>QVRM01000959.1:0-131589 GCA_003439945.1 Dermanyssus gallinae
TTGATCAAATTGCAGCTATTGTCTCTTGTTATATTAACAGTTTACAGAAACCCCGATTGGAGGGTTCAGGTAAATTAGGTGTCATGCAGTGTTGACCGCAACGTTGACAAGTCTATGATTTACAAATTGCACAAGTTTTATAGCGAAACCCATGCACAGCGAGTCGAAGGGTAAGATGACGAGTCTCCAAATTGGGGTTCTTCCACGTACCGTAGGTGAGGGCTGGCGTCACAAAGAACACTGGATCGAGACAGTCCAAAATCGTCTCGTAACTCAGAATGTGCTGTTTAGAAGCCTTAGTGCAGCGACGTCTCTGTAAAAAAAGGTCTTTCAGGTATCAGTAAGGTTTGCCGGGTTTAGGTTAAACCATACCGCTTGTATCTCATGCCCAGCTACAGAGCCTATCTTTATATCAAATAGCTGTATCCGCGGCTTCTTAAAACAGCCGCACTGACCTTGGGATACTGTGAAATAATGATGATAAGAACCCTCGGATTCGTTTCTTGACATACCGCGTAGAACACAACCCAGTAATGGTTAGTGTGACAACGAGGTAGGCGATGTGTTTCACATACTCGACAGGATTTCTCTGACGATGAAGTCCACGATCACTCGCCGGCTCTCCGCGTCCCCTGAATTTAATAGCCTTTGTTTTATCTAGCAACAGCCAAGCCAATACGTAACTTTGTGGAGTTGCAAGCGCCTGCTGAGTATCAAAACGGCTTCTGGAGAAAATGTCCAAGCCGTCGACGTAAAGCAATGCTTTGACTCACTTGTGTCGTTTAGTGATTACAAATGGTAAGTCTGACGTGACTGCTTACCGAGTCATCTGTTGTAGTTTGAATTTCGATGAGATCACTGCTTTGCACGTTTGAGTGCAGTAGCACGTCTATTGAAGTCAGATTTTTCGTACACCAATGCTATGGCACACAGAAACTGCGTCCGTCTGGTGGCCGCCATCTTGCAGAACTGCAGATGGCATGATTACCACCACATTATATGTTTAAGTGGAAATTGTTATGAAATCGATGTATCGGACGTTACCACATACGCAAGTGCGTACTTGCTCGTTTGTCGAAACATCGTCACTACAATCAAGTGTCAACGTTAATTTTAGTCTACAAAATGACATGTGAACTTTTCTACTATACTGCCAATTCAGGGTGAATAAGCAAATCAAACAAAAACGGCATATAGGGATAACCGTTTCCAGAAGATGATTGACCGTCTAGCAGAAAACCACTGGGCAAGCAGTCATTGTCGACTTTCTTCTTCTCCATGCTGATGCTTCGGCAAGCCATCCAGGAGAGCGCCTTCAGTCGCCTGGTCAGTATACTTGCTAATAGCTTGTATACCACATTCTCCTTGGCAATACCACGCCAAGATGATGAATATAGTGGGTTACTTTTCAATTTCGCAATGACACTCAAAATCCTTTGCCTCCATGCTTCGGGAAAGAATGCACTTTCTTGTTGTATCTTGTTGGATAGAGTGTGTATGCAGAACGGAAATCAGGAGAACCATAACTTAGAATTTTGCACTTGGTCTTGATTATTCTTCCTATGTAGAGAATTCAACTCGATTATTTAGCACAAACGTGAGCTCTCGTACACGGTAGAAAGTAGCCTCCAGACAATTTCAGAATTCCTACCATACTCAGATACTTGCATGCATCTTCTACATGCATCTGTATACTAGCTGTATTCGACGGGAGGAGAAGAACAAGAAGATATTATTTATTATTAGATGTCCGGTGAAGAACAAAAAAGATGATTTATTATTAGATTTCCGGCGTTTATGTATTTTAAGTATTGTGTCCGTTAGCCCTCGGTCTGCCCTATTTGCGAGTCGTTCAGACTTTTCGGGATAAGGTTGCAGCAGCAGGTCCCTGCGCTTCTGCAGAAGTGCCCTTGTTTGAGGATTCGTTCATTTTATGCAAAAGAGGCCGTCTCGTTATTGTTCGATACCACCATACATTGCAAATACGGTATTGCTAAATCTTCGCACCCCCTAAAATAAAAGGGGGCGCGAACGTGGAGATCTATTTAACAACTTTCAATTCACGTATTATGTTAGAAAGAATCCGGCCAGTGCCACCCAGCCAGGTATTTTCGGGCATACGTACCCGGCTGGCTACATACCATCAGCGTAGTCGAAACAAGATGAACGCATCCAGCTGCAGTTAGTTAATCTCTGTCCCCTCCGCTAGTCGTCTTGGACATACGTGGCATTTTAGTTATGCAGAACGCTCCTCTCAGAAGCAGCACCAGCAGCAGCAGTAACAGCAGTAGCTGCGCTCGAAGCTAATTAGTCACCTCTATCTAAAACATTGTAGATTTACAGGTTTGTTCGTCGCAGGCGTCGAACGCTACCGATATTCGATACTGATTAAGGTCGCTAAGAACTGAAGACACAATAAACTACAGTTCCTGCGTCTGTATCTACATACATACATGCACACGTGCGCAGGCGGGCTGACACGGCCTACTGCGTACCCGCGCACACAAACATGTACGCATGTCCTGCATTCCTACACGCAAATACAAACACGGTCACGATCAAGCAAGCGGGCAAGCTAGCAACTCATCGGACGAAAACAACGTCGGCGCCAATTAATATAAGGAGACAACGGACGTTTTTCATACAGCAGGCAGCAACTACGCGACAACGACAATGGTCGACGTGAATTCCACAAGTGCTAACGTTGTGAGAGCGCGCCATCCTTCGTAGATTGCCCTTTCCTCCCCCCCGCCTCTCTCCGTTTCTCTATGGTTAACTTCCTCCCTTCTCTCTTGCCCTATCATTGACTGCCCTTATCTCGCTTTCTCTCCCGTCCCGTCCCGGGTTTTGCTCGCTCTTTCTCTATTCCCCCGCCTTTAGCGGGACAGAGCAGTACCGAAGTGCTCGACAGAATCTAAATGGCTCGACGACGGACGAAGGAGACAGGCACTTGCATGCCGAAAAGAGGCTGACGCGTCAGGTATTCGCGCCGCCGCCGTTTGCGCCTCGTTCAAACCGTCCTGTTTTCCTGCAGCCCAAAGATCCTGAGCGCAACAACGTCGGCGCATACTGAGGTGGACTGTTGCGTTGTTATCAAGGGCACTATCAACATGGTCAGCATATCGGCCATCACCATCATCGCCTTCTTTGGTGCCATCTGGCAACGATCTAGCAGAAACAGTCCTAGCAGAGACTGCCTGACTACCTCACTGCACCACCTCCGCCCTGGTGTCCAATCCTTTGTTTGTTGAACGCGCACTACAGTCACCGGCTGGAGGCCACGGGGGGGGGGCTCGTACGGCCGAGCGACCGTGCGCCTTGAAGGTCGTAACTTTTCAAACTTGTTCAAAAAACACTTGCCCGGTAGTCGGAACGTCTGCGATTAAAACTAGGCCGATAGCCTGTTGTAGGCCTTGCACACACACATGCAGGTGCTGCATAGCCACACCCGATAATCTGATCGCGGGTTTAATTGTGATCTACCAGCTGCCAGCTGCAAACAGGCAGGCAGTACAGCCTCAGGTTCTCGTCTACTTATGTCGTGCCGCCGATCGGATTGCATGTTGTTGTCGTTGTTGTTGTTCTTGTTGTTGTTTTTGTTGATGTCGTTGTGCTTGTTGTTTTTGTCGTCATCGTCGTCGTCCAAATAGTCGAAGTGAAGACGAACTAGGTCACGGGCCAGAGTATTATGCCTGCGCGTCACCGGGCCACCAAATCCCCCTTTCGACGAATTGCTGCCTGGCGTGCGTAAAACGTCGGTCGGCCAATTGACGTGCCTTGCGTGCAACGTGCCATCCCACCCCCTCCCTCCTTTTCTGTCTTGCCCCCGACACCAGCAACCACCATGAGCATCTAACGAGCCGGGTGATTAACTCGATTTTGATTCGATCCGGCTAATTTGCGTCTGGTGGCACGGAACGCCACCAACGAGCTTACGCATAGCTTTCGATACGCATAGATAGATAGATAGATAGATACAGATGCAGCAAATACACAGACAGACAGAAACATACAGACAAAGAGGCTAACAGAGAAGAGAGAGAGAGGTGGCTAAAAATAGCTGAGCGTCTGATGTCAACACTGGCCGGCTTACGCTTGTATGCCTGCATACGCTTGTATCGGCTTGTTGCCACGCGTTTGAATGCCTACGCCATGCATTGGCATGTTGCAAGGCAAGCAGCGGCAAGCCAATAACGCATGCACGCATGCAGCAGGCCGAAAGATGTGCGGTGCAGTCATATAGACTTACTTGTGGTGTAAGCTTGTCAGCAGCGTCAGTAGCAACAGTCGGGTAAGTAGTAGTAGTATAGCGTAGTACTACTAGTAGAGGCCTGTTGGTCGGTCGGCGACGATGTTCTATGGCCGGCCCGCCGAATATCCCGGGGGGCGGCGACGCCCGTGGTGACAACAACAACGAGAGTGACATCTGCCAGTGATCTATACGAAGGGCACGCGTTCACACATAGCAGCATTCTCGCAGCATACCCCTTAGCGTGCCGCCACCCCCCCCCCCCCCCCCCACCACAACGCCTTAAACCACGTGCTAGATATGCCCCTCTCCGCCACTCGCCTGGCTGTGCTGCCCCGCTGCACGAGTCGCGATCGAGAGAGCAGAGCAATGTCTGGACACTGCCTGGGGATGGCTGCCTTCCGACTGCTTGCATTCCTCTTCTATCCAGTCGAGAACCAACCGCCGAATATGGCTGGAATTCTTCAAATCGACTGTCCACGCGCCCTCTCGTCTGCAGGACAACATGAGCGCCCTAGGCAGCTGTTGTGGTCTTTACCTTTAGTTGTTGCTGTTGTTGTTCTTGTTAGTGTTGTTGTTGTTGCTGTTGTTCTTGTTAGTGTTGGTTGTTGTCATTGTTGCTGCTGCTGCCATTGTTGTTCTTGATGCCATTATTGTTAGTGTCGTCACCACTCAGGAGAGGAAGTCGACGAAGAAGCGAAGAGTCCTTGTCAACGCTGCACCGTCTCTCAACGCATCGCGCGTAGCGAGAGCGATCTGCCAACTGCAACACCACGTTCCACAAAGTACCGCTTGCAATGTGCACAACCACACTCAAACATGCACTCTTCTACTTTCACAAACCCGCATTTATTACTTATTCATATATGTACAGACACAAACATAGGAAACGAGAGAGTAAGCAAGAGAAAGAGAGAGTTCTGATACACGTCGAGTGTGTTCCATATGTGCATGGCTACGTACAAGATACGCCTTACATTCACGCCCGCCATGCATGCACCCGGTCGACGGTGCGTCCGGCCGTCATCGTGCAGAATGGCGCCGCCCCTATGACGCGGCCGGCCCCAGCGAATGTGGCCCTCGGCACTCTGCCGAGATTACGGCGCGTCTCCAAATGTCCACAGGGATACGACAACGACAGCAATAGCCGTGGTGGCGATCCACATGATCACGCCCATGATGCGTTCGAAGCCATTTTGCTCAGAGAGGATCTGGCTGCGCGTCATCTGGCTTGGAATGCATGCATTCGCCACGATCGACAGCTTCCCTGTAAGAACTGTAAGTGTTCCCTGAATTTCACCACCTCTCTCTTCGACGCCCTCCCCCCCCCCCCGTCCTCTCTCTTTCTTGGTTCACTTCTCGCGCTCTCTGTCTGCTTTCTCGCTCGTTCTTTACGGCGCCGATAGCTCTCCCGTTTTCCCGCTTTCCATTTCGCGCCGAGATGGAAATATCAAGGCGGAATGTCGTCTTGCCAAAGACGGCATTCGAACAGCGATTGCACCACGAATTGAATCGACGGATGGCGTCGGCCGTCTTATTGAAATCGATCGTATGGGGCTGGTGTGATTCGTACGACTCGACCGAATTCCTCGATGAAGGCACACTCGAATTAACTCAAGCGTGTCGTCATTGTTGTTGTTGTTGTTATTACTATAAGTTTATTTTAAACGTTACAATTGTGAGGTGTGAACGTGTACTCCTTGTCTTCCCCTAACTCCTAATTATTATTCCATGGAACCGACGATTATTTTTATTATTACGCTATCAGCGAGCAAGGTTATAAATAATTACAAATTGACTCGTTGAATCTCAAATGCTATATTATAACGTTAATGTTTTGCTTGAAAAATCGCTTCAAAAGTGTGTTGGGCCTAGATCCGTACCACCGACTCCCGATTTGTGGGTCGCCATCTCCACTCCAGCACATAATAATACTCTACGCTATGACTTGAAATTGCATCCAGAGCCGCTAACTGTAGCTCCAAGATAGCTAATCATAAGTAGATGCAAAGCGAGCATGTTTTGTTAAGTTAAAGCGGCGGGACCCTGAGCTGCCGGTCCTGTACTAATCTTTGCAGAGCACATGCGGCAATAGCTTCAGGTTCTATTTATGTCTTTAATGACAGCCACCAGCTTTCTTCTAAAGCTATTATCTCGACTCCTTGCCCATATATATATATATATATATATATATATGTTTTTTTGCTGTATAAACATTTGGATTTGCAAAGCATACTATGCAAATCAGCGTAGCTTTCACAAATCGGGAAATTCTAAGTGGTACGGCTATTAGCACTCGGATGTTACAAAATCGGAGCGTGCACAAACTCTTTTTCGTCGCATAAACATATATGGAGTATAGCAAATAATTAAGACCAGCCTAGGAAAATTATAAGTACTTGCAATAGGAAAAGGAATATTGCTGCTGGGCTGATTTCTAACATTAAGTTATATTTATAGAAGAGTAGCCTCGTTTGTTTGCCTATACTGTTTTGCGGCGGGCAGCAGCTACGTTTAAATGCAACAAACTTTAGCGATTCTTATAAAATTCCTCTAATAATCTTTGTGACAACTCCAACTTTTGAGACACTCCCTTATTTGCCCTATCCTATGCTCCTACTATAATTTCTACATTTATCGACATTTTCGTCAACGTAATGAAGCCCGTCTTTTATCGAAAGTAGCCTCTGGCGGCAATTCCCACACAAATGAATTTCTACATTTATCGAAATTTTCGTCAACGTAATGGAGCTCGTTTTTTATCGAAAGCAGCCTCTGGCGGCAACTCCCACACAAATGACTTTCTGCCGTTTCTCCAATTTCGCGTCATTAAACATAGCATGCTCAATGCCTAGCAGTAGGGAAAAGCTCCTTAATTTTAGAGACTACCATGAACTTTATTCTTAAGACTGTTACAGTTTTTTTAAAATCAAATTGAACTACATTTACGTTTCCAAGTTTTGTTCTTAGCGTCCCCCATTTTGGGTTTACTTACTTACTTAATCGACATCTATTTGCTTTTCACATCTTTTTTTCACTTAGTTTAGTGTACGTCATCTCGTTTAAATCTGTACCACAGGGGTTGCGGTCTCTTCAAGTCGCGTAAACTACTACGTAATACGCAGTACAGCTCTGGCCATTTTAATTTGCTTCTAATTTCGACGGATTGCCTTCCGCTTTATCCGCTGTAAAGACATGCTTTAATTAAGTGAACTGTACAGTTCCACAGAGTCGCTTCGTTCCTTACTGTATCCATATGCTGCTCAAACGAAGTTTACTCGCTCTCAATACCCATTTACTACTACTTCCATTAAACACAGCATTGTGTGCGCTCCCTCGCTGCAAATACTGTTACGGTTAAATATATTAAATATTAAACGCACACCATTCAGATCGAAACAGCGACACGGGGTAGAAGTGTAGAGGGACTATAAAGGTTCTACATCATTTGTGCGGTGTCAAGCCGTTTTTTACTGTTCTCGGTTACGTTGCGACCTTGATTCATGACTTGAACACATGTGAAACCCAAAAGAACTATTTCCCGCAAACCAGCAGTCCTGGAGTGTCACACATCTATACAGCTACATGATCGACCGATTGATTGACCAGTGTTCACAGTGTGCACGACAGGCACCCGACAGAATCACAAACTGTTAAAATGGCATTTTTTTCGATACCATAAATACCATGTCGTCATTGAATTGATACGCCTCACGACGGTTCCAAGCCCATAGGGCACGGACAATAAACACTTCCTAAACAAATGTTATAAAGATGCCATGTTGTACCAGGTCGGAAACAGAGGAGTCAGAATTTAGATTCAGAAAGAGCAGCAGCAGCATCCAGCTGTACAATTTATTTTCAGCCTGACTCTCAGTCAACATTTAACGTCGACAGAATTGCTTCTGAATTGCTTTACGGTAAGACGGACAACCGCGTAAATACAAATGTGCAACGGCGGGGATCGAACCCGTTCTGCATGTGGCTATGTGTCTCTTCCGGTCACGAGGCGCCCGCATTTGCACCACGCCACCGGGCTCGACTCGAACTGTACCAAAAGATACTTTCTGGGCTGACTCTCCGCCAACATTTTACGTCCACAGAACCGCTTTCGCATTGCTTCATAGACGGACCTCCATAAATACAAATCGGTGCAACGGTGGGGCTCGAACCCGCGCACCTATGTGTCTCCTCCGGTCGCGAGGCGCAGACGAATGCACCCACCACGCCACTGGGCGCTCCGGCTGTACAAAAACGTGCTAACTAACCCAAATAAAGTCTTCGGTCTATCTGTTGGTGTGCATGAGTTTGTGTGTGTGTGCTTGTGTGTTGGACGTCGTATGGTGGTGACATTGACGACCGCCAGGACAGTTTTTTGTCCCCCAAAGAAAACGACGTCTACCGCCAACCTTCCGCCGCTTCGGCCGCATTTATAGCGGTTGTGGTGCTGCTGCACCTACGTTATGATCTTCCTGATCCTGCTTGTCTCTCGCCGCCGTCGTCGTCGTCGTTGTCAGGACAGTCGGGGTCTGTCTCCGGCGTGGGTTAGACCACGGTCGTCGGCCTTCCCTTCCTCCGTTCGCGCTTGGTTGCGTCGCTGCGTACGCGACGCGTTCGTGGACACTGCAAACGAGCGGTCACGAAGCTAGGCCATGCTTGCGGGCCTTAGGCCTTACTACCACCACTACTACCACCACCATCGCCACCACCATTACCAGTACCGCTAGCCGCGCTACTCCGCGCCGCTACTGCGCGAATAGACGGGAGATGCCCACCCGCTTGATCGGATGATCTTCAGCCGGTTCTCCCGTCTCATTGCCTGTCTCTCTGTCTGCCTGCCTGGCGGACAGTCTGTCTAACTGTCGCTCTGTGAGTTTGTCTGCCGCTCTCTATATCCCTCTCACCTTGTTTCCCTATCTCCATCTCCCGCACACACACTCTCTCTCTCTCTCCCTGTGTTCCTCTGTATCTCAGTCTGTTTGTCCAGCCAGGAGGCCGAGGAGCGCCACCTACGCTGCCGCAGCCGGCGCCACCGCCGCCCCATGGGCGGAGCCTCGACAGCAATGAGGCAGCCGACGATCTTCGTCCTCCGCCTCCTCCTCGTTCTCTTCCTCCCGAGTTTGTTGTTCTCGGCCCACTAGAGGCTGCTAGAGAGGGTCGCCCATACGATGGCCGCCCCCGCCTGCTCTGCTTCTTAGGACGCCCGCGTCACAGTCGGCAGCCCACTACTTCGACGACGTGGACTGCTGCTGCTGCTGCTGCGGCTGTAACTGCTGCTACTATTTCTATTTCGTATTGAAGAGCGAGTTGCAGGAATAACAACGGTTCGGTAGGCCGAGCTTCGGCGAGAGCTAGCCAAACAAAGATAATGCGCGAGAGGGGTGCGAAGATAGATGATGATGATGATGATAGTAGTGATAATCATGATGGTGATGATGCTGGTGGTGATTATGATGATGATGCTGGTGGTGATTATGATGATGATGAGAAGGAAAAGGAGCACCACAAAACTATCCTACTGTACCACGACACAACTTCTCCTGCTCCTACTACTACGCCTACTACTACCATTACAGCTACTACTACTACTACCACTTCTACTATTACCATTACAGCTGCTGCTACAATTACTATGACTACTACTACTACTACTATTACTACAGTTACTACTACGTTTACTACTACTGCGTACTACGACATCTCGATGGTGACGACGCCACTACGCTCCGCCCATCTCCGGCGGTGGCGGCGGCAGCGGCGGCCGGCGTTCGTCAGGAAAAGGCTCCCGAAACGGCGGCGCGATAGCGGTGGCGGCCAGCTTTTGAAAGCTTCTGCTGACCTGCGCTTGCGCAGGCGGCCTGCAAACTCCGACCAGCAGCAGCAGCACTAAACCCGCCGTTGTCGCTGCTGCTGCTGCTATGGCCGCTGCAGCTGACAGCTAGACTAAGCTGGCTACGCTAGGTTCGGCTCGGCTGGCCTGGCCTGGGCTGAGTCTGCTGCGCGCCGAGTTGCCCAAGCCGGAGTTCGCGCGCGCGAGTGGCGACCGGACTGACAGACGCACAGACAGACAGAACGGACGAGCGGACAGAACGGACGAGCGGACGAACGGACGAAGAAGAAGAGGAGAACAAAGAAGAAGAAGAAGAAGAGAGCAACGAGCGGGACACGAACCCACACGAAACTCGACCTGCCACTGAGCATCGCCAGCGCCGATCGCTAGCATCGCGCGCTCTATAGCAGGACTACGAACGCCCCGTCACCTATGTAGTCAAGCCAGCCAGCCAGCCAGCCAACCATTCAGTCAGTTAGTCAGACAGTGATTCGAGTGAGCGAGCAGTTGATCGGCTTGTTGGTCGGTCAATCAATCGCGCAATCCCTGAGCGATCCCTGAGAGTCAGGGCCACTCAACAACAACAACAACACCAGCACGAGCACCAGCATCAGCAGCAACAACAACAACAACAACCCAGCAAGCACCACATTGGCTCAACTCGATTGATGTCGATCTAGACCGCCAGCCGCTCAGCGTGACCCATAGGCGACGAGGAGCGACACACGGAGCTCTAGTTCTGTAGTTCTCTTAGATCCTATAGTCTGATTACTATTTCATAGGCCACACGTCTAGGCCACATTCGGGCGCGACCCCTTCACGACTATTTGGGGTAGTAGTCGTCGGTAGCTGTTGAACCTAGAGCTAAAGCTCGTGCAACTGTCGTTGTTGGTGCACAGTGCTAGTCAACTGACTAGAATAGGAACTTTAGCAGCAGCAGCAGCAACAATAACAACAACAATAATAACATTCTCATCAGTGCCATCTGTGTCGCCTTCATCATCGCCGCCACCAGTTCGCCGTCGTGTGTTCGTTTGCCGTCATCAGCGGGCAAAACAAACAACTTGAGCCGCAGTTCATTACGTACTGTCCTCATCGGTGCTCGGGCTTGCCGCGCCTTGGCCGAAACGAGTGCAGTTTGACTTTTTCTATTCTTTCGTGTGCTAGGGCTATGACTCGTTGTCGACCACAAACGTCTAACTGTCTAAACTCGGAAAAAGGGCAATTGAATGCACAATTTCCTACACTCTAGCCAGACTCCTATTGACCACCAGATTGCCTATGCAGTAGTCACCAGTGTGGACGGACGAATTCATCCGTCAGAGTGTGAGAGAGACAAGTCAACGAAACACGGAAGATCGTGCTTATGTCCAGCGGGCCAACAGGCGCGTGACCCGTGTCATCTAAACAGATCCGTGTCATCTAAATCAATCCGCTTTTGCATGTAGGGGTTCGTGTCTGTGGGGTGTGCGGTGTGGGGCTGAATCTGTGCGTGTGAACATTGTGTACACTTAAGTAGACGTGTGTGTGTGTGAACACTTGGTTGCAGGACTAGTCAGTGGCAACAGGAACAACAACAACAACAACAACAAATGTCTTTATCAGACCCTGCGAGCAGTCATAGCGCGTTTGTGTCCGAATGTGTAAGGCGCAGCCAACGAAAAGCCAAAAACCAATCAGAAAACGTATAAAAGTAACAAGATAGAGACGACAAAAAACGTCACATTTTTGCGTTCCATCCATGAGTGTCTATTCATGTGCGAATACGTCAGTGCTGTGCTGTGTCTTCAACGGTTGCTGGCGCACTACCGCTGAAATGTGTATGTCAAACCGCTGATAACCAGACCGCTGAATGAACGAATCAATAACTCCAATGTTCACGGGACAATTAGCGCCGCTATAGAGACTCGCCAACAACGCTTAGCAGAGCATCGCTAACGTCCTTTCTCGCACCTCTCTGTCCCGTTCTGAATCGTTCACGTCGATCATCGTCGACGTCTTCCGACTTCGCTATTCCCCTCAAGTTTGCCCTTCAGTCTTCTGTCGTCGTCAATTGTCGTGTCGCCAGGCGAAGGCAGGCTCGCACTTATTCGTCTATATATATATCTATATATCTAGAAAGTAGCTTTAGTTTCGCCGTATCTATCTATCTATCTGTATATCCCTTCTTGCCGCCACGTCGCCTCTCGCCGCCAGTACTGCTGGAGGCGCGGCCGGTCAGCTCGATGCGATGAGTTGTATGGATGTGATGTACCAGCCCTATTCCGCCGCCTACTTCTCGGGCTATCAGCGGTCGGGCCCCAGTGCTTCAGCTGCCAGTCACCTACCGGGGACGAGCGGTTACTTTCTTGGCGGGGGACCCGCCAGTCCCCAGGACTACAACGCTACGACGCCGGCGTTCGACCACAAGGTGATTGACGCTCAGGTCGCTCGGGCTGTTATCGCCTGTCATTAGTGTGACTATTATGAATAATACTACTACGTATTATTATGCTTTATTTTATTAGCGTCATATCATTATCATGGCTGTATGTCAAACATAAACCGTCCGGCATACAACAGCTTGTATGCAGCGGCGCACGATACATCGAAACCCAGATATGTTTGAACATTGCTCAATGGAATTGCTCGGTGATACTCACCTTCAACCCTTCCTTTCCTGTCTGATCGTGATTGACGAGCGGTCGGCTGAATGTTGACTCTGTCTACGGTCAACGGCATGCTTGCATTGCCTGTTGGATGAACAGCGCAGATTATTTGCTTCCTGGAGCTACAGACTGAGTGCAGGCGTATCACCACATATTAGGAGACAGCAGCACTGTCGTTGTGATTCTGTTCATTTTATGCCCCCCTAATCGTTCTTTCAATTTCTTCGTAAACAGCTAAGCCGATTTGCAGCGTTCCGTCGATATGTCTTGTTCGCTTTCCCTTCTGTCCTGTTTATATGGCCGCACTTACCCGTGGCACACGTATTTTTCGTTAGAACTCTCGATACCCATATGAGCGTCGCCGATTGCGCATCCGAGGATTTCTAGGGAAGACACAATATCCATGTGGTTCTGCCAAGCGTTACGTGACTGCAAACCAATTTAAGTAGGATTCATGTTGGCGGCTTGTTTTTGTTATGTTCAGTAAACGAACGCACGCTAGAAATAGGAAATAGGCGTCTGCATGCACATCTGTTTCTGATCAGTGAAGTGATCAGCGAAGGTGAGATCAGACCACAACTGGACTTTAGTAGCACCATAAACACTAACTCATGCCTATGTATTCCATGTTTCCGCGCCTGCCATTTTCGCTGTATGCGTTACATACGGCGGATACAGCCGGATATTCTACAATTTCAGAAATTCAATACTAGCGGGCTTCACCACCACCACCATCACCACCACAACTCTGTGAAGGAACTTCACCACCACCACCATCAGCAGCAGCAGCAACATCAACAGCAACAACTGCAGCAGCAACAACAACAACAACTTCATCACTACAGCACACCGTCACCTTCACATTCGGCGCACGTAGGGTCACCCAATGCCGGTAGCTCCCCTCCAAGCCTTCTGGCGCCACAGTCGCTCAACGACTTGCCTTCAACGTCCT
Organism: Dermanyssus gallinae; assembly: GCA_003439945.1. NCBI lineage: Eukaryota > Metazoa > Arthropoda > Arachnida > Mesostigmata > Dermanyssidae > Dermanyssus > Dermanyssus gallinae. The sequence goes on from QVRM01000959.1 coordinate 13,680, forward strand.
CATCGCCATCATCGGCGTCTGCTCTCACCCTCTTACCGGCCGCGTCTTCGTCAGTGCCCCTCTGTGCTTCACCGGTTCAGGACTCGACGAGCGACAGTAAAGACGACGTCGGTGAGGCCACCTACGTGTCGTCGAGGTGCGTCGTTATCAAGTACTACAAGACGGACGTCGCCTCCGCGCTAGACGATCACTTCCAAAAGGCACTGGCGCAGGCTGGATTCGGCGGCCCGAGCCGTCGCAATGATGAGGACTCCACCGGTAAGTGCCTATGGCTTTCCGTTCTGGTCTGCCGATTCGACTGACCGTTGATTTTGATTCATTGCTGCTTTAGTTACATTTTTAAGATAATTTAAGAATGTTTAAGAATGATAAATTAAACCAACTATAGAGACTGCATGCCACTGCAGTATAGAATACAAATGCTAAACAACGTAGAACAAGGAAACGTACAAGAAGACTGAAACTAAGCGTTAGAATATCAATTTGTAGGCACCCTTTAAACATGTGTCTATACACTTAAATATGCACATATTCATGCGTGTCTAAATATATTTACACACGCTGGATGCACGGGATAGCAGTATAGAACGACTTCAGTATTCGTTTTTCAACCTAAGCAAAAGACTTGCATTGATATTTGGATTCCTTTAGCTGCTTTTGAATCTAGCTAATGTAATGGCTGATTATGTGTGCACTATGCGTGCACCTATTCTTCGGCGTATGTTTAAAATGACGTGTGCTTGCAGAGAAGACGCATCAAGATCATTAACTACACTTTCCAGCTACACTTTACTTTGGACTATCGAGGAATGTTCCTTTTGTACATGTACATCCAATTGGACCCTATTTATTGTTAATGCGGTTAGTCTCGGCCTAATATAATAAAAACAAATCAACAAAAGTGATGTCGCCAATCTAAGTCATACAATGTGGTCTCGATACCTACGTCGTTTAGATAAAACGAAATGGCAAGGCGAGTTGCGTGCAACTTGTGTCTGTAAGTCCATGCTTAGGTTCCGCCTCGCGCCCGCGAGTTCACTAAAATGTAAAAATCCCTTGTCGGGTCATTATGTGTCTATCTCGACTTTGTACTAACTGCCTTAAATTGTTAGCTTAAAAAATGCACGGAGGTACAAACGGTATAACATGTGCAACGTGCTCTCCGCAGACAAGTGGCGTTAATACTAATGAATGCTATTAATAGGCTATTAAACTATATTGACTAAATAAAATGGTTATTTAAGAAATTTTATTAAAATACACTTAATTACAACAGGCCGATGAGGATCTTGAAAATGAGGGAGATAACCTTTAGAAAGTACACGGAAACGATATCGGGTGTATTCCGCGATGGTATAGCTGTGTAGTATAAACAGTTGCGAACCACGGCTGGATCACTACGGTGTCGCCCCTACGTAATACCAGAGCTGAGTGGTGTAAAAGGCATTCGAATTATCAACGTTCGAACCTAATCAGCTCTGTCTGGAAAGCGTTATCATTATTGTACATCTGAGAGTGAATATCCTATGGCTGAATGTCCAGCGGTAAAATGTGTTAGATTAGCTAAACTAACAATTGTGTCCCAGTCGCTGCCTAATAGCTGCCCCGTAGAGCCCTGTCCGATAAGTACGTAGCAGAGCAAGATACTTGGTCGAAGTCTTCTTTATCACCTTAATGTTTGAACGTTTTTTTTAAGAACCGCTTTTTCGGTGTTTTTGTTTCATGTGTAATTCCCAATTAACGAGAGTAATTAATGAACAAACAATAATAGCCATCTTAATGACTGTACGCATGTAGCCTTGTCGAGCCGCCGGTCAAACACGCAGTGATGCGTGCTGTCGGTCGGCGTCAAGTCGGCGCTGCGACACGGCCTGCGGGCGTGTCATGAGACGCACTGGCAGGACGTATGTCGGCTTGTTAGCTGTCTAGCGAACCGGGTACGCCTTCACGGGCAGCAGTGAAATCTTCACCAGCTCCTCTCGGGCAGATAGAGATATAGCCAGCTTGGGTTTCGGCGACGGCGGCAGCGGCGTTCTACTTACTGCGAAGCAGGCCCCGAGCAGGCCCGAAGCAGAACGGAAGGGCAAGAGAGGAATAAGGGGAAGAGGGGTCGTCGCGTCCTGCAACAGTGGCCAGAAAACCACAAACTGTGGCTAAACAGGCTAACGGTAAGCAGGAAAGAAGGAAGGAAGGAAAAAGGAAAGACAATCGGCCAGGCCAGACGGCGCGTGGTCCTTGTCCTTGTCGGCGTGGTTCTTTTAAGGTCGACAGTCCACAACCACTAGTTTGGCCAGCATTGGCACCACCAGCTCCACCACCATCACTGCGGAACAACGCTGGCGGCAACAGTCAATTAGAAGTCAGCCATTGCTACTCGTACGGCCACTGGCAAAGAAAGACCTCCTCTATTTATCCATCTATTTATGATCTATTCATCTCTTTGTGTTGGTGTTGCTACTAATGCCGCTGGTCGTCGACAAAGCAAGCGACAACAACAGCAACAACAGTAACAACAATACCAACAACAACAACGACGACAACAGTAACAACAATACCAACAACAACAACGACGACAACAGTAACAACAACAACAACAGCAATAGAGAGTACAACAGCAATAAAGGTCTGCTTTGAGACAGCAGAACGTCACGCATGGCCGGCATCAGTGGCACAGCAAAGCAGAAGCAGCAATCACAGTAGCAGCAGCAGCAGCAGAAGCGACAGCATCCTTATCATCATCATCATAATTGAACAGCAGCAACGAAATGGGAGCGCCCTAGTCTAGGCGGCGCATACACACCCACTACGATACGATATAGCAAGCAAGCGACCAACAAGCTTGAGCAACAGCTTGCTATGTAGCTTACTCCTCTGCGCGGGTGGTTGGCAGGGTCGATGGCGATGTTTCTCCCGGGACTCGTTTCTTCCCTGTTTCGGCACACGAACGCTGTAGCCACCACCGCAGCCGCCCGCTTGCGGCGGGTGCGTAAGCACTCGTATTGGTCAGAGCCCACTACGGCGGATAGACGGCCTGCAGACGGATGTACGCACAAGCAGAGAGACAGAGAGAGAGAGGAAGAGAGAGGGGGGCGCACACGCGGACAAGCAGAAACACTTACAGCGGAACGCATCGACCCTTCCTCTAAGGTCGGCGGTCCTTCCAAAGTGTTTGGCGAGCTCGAGTAATTATCGACAACGAAGGGCTTTGTGCGACATCCTTTTCCTTGTTTCCATCATTCCATGTTCTTCTCTTTCTTTCGTCCTTTCTTTCTGACTTTCAGTCTCTGCCGCTCTCACTTTGTCTGTCTATCATTCTCCTCAGTGCGCGTCTTGTTGGCTCGTGCGCTTGATCTCTATGATTAAATAGTCTCTGCATTATGGAATCGCTCGTCATTTGCGAAATGACGCGGAAGTCTGGCGGCTTGGTCTGCCGCATCATCATCATCATCGTCGTCATCATCGTCATCATCATCATTATTATCATCACCGTCGTAATTACTTTATCATTATCATTACCAACATGTGTGTGTTAGCTGCTAGTCCGAACTGAGACATCACAACAACCGCGACGCTAGTTAGTAGCTTAAATGAAACCGAGCAAATGTCTCTCGTTGTTCCAAAGTCTGCGTTCAAGTCAGTTGCACACATATATATATATATATATATATATATATATATATATATATATATATATATCTATATATATATATATATATATATATATATATATATATATATATATATATATATATAAGTGTGTGCAGAACAGTCGTATAATAATATTAAACAACAGAAGACGGCGTTCGTAATTTGGCTGACTTCTCCGACTGTGGCCGGAACTCCATTTGGCTAAACTTGCTGAGTAAAGTCGCGAGCGGTGCTACACGAGTCATCATTATCATCCTCATCTCGGACGAGACCCTACACTGCAAACGTAGAATTGTTTTTTGCTTGTTCTCTCGCTTCCTCCGTGTATCTCTCGTTCTTACTCTCTTTCTTCGATCATCTGAGGAGCGTTTTCGTTGTACGGCTCAAGCGGTTGTGCTTGTAGTACTGGTAAGTCCTACGGAAGCAGCGTCGGACAGGCAAGAGCATAGAAACCTCATGCGAGCGCCGCGGGTCTCAGCAAACCCAGCAGCAGCAGCAATAGCACTAGCAGGAGCTACCCCCGTTGACACAGCTTAACTGCGCTACACAAGTGCTGAGGAGTGGTGAGGTGACATTCCGCAGTTGACGTGGCGGGTGTAGTTGACTCGGCGTCGCCGTCGTCTTCGCGAAGTAATCGAGCGCCTCACCAACAACCCCGCACCCGTTTCTTCGTCGCCTTCGTTGTCGTCGTCGTTGTCGATGTCTTGGGGAAAGAGGTCGCCACCACCCCCAGATCCTCAGCATCGGCCGCTCGTCTCCACAACCGCGTCTATCTACCCATCCATCTTAACTCGGTGGTTGGTCGCAGAAGCTGTGAGTCAGCGGAGACTGTCGAGGACTTTAAACGACAACGATGTCTTACACTGTGTCTCCTTCCCCCCTCTCTCTCTCTCTCCCCAGCTCCATCTCTCTCTCTCATACGCTTTTCCGCGCCATTACCCCATGGTGAGGCGCGGCGCGGCGCGTAGCAGTAGAATTCAGCGCAAATGAGATCTCAACGCGGCCGCACTCAATTGCAAGACGTACGTTACCGTAGGCCGTCGGCCGTCGTGCGAACGAGGTCGGCCTGATTAGGACCGCAGCGAAGGCTGAAAGCGCGCAGCAGCAACAACAGCAGCAGCCGCCGCCGCCGATCTCAACTCACGCTGATGATAAAGTCATCGTTTGAGGACGACATGCGTCCTGCTACCACGCTAATGTGTTTCCGTTGTCGAGATAACAACTTCCCTACTTCAACCACCTACTTACTACGTGCGCGACCGGGCCGAATCTCGAATTGGAGCCTCAAATGACGCCGGCCGCAGACCAGACATACTAGCTACTCAAAGCGTAGTGGGCGTAGAATCTATATGCGGGATGATCGCCGACAGTAAAGGCTCGACAAGATTCTCGTTACCTCAACAGCCACGAAGTATCTACAACAACAACAACAACAGAAATGCAGACAGCAACTGCAACAATAACACCAGAACATGCAACAGCAGCAGCAACAACAACAGCAAGAACAATAAAACCAATTTGAGAGAGAATTTTACTAAGATGAAAGAATCTCGTGATGAGCGGACATGATAGGTAGGATGAAGCATTCCAAAGCTGTATGTAGCACGTGCATGCCGGCATCACCAACTAGTCAAACGGAGGCTGGAAGAAAATGCGAAGCTGTTTTACAGAGTACGCATGGCGTCGATCCCTACGAGTCTATTTAAAGCTCGCTGGCTTATTACGACATCAGTCAGATCCAACTGCCAAGTCGTTTTCAACTGGCCAAGACAATTCAACAGAGATAACAGCGGTAGCAACAACAAGTGCTCTCGTAGAATCGATTAATTTCGTGCCTCTCATGGAGGTAGGCTTAGATGAGCGCGTCCTCCTGCGAGCAGAGAACTTGTCTAGTCTCTACTTATTGTCGAACGAACCAGATTGGCAATTTTTCTCGCATTTTGCGCCACTAATGGCGCTAGCGGGGTCCTCAACTGGGCTGGCTGGCTGGCTGAGCTCGCAGGACAGGGACGCAGGTTGCCGCCTGATCTCGAACTCGAGAAGCTAGATCATATCTTATATGAGCGCGTGACCATGTTACGAATCGGCTACGACGGCAGCTACTGACATATGAACGGCCTGAATGTAAACGTCCCGTGTCCAACGCGTCGCTTCTGGCTCAATGCTATGACCCAATCGGCAGGTTTGCATCATTAGTAGCAGATGCAGCAGATATCTAGATGGCCAGCCATAAACGGCGGATGTCTGACTGACTAATCTTTGTTGAAATCGTTGCTTAAACGTTAAGAAAGACAGAGAAACGATTCAGCTTGATAGTAATCGTTCGCAAAGGACAAAAATATGTCGCTCCCATTTAAACGGCGACGCCAACCGGCTGTCCAATTAGTATGGTTGAATCCTATTTTTCAAAAGCAGTGCGTTCCTGCTTAAATACCAAGCATATGGACGGAAACGATTCTAAGCTTTTCTTAATGTTAATTGGTATTTCCAGGGGAGGAGCAGCGATACAATCAAACATGACCGTTTGAGTTTGGATGTATGTCCACAATTGTGTAAACTAAAAAGTACCTAACAAATAATTGGATAACGATATTACGAACACCACAGCAATAACTGCAATAAGAATAATGATGTGGCTCTGAAGCTAGCGCTCAGTCGCAATGGTTACCGTAGGATTTACAGGTAAAATGTTTGTACAAATTAATGGACCGATAGAAGCGACATCAGCAGCAGCAACAACGACAACAAGAACAATACAACAATAGCAACAGTGAAAACAACAACAACAAGACGATGAAAACGAACAGGAATAATGCCTACATAGTAATCAATACTGGAGTAATTACACCATAAATAACGACACGGACGACGACGACAGACCTCGAAGAAAACAACCGTGCGCCAGTTGTCATCCACAGCCATAACAACAGTAGCAACAGTAAGAAAACCAATAACCACAACAACAACAACCACAACAGCAACAACAACAACAGGCACAATCAATACCGCTAAGCAATAGCGGCCGCTACCGCCACGATCATCTCGCTCGTACAAAAAGAGTCCAGAACAAATGCGCTCTTGTCCCATCGATCTTGCGAACGCAATGGCCTACCTAAGTCGCCTCTTGGACCTGCTTTGTTTGGCGGATCGCCCACCCACTGTCACTGGCCGGCGCGCTCATGCATCTGCCGACCTGCGATCCTGTCATCCTGTCGCCTGCCCTACTGCTGACGAACTGTGCGGCTTTTCCTGGATGGGCTTAGCTAGCTGCGTGCGTCCTGTCTGAGCTGCGCCTTGCCAGGGCGCCGTCGTCTTGAGATGAGGCGAGCTGCGGGGGATCATTGTCAGGGCAGGCCGCAGGCCATACAGGATGACACAATAGCCGCCCATGTCGCTTGACGGCCTGCCGCGCGCACCGCTTTGCCTCTTTTACTCGTAGTCTTCTTTTTCACCTTGTTTTCTACGTTTTATTACTTGTCTACTTCGCCTTCGACTTTTTCTGCTTACTCTTCTTCTCATTCTGCGTGGTTCTGAGGATTTGTTTGCCTTCTTGGCTCCTTTCTCATTGCCCCCTACTACACTCTTCCAACAACTGATCTCGTCCTCAAGTCAGTCTTCCATCTCCTCCGTGCTTGTTTCCATGCAATCGTTATTTTAACTCTCTTTTTCATTGTCGCTGTTCTTGTTGTCGTTGCCTGAGATGTTTCTTGTTATTGGAGAACTGGTCATTCTTGTTGTTGTTGTTGTTGTTGATGTGACTCTGTTACTGTTTCCGCTGGAAACACAGTGCTTGCTGGTGCTCGTGCTGCCGTTGTTATTTCTGTTACCGCTATTGTCAATGTCGTTATCGTCGAAACGGTCGTAGTTGCTAATAATTTAGCGGCAGAAGAGTGCGTAGTATATAGCAGTCTCGACTCCACAAAGTCTGTTTGGCTGAACTAAATCAATCAGCGATAATGCCCGGTCGACTGTCCTCCGTTCTGTGTACCTGCCTCTCTGACTGCTATAGACCGGAGATGGCAGTTCCTGCCAATCTCGTTTCGGCAATTGATAGATAGCGGCGATGATTCTTTGAGCGAGTACGATGCGAGAAGAAAAAGAGAGAAGAAAAGAAAAAAAAGAGAAGATGATAGATAAGTGAAGAAGAAAAATAAATTGATGAAGATAAAGAAGAAGAAGAAGAAATTGATGAAGATGAAGCAGAAATACAGAAGCTGGAAACGGCTGGAACACTGACAGCAAAAACTACATCCACGTATTAGATGAGAGCATGAGAAAATTGAGTTAAGGCAGGACAGCAATCTTTGTGCATACACGTATGTATAATAGGCATTTATATATGTACATATGTGCACATATGTGCATTTTATGTGTAGTATATTATCTATGTGTATGTAAAAGCGCGGGACATAGTTAAGAGGACATTGCTGGTTATTGGGATGTACCCCCACAGAGAGCGTACACTCTATATATAGGTGGCCGACGCATTTTGAGCGGGTTTTCGCCACACCATTCTGCCGTGATGATAATGACTCACTTTTCGCTTTTACTACAAGCATAGCTGGGTTAATGCACTGCAAAAAACGGCAGTGCTAATGAGTATTGCTGAAACGACTCTGTCCTTCAATTGATGATCTCGCTGTAAATATAGATTTTCTGAGTGACGAAAAATGAATAGAAAATGCACTTGCAATCGCGTTATTGCGCCCGTACTTTCCCTTCATCGTCCTTAGCATTCTAAAGGACCTTTTTAATTAGAGCTTGTGCCACATATTTTCCAAAAAGTGTAAACAAGCATCCAGGAGCGTGCCGTAATACTTCGGTTTGAGATCTATAATATTTGCGTTATGTACATTTTATTTTGGACCGGTAAAATGAGCTCAACATAGTAACATTCATTTTCATCCCAAGCATCGTTTGTAGAAAAATACATGATCGAGAAGGCATCACATTTTTTTATTTTCTCGAAGTCGGAGTATCACCACTTCTCTGAGGTGACACTGGAGAAGGATTGTCTTTAATGAGGAAGCCTTTTGCAATTTGCATGCAAAGGGTATTCTCAGTATATTGGATAGCTTCATGTGGACTCCCTGCGCAAATCACAGAAGTTCACGATTTGCTCCTGAGACTATATGCAGACTCGTTAATATCAACTGAATTAAAGATTCGATCCAGAGACGGGATCAATCGTACACACCGCTAAATGACTTTATACTGCAATCCCAACATTGTAAGGCTTGTCAAGTTAAGCAGCGCAACAGATCAAACATTACTTTGCAGTTTTTACGGCGAGATGCGGAGGTGGACTTGATTCTGCTTATCTAGCTACACCATTCCTGATTAGTGACCGGTTGATAGGACTTAATCAATGGCACAATATATATATATATATATACATACATATATATATATATATATATATATATATATATATATATATATATATATATACATATACATATATATATATATACATACATATATATATATATATATATACATACATATATATATACACATATATATATATATATATATATATATATATACATATATATATATATATATATATGTTCAATGTTTACAAACGCTCTTTTTCTTTGAAAAGCATTGTGTTTTGTGGTCCCGTAGCATTCTGACTAAAATGATTTCGAACTGATACAAGCTCATGATTTTCTTAATTAGTACTGAGTATACCAGTGTTAGTAATAATAATAATTACAAATGCATTGCAATGCAATTCAATTAATCGTACGCGAGGAGATTAAACTGCAAACGTATGAGAAGATGCTCCATAAGCGGCTACTAACGACTAAAAAAAAACTCCCGATATTAACACTTCCTTGATCCATTGATCATGGAAGGCAAATCATACGATATAGACAATATGGCAACGAATCAATTTTGTTATATTGCTTGGGGTCCACTCGAAAACTGTCAAGGCTTATTACTAATACGGTTAAGTGACTGCCACCGGCTCCAAACCGACTGGTTAACGCCCCAAACTTTTTTTCTCTTCGTTCTGGGAGGTTTTGGGAATGCATGATGCACATGCATCGCCCCATAACGCCCTAAATCTAGATCAGGGGTACAGGTCAGGATGCTTCAAGAGACATAATCAAGAAAGTGTTATGGTCCCAAAGGTATGACATAATTAGTTTAAGGTCTTTCGTTATTGGCGTGAGCAAGTGAGTGGAAAAGCTGTGGTGAGTAAGAAAAAAGCTGTGCACGGCCTTCCTAAGGCAGCAAGTTTCTTTGAATTGTTTTTAAAGCTTTCTGATTATATGCGCATGTACTTGTCTACTTTTACGGCCGCCAACTCAGGGGCTTCGCACATACACACACGAGACTCTGTCACGGGAATTTCGAATCATTTGTCGTTAGCAGATTTGCTCACAGGAACACTGCGGTCTTCTGTGGAAACGATGGCCCTAACCTTAATGGCCCTCAGCGGTTGCGCCTATATTTCCAGAACTCCTACATGCTGAATTTCGTTGGCCCTTTCTCTGACCCTGTTGTGATACTATTATGGAAAAGCGATTTTGTTCGGAAACCGAAATGAGATAGTCGTCTGGGTCAGCTAGATCGGTTTAATTAGCAAACAACGACCCCTTTTAGACTAGCGATCTCTGCATACATACAAATCATATATATGAAAACAACCTTGAATATTGTCGCATACTCGTACTTTGACATCGCTATGAAATAGCTCTGAGGACGCGATACTTGTATTAAACGGAACAGCTTGTTTAATGGACAGTTCGTGGGCCTTTCATGCCATGAGCCGTGGGTGGTTTGTGTAACAGTTGGAAAACGCAACGTTACATATATATATATATATATATATATATATATATATATTTAACGAATCATTAGTTTCCAATTAAGTCCTGCTGTCGGAAGACAGCAGCAACGCGTTCGCGTGCCGTGCAGCTTTATGAGACGCGATGCAGAGTAGCGCGATTTCGACACTATTAATGGTAGCAGTAGTACGACCGCGCGTAGAAGATAGCGGCTCGGAACTAGATGTCCTTGAGCTCTTAAGCGCGCTTTAAGCGATGCTTTCATCACTTCTTCCGGTGATCTTCGAGCGTTTCCGCACGACCACGACGACAACCACGGCGCCAACGAGAGACCACACTCTCCCTGCAGCAGGCAGTGCTGACTGGCGTATCTCCAGGCGCCGAACTACCCCGCAGCATCGGACTATTAACCGACACGGCTCCCTTCCGTCTTGCCTAAATCTGTTCCAGTACACACACGTGTGATATATATATATATATATATATTGTGGACAGCGCCACAGCCTCGGAAAGGCCGTGCGCCCAGAATAATGGAATCATCACCTCCTACCCTCATCATTATAATCATCAGCATCTTCATCACCATCCAAATCCGCTGCGTCCGTCGAAAAAGAAGTCGCTTAAACTTTGCTCAAGTTGAATCGCGTCACCTGCACCACCTGCATAGATAGGGGTGACGGGCTCGCCATGCGCGAAGTGGCTGGCCGAGGTGCGGCGAAAAACCGCCGGCAGTTTTCCGACGACAGTTCCGACGCGTTCCTTTGCTGCCATGTTGGCGAGTGATCGAGTGATGTCGACGACGACGACGACGACAATGGTGATTTCGCATGGACGGCCTGCATGCGCGCGCGGCCTGCTCTCCTTCCATCTCTGTTCTTCCCGTGCCGTCTCGCGAATTAAACACGCCCGTCAGTAGCAATAGAGGTAGAAGTAGTTATATTAATAATAGTCGAGAAGATTGTTCAAGAAAGGTAGTCGCCGTCATCCTGGCACATGCCTGGCACTACGCCATGCCATTCCCTGCCACGTCGCGGAGCACCGCCGCCCGCGTCCAGCGCCCTCTCTCCAACCGGCTCGCTTGTCCGTGTGCGCGTTGTCCGGGCGCGTTCTGTCCTGTAGCCCGCCGTCGCGACCTTTGAGCTCCTCGATGGCGAGACATCGCCTTACCGGCGCCCGGAGAGTTTCGCCTACCCGACTGGCACCGCCAGCACGGCAGCCGCTGTCGCGTTGCCCGGCAGTCGAACGCCACTTCTCGCGTGTAGACGAGACGGCAGCACATGGGAGGACACTGTGAGCAGTGGCTACGATGCGATACTACTCTGCCGAGTCCGTATAGCAGGAACGACGAAAACAATGATGGCGATGAATCAAAATGACCGAGACCATGATAGGTACGTTTACAACACCACAATAATATGGTGTTGGTGGTGGTGGTGGCGATGACGATGATTGTGATGAATGTGATGGTGGTGCAGATAATGATGATGATGATGATAGCGATAATAATGATGATGATGGTGATAATAATGATGATGATGATGTTGTTGTTGTCATGCGTTGCACCGTCGAATATGGTGTAAGCTATACAACATAGACTATACAACTAATTGTCGACATATATATATATATCGTATCTGCCTCGGCTATCTGTCTATCCGCCTCGCGTGTTCGTGTTCTTCTTTTCAACGCGTATGGTGGCGACGCTGATGCTAAATGTGGTGCTTAAAGGGCCTAGCGACTTCTGACAAGATCAGGATCATTTTAATGCGTGTCACCATCAGGAGGAATAGCAGCAGCAACAGCAGCAGCAGGAGCAGTCTATGTACCATCACCATCATCATCAACTGATTCATCACCATCATCGGCGTCTAATTGTTGTTTTTGTTGTTGTTGCTGCCGACGTTGTTGTTTTAGCTGACATCGTTGTTGTTGCCCACTGTTGACGTTGTTGTTGTTGTTGTTGATGTTACTGCACCAAACTTCGTCCTCTTCTTTTTCTTCTGTTGCTGCCGCTGCATCTCTCTACGACTCCCGTCACTACCTTTGTTAATGTTAAAAGTGGCGCACCAAGACACGCGACAAATGGGGGGCGCCCAATAGAAATCTACAGTGTGCCTGCCACTAGTTGATGGATATGCTGGCTGGTCTCCTTTGGGCAAACAACGTTAGGCCGTTGTGTTCCACCGACCGACAACAACAACAACAACATCATCATCAACAACAACAACAACAAAGACGACGATCATGATCTAAACGTTTAGCGGACGCACCAGCAGAAGCAGCAGCGTCGCCAGGAGACGCTAGACACCACATCGAAGCAATGGGCCAAAGGCTTATCAGATGAAACGGGAACAACGACGGATTTCGTTCGATGCATGCGCCACACGCTCGGAAGCGACGACGATCATGACAACGACGACAAAGACAACAACAATAATAATTTCGCTTCACGCACTTACTCACCCACTCATTCACTCGTCCGCTTATTTTTACACGATCACCGATTTCATAATGAGATTGATAAGAAATCACTTGTCTCGTTGTTAACTTGCCAACGACCGCGGCCGAGCAGCACCCTTAGATGTCGTCGCATGTTGTCCTCTTTGTGTCTCCTTCTGTGTGTATGAACAAGAATATATATATATATATAATTCCCCACACCGCATGCACACACACACAGGATTGGTTTATAATGGAACCCGTGCACGACGACTCGCGTCACTATACAGGGTCATTCATGTTGTTATGTACTTCTTTCGAGGTTTGATAGAACTCAGCAAGAAAATAATTTTTCCCTATGGAGGGAGGACGCAGAAACGTTTTTTTTAGGAGTGAGGATGAAATTTATAAAAGTCGTTATTCTGCCTTTTTTCTTCTACATAGTTGTGCGAAATCTACGTTTGCGAGAGAACCAGTTAACGCATGAAGGAACCGATTACACCGGCGTGTTCGGGGGAAAATTCTGCACAACGGAAGACACTTCAGTAGCTTGCGTAGCAAAAAAGCGAATACACAGGTTGAGAAAAGTCATGAAAAATCGATATGTTTTTATGTCTTACATTAATGCTTTTTCGTAAAAAAATTATGTCAAAAAGACCATTCTCACGCAATAGCAAATTTAGTGCCCACCACTTTCGTACCAAAGTGATGATGCTGCGTTACGCAGTTGTCAAGTCACTAAGCTTTTTCGATAGCCATATCGAAAGCGAAGGCATGCATATTTGCATAGGGCGTATGAGAAAGTTAGGTACATATTCTGAGGTTTAAAGAACTCAGCAAGAGAATAATTTTTCCTAGTGAAAGGAGGGAGCGGAAACGTCTTGGCAAATTTTTACGGTCCTGAACGTAAAAACTTGTACGTAAAACATAACAACTATGGCTGTCGAAAACGCTTAGTTACTTGACAACTACGTAACGCAGCACCATCACCTTGGTACGAAAATGATGGGCATTATATTTGCTATTGCGTGAGAGTGGTCTTTTAGACGTACATTTTTGGTCGCAATAAAAAAATTACGATTTTTCATGAAAAAGCGTTGACGTAAAATATCGACTTTTCATGACTTTCCTTAATCTGGGTATTCGCTTTTTGCTACACAACCTAGTGAAGTGTTGTGCAGAATTTTCTTCCGAACACGTCGGTGTAATCGATTTCTTCATGCGTTGACTGGTTCTCCCGCAAACGTAGATTTCGCACAACTACGTAGGAGAAAAAAAGCTAAATAACTACTTTTATAGACTTCACTCTCTCTCCTAAACAAGACGTTTCCGCGTCCTCCCTCCATAGGGAAACATTATTTTCTTGCCGAGTTCTATCAAACCTCGAAAGAAGTACATAACAACATGAATGACCCATAATTAACGATGTGAAGTCCACCGCGTGGTAGTAAGCGCTGTTTTGCAAGCATTTGTTTATATTATATTTAATTTAAAAAAATCTGTAAAGCTCACGAAGTTGCTTCTAAAAGGTTTGCATCGTGCCAGAATTAAAACCGAGAGTCCAAACGTTAGTTAGTCTACCGGCCACCTGGGCTGCCTGTTTTCACGAGCCTATAACGCATACGTCTGTTCATATTCCGACCATGCTGTGTAATCAAGGCCACGCTAGTTCTTGCAAAAAGACTACTTCGTTGGCTAAAATGGCATATACATTTAAAAGATACATTTTTAATATCTGACGGATCTGGCAATATATATATATATATATATATATATATATGTATATATATATATATATATATATATGTATATATATATATATATATATATATATATATATATGTAGATATATATATATATATATAGGGACAAACTACGCAATATCGATGTATAACGAATCAACATCAAGTTGGTGCAATGTCGAGTAGTTTTTTTTGCGTCTCGACATACAGTCTCACGATTTTTAATTGAGGCCTTCCGTCCCTTACCGCAGTAAAACCAACATTCACAAAGATACTTGAGATACATGCTGGATGATTGATAAGGTAGTGCGAGTGATAGGCGAACAATAATATCAACGAAAAGCTAACAGTAGTTATAACGCTAATGTCGACACCTACGAAAACCAATACGGCACAAACGCACGTTTACCGCGGCGACTCAACCATTCTTTTTACAGTCGTCAGAACGGCCACGAATGTGTTGAAACGCTTTCGAGCAAAGCTCTAGAGGAAAAGACATATACAGAAAAGCAGATCGAGCGAGGTAGAGATAGAAAGACAGCGAAAGAGGGAGAACTCGGAGGAACCGAAGTGTGCGTGCGTGAAACAAACTCCAGAGAAAGCATGAAGAGAAAGAGAGACACCTGGAGATCGAAGGAGAAAAAGCTAGCCAAGCACGCCGTTATTAATCGTAGTGAATCGCAGTCAATTATGCTCACGTTGAGTGCGAAAGGGGGATATAGGTTAGAAGGGGGTATAGGCTTTAAAGGGAGAAATAGAAATTAGAAGCGGCGGAATAGGGGTTAGAATAGGAATAGGGGTTAGAAGGGGGAATAGGTGTTAAAAGGGGGAATAGGGGTTAGAAGGGGGAATAGGGGTTAGAAAGGCGAGTAAAAAGTTAGAAGGGGGAATAGGGGTGTTGGCGGAGGGAATATAGGTTATACGAGGGAGTAGAGGTTAAGAGAGGGAATAGGGGTTAGAACCTGGAAGGGGGGAAATTCATTAAGGGTTTGGCTTAGCTTGGCTAGCCGAAGCTCACTTCACCAGCCAACTGGTCAGAGCGGGAACACCGGCATGCATCAGCAACACCGGGAGCAACAACGCCGAGCGAGCGCATGAAAAGCGATGGTGTTGAACTATTCGTTCCAATTGTCGCACTTTCATGGGCTGTCGCACCGTTACCAACTGATTTTCGAGCATCCGTGCAGTGCCGACACCGTGCCGCGACGACCACGACGACGACGACGATGGTAGCGGCGGCGTTCAAATTGTGTGCGCGGATAGAATACATGGCGCGTCGTCGTAGCCGGACACTGATGGCGTTCCCTTCTCTGACTCTACGGCCAAATATGGCGCGCTTCCTTCAAGAATATTTACCCCCTCGCCCCCCTCTACCCGAGCGCGGGAGCAGCCCGAACCGTTACGATTCTCCTTGTCGCTCTATACTCTCCCCGTCTCTTCAGTTTCTCTCTAAGTCGCATGCACTCTATTTCTCTCTCTTTCTAACCTCTACAAGTGACCAGCCCTCGGAAACCTCCGACTAGTTAACCAGCCGTTGTTGGTGGTGGTGGTGTCGTCGTTGTCTTCATCGTCATTGTCATCAACATCGGCAGCAACAGCGTAGATCGCACCGAACATTATTCCAGACATGCGTGCGATACCGATTATTGACTACTCGGCTTCCGTTAACAGGCGCATATATGTATATATATATATATATATATATATATAAGCGTGCGTGTGTGCGTGTACGCACTTTGGGTGCCTTCCGGAATTGGAAGCTGTGAAACCATTTCCTCCCGTTGTCTCACAACCAGGTCTGTGCGGACTTCTTATACGAGTGTCCTTCTATTTTGCTTTGTCTCATATATATTTATATATACATGACTGTGCGTCTACGTGACAGCATTGCCGACGATTGTGACAGCTCTCATCGAAGACGAAAAGGTGTCGCAGCACTAGCTACATAGGGGAAAACGTCATCTCAAAGTATCATGATCATTGAGAGCGATTGTCTGCCAGCCTGTACGCTTCGGTCTGTCTCCGGTGGTGCCGGGGACCGTTGACGATACAAAAACAAGTTCGAGCGGTTACCGTTGTCAAGAGATGATTTCTGCAGCTGTTGTTGTTGCTGCTGTTGTTGTGGCTGGTATTGTTTCTGTTGTTGTTGATGTTGTTGCTGCTGCTGCTGCTGCTGTTCTTGTTGTTGCTGCCGCTATTATTGTCTTGCAGCCGGTTGGTGAGGAGGATAATGGTGATGAGACTGGTTATAATGAATATCATAAGCGAAATGACGACTGCTTGGGTCGGTGCGGGGGTTCAGTTCATATGTTTATTTATTGATTCTGGTCGGGTGATCATAGTAAGTCATTGGGCATATTATTGTTGCTGTTATTGTTGTAGTTGTTGCCGCTGTTATTGTTGTTGTTGTTTCCACGGTGGTCAGTCGTAACCCTCGTGACGGGCAAACAACCGGACGGACAGCCCGGAACGTGTCTCGAACTCGACAACGAATCAAGGGCCGAGAGTTTATGCATTAGTACGCTATCTTCTCTCTCTCTCTTGAACTATCTCCTTCAATGTTTTAAATGTGTCATTCCATGTCTTCATTTTGTCCATGTGGGTATATGTCTACGTGTCGTGCACGTAAGCATCGCAGACATAAGCCAGGCTTGTTAGCCAGAAGTTAGAAATCGGAAACACGAATCAGATAATAGCTCGCTCCGTAAAGTCCTGCGGGCAAACCAACGAAGTAGGCGACCTTCAACCGACGTATGGTTAGGGTAGCCTGTTTCTCTGAAGGCGACTTCCGAAGCTAAAATATCACTAACACCAACAACAACAATAGCAGCTTTACTAGAATCAGCCATAGCAGAAATACTAGTGCCTAAACTAGCTGTGTATGCCAACCAGCCCAATCTGCCACGCACTAGCAAACACTGCCGTACTGCAGTAGAACTGGTTGTTAGTTAGTTGTATTGTTGGTGATAGTGGGCGTAGACGTAGTAGCAATGTATAGCTGATGCCACCACAGTAAAGGGATTAAAATCGAATGCGACGGTGCATCCTCATCCATCGCTAGAACCTGCTCTCGGCACGACGGTGTCAGACAGGCAGAAAGGCATCGCAGCATGAATCAAACCGGGCCCGCACTTCGGCGTCTCGAGAACAACCGGCCGAACGAATTGGCAAACATGGACAGTAGATGTCACTGCTGCTCGCCGCACGATCTACCGACAAGAACAGAAATGATCGTGGCGGATCAGGCTGCTCAGCTGGTCGCCCCTGTCTGACTAGCGACTGTCATCTCATCGTCACTCATACCCTCCGAGTGTCAGCTGACCGCTCAGAGCCCCCGATAGAAACATGGGGGGGGTAGGGAGGGGGGGGGGTTAGGGAGAGAAAGATCACGCGGGCGTGATCGAGATGTTGACGAGGATGACAACAAGAACAACAGCAACAAGCAACAGCAACAACAACAACAACAAGAAAACAACAACATCAACCAGAGACAACGGCGCACGACCGAAAAAGTCGACAGGAAGATGTCAACTTGCGACATCTGATCTAAGAAGAGCCAAGAGTTGGCGTCGCCTCACGATAGTGTTTGTGATCTCGACTGTGTAGCAACAGCAGTCTGTGTTACAACGACCGGAGCAAGCGTTAAATAGAGTCCGAGAGAGAGAGAGTGTGCACGAACACTGTCAAAACGGACTGTCACGCAGTCATCCTTGATGTCATGCGCCGTCTGTACTGTCACAGAAACCTAGACGTACCCCAAAAGCTTAACTTTCTGTGACGAAATCTATGTTTCACCTCTGGAAATACGCTATCGTAATACTAGAAGCAGGGAGAGCCTACTGTGAAGCTAGCCGGGAAATGAGTCTACGTTGCCGTTTGAAACAACACGGCACAACAAATGAAAAGCTTCTGCCACCCCGAGGGCGGGGCTTTTGTTCTGGATAGTGAACGGAGTAGTGGGTTAGTATGGCAATGTTACCGACCCTTTGATAAAATCAGCTCCAGTTTACTTAGGATGGGCTGCATTTTGTAGATTTCGGTCGGAGGATTTCGCTAGTAGGACAGATACGCCAGGGGCTTATGTGGGCTATCATGTGCACCTGCTTTCTATAACCAATGGCTTACAAAGATGCTGAGGAAACGAATTATTGTAGCAGTGATGATAAAAAAAGTTAGCGGCGTAGATGGTGAAGGACGTCCTTCTTTGGTACAAAGACCACAAGCTAACTAACTCTGTCACAAGTGCTCCCGTTATTACTGGTGGTTGTGGTGGTACCGGTGCTGCTACCGCCTCAGCCATTGACACGCATGGTGTTGGGGTTGGTGTGGCGCGCTTGACGCCGGAGCGCCATCGTGAGTGTTGACCTACGAATCGTTCACACTAAGTAGTTGGAGTTGGCGGTCCTTACGTAGGTTTGTCTACAAGTAGTTGAGCCGTCACTCCGCATCGTCTGGCTATTTCAGACGCGTCACATCTGTAAGAGGTGAGAGAACAACAAAGAAATAACGGAAGACATATATATATATATATATATATATATATATATATATATATATATATATATATATATATATATATATATATATATATATATATATATATATATACACATATATGAGAAACGAAATCCTTAATAGATACATAGAAGGATAGACAGAAACGAAGAGAATGACTGGCAAGGTAGGGAAAGAAAGGTAGAACAGATATGTAGGCCACAGGCGAGTAGAAGAAGTGGTGAGCCGAAAACACAACTCATAAAAAGCCTGCCATTCTGCCAAGAAGCCACTCATCATCATCGTCGTCATGAGGCAACAATGTGTGTGCGACCAACGTCAAGCTCAAGTCGATCGAAGCGACTAGCTGAATGAACTACTTACCCTGCTAACAGGCCAGCGTGCAGGCCGGCCGGTAACGAAACAGCCCGGCCCATAGTTCGCGGCTATCATCTGACAGTCGGTCGTCTGAGACGTCGATCGCGAATACTACTGCGCGATACTCTCTAACTGTCTGTGGGTCGATTCTACGAGGTGAGCCGTCCGATAGTGCTCGGCATCATCGTTCTCCCAAATGCTCACAGTTCTCCCCGCGGATTCTTCCTGGCGACAGCGCCCCCGACATCCCGCTGCTGGGTGGTTGTTGGTCCTTTCTTTTTCCTCTAGCCTTCCGTTCTACTTTTCTTTTGTTTGTTTGTGTTGCCGTTGTTTGTTCGTTTCGTTTAGCCTGCTCCGTGAGCATCGTGAGCGTTGTCGCACAATTGCTGCAGTTGATGACTTTGTGCTGCTATCGGCTTGCTGTTTCAGAGCTTCAGCCGGTGGCCGTAGGTTGGTAGCGTCACAGCGTCGTGCACCATGCAGGCAAAGCACGGCTAGCTCAAGCCAACAGAAACGCTCACGTGCACTCCCGCATTGATACGTGCACGTACGCACACCATATATCAATTACGTTGTGCTTGCGCACAACTAGGCGATATGGCTGCTTCTGAACGAGGGAAAGGCAAACAAAAATTGATCGCAATGTGTTTTTTTATGGGGTTGGATGGTAATGCACCATCTCTTTTTATTGAGACATCTGTGCTCCCCGTGTTTTTTGACCATGGTCGATTTTTAGTCCACTCCAGTATTTACCTTGTCTAAATTGGGAACCACGAAAGCCACTTTGAGGGTGGCCGGTCTGGGTGGGCCGAAACCCAGACCCGAATGCAAAGCAATGGCTTTTGCCACTAAGCCATCTTGCTCGGTAAATTGATCGAGCGTTTACGCTTCAGCGGCTGTTTATCTACGTTCAAACCCCCTGGTTGGTTCGACGAACCCCTCTGCGTTATTGTTTGATCTTTAGATAGGCCTTGAGTACACACCGCACACAGCGCCCGCTGTAGCACAAAGCAGAGGTTATCAGGTTCGTACATTAGTATTATTATGTTTAATTGCATTGTGCCCAAATATAAGTTCAGGATGGAAACCAGTGCCGTCTCATTGATTTTTGGCTGTTCACTAATCAATAGGAATTACTGGCGGCCTGCAGTCGAGATAAGTGGCCCGCACAGTAGTAGCCAACACAACGAACGCAATACGAATCAAAGCGAGGCAGCATTTTATTGTCACAGACGGCTTCTTTAGAGAGGCTCTGCCCAGGAGGGTTTTAACGTCCGACTCCGACTGAAGAGGGTTTATTCTTCAGATAGAGAAGAAAAACGACCCCGCATCTCATAAACAAGAATAGCGCAAGGGAGTTCGTTTTATACGTTGAAAACGTCGATGCAATCGAGGCGGGCTTTCTCGAAATACCTAGGGCCAAAAGAGGGAATTTTCCCTTGCTGCATCACTGCATCGTCTTTATTTTATTATCATATATGTTTCCGGTATTTCTGAGGGATTTCAGAGATTTGAGCATGCACTTTGAGTGTACACTTCCACTACTACAAGCGAGGTACCAATGTAAACACAATCTTATACCAACTTCTGCAGTGAATGAATTTGGCATGGCCTTGTCAATAAGCGCGCTCACATGTCCTCTAGTCTTTCGTGTACGATATATATATATATATATAACTATCATGAGAATGGGCTGGAGATAAAATCACATAAAACCAAGGCGATTAAGATTAGGTGTCGGAAGACGTTTAACTACAAACGACATTATTCGTTGCTGGATATCCGGCACTGTAACGAAGATGTTTGCATTTTTTCTCTCGGTGGAACGGCAGGACAACAAAAATAATGTTTGATAATAACATGAACCATCTTAAACATATTCTACTGAACTATCTATTGAGTAAAATAAATACGATCGATTGTTGAAATCGAGTGGAGCTATACACTGCTGTTACGTTAATCTGCCGAAAAAATGCAATTAAGTCCAGTGTAAGCACGCTAATGGTAGCTAAAAAGGTGAAGACAAAATGATGACATCCAGCAGTCTCCTACCAGCACACGCTTCGTACCTAGGTATAATCAAACACACTACACTACCGTAGTGTGTTTGATTATACCTAGAGACCCTTCCTCTTAAAAACCGTAAAGAAATTGCCTACCCGGCCGTAGTGAGAGGATTAACTTATAGGAGTCTCGCACTAAAAGGTTTCGGTTTGCTGTATATATATATATATATATATATATTTATATGTGCGGGATCTTCTAGGCTAGGCAGCGACGATCTGGACTATCACATATGTTCGTTTTAGCCTGCATACACCGCCTTTCACTCTCCTTCTCTCTCTCTCTCTCTCTCAATAAATATATATAAGCACATGCATGTGTCTATACATCTATCTATCTGGCACTGTCGTTGCTATGCCCGAGCGCAATTAGCGATCCGTTACGCTTTGGCTGTAAAACAATGAGATCCGAGCAAAGCCGTGACCGTCATCACCAACAACGGTTTTCAATGGAAGCGAATCAGCAGCGGCCGTTCGGAGACGGGTGTCTCCGTGCACAGCCAGCATCAGCAGCCCGCGTACCCTTTTCGCTGCCTCCCGCTAAGCGCTTTCTAGGCGCGAGCAACAATCCAGAGGCTGCGTTACGACTGACCTGACCGCGGGCCTACACAGTATGGATTGCACGAAGATATGGACTCAAGTTGCTGAACGAGAAGAAAAACACAGCGAGAGATAGGGAAAGAGGTCGAATAAGAGAGAGGGCGATGAGGTACGCCATGATGGACAAAGGCATGTTCAAGTCAAGGCTTGAAGAAACAGGAAAAAAGACTAGCGAGAGACACAAGTCGAGAGGCTTTAAAGTACGGGTTAGGCGTGGTGCTTGCTCACCGGCAGCCGGTTGATCGGGTTATGAAATCAACAAAAGCAACAACAACAACAGCAGCAACAACAAAAACAACAACAACAGCGACGACGACGACAGCAACAACGTGCATGGACGTGGATCATCATGTATCGTTGTTGTTGTTGTTGTTGCTGCTGCGAGCGTCGCTGTGGTCGTTGAGTTTTCACCACTCAATGGGTGCTGAAGGCGTCGGAGCGCGGTCGGCGCCACGCGAAAGTACGATTTACGATTGATGACTACCTCTGTAAGTGGCTTGGTTGCGAGAACTATTACCGTTTCGAGTATGGCTTTGGCTACTTGGACTACAACTAGAACTCACACCCGTATTGTCGGCAGCGTGACGAATAGGATTTGACGACGTTGGTGCCGAGTACCGTTGTCCGCTCAGAACAGACGAGAGCGACGACGACGACGACGACAACAACAACAACAACTACAACTACAACAACAACAACAGCAACAACAACAAACGGTAACTACGAAGATAATAAGCAGCAACAACGAATGCAATGAAGCAGCGGCAGCAACAACAACAATGACGATTAACAATAGGGGAAAACTTTAGCGTGCAATATTAATAACAACAATATATATATATATATATATATATATATAATACGAATACCAATCATAATAATAATACTTTTTTGTGCATGTTAAACCATGTTACAATTATGAGGTCTGAACGTATTATCGCATTATTATTATTGTTGCAAATCGCAGAATCGCGTTTCACGTGGTGCCTGTCGCAGCCTAGGAAAACGAGCTCTCGCTTTCATCGAAAATGCCATGAGCTGAGCCAAGCCGTCGATAGCGAGCAAATCACCTTAGCGAACGTTTCGACAAGTCGCACACAAAAACGTTTACTGCTTAAAAAAACTGAAAAATTATGACCATGAATACCATGGAATAATATGTGGCATTCTCAGAATTGTACTTACTGGACCTCTAGCAGACATTTATAGGGCAATAGCACTATTAAATAATAATGTTAATAAATAGTCACACCGCAACGGCTTGTTCATGCTGAACATATATGATGTTCAACATAAGCATACATGTGGATACAATGAGCGCTGAAAGGTTTGAGGAGGACGGGAGCGAGCCAGCGGAGGAGTAGCGGGTCAACGTATTGAAAACAAAGAAGAGCGCGGAAATGGTCGGCGGGAGACGGGCCGCGCGCTCACCGGGCTGTAAAACGACAACGAAGCGAAAACGACACGATATGTATTATTATGAGGCAATGAACGATTAAGCAGTGGAATGTGTTAACGCATCAAGGATCAAAGGGTCAGCAGCGGAGAAAAGAACTTGGCGAGTCGCAAAAACAGTGGACCAGGCGAGGAGCAGCGAGGAGCAAGCGAAGGCGAAAGAGAGAGATAGAGAGAGAGAGAGAGAGAAAGTTCAAGAGAAGGGGCACATACGCACCCAAAGAGATACAGAGCTAGCAGGAGAGAAACTGAGAGAGAAACAGGGCTAGCGGGAGAGAGAATGAGAGAGAAAAAGAGAATGTGTGGAGGAGGGAGAGGCTAGGGAGCGAAAATCTACTGGTTGGGGGCTTGCAAGTGAAGCTCAGGTTTTCTGGTAGGCGTAATGTTGTTAGTTACTCTCACATGGCTCAACAAGGGGGTTTTCACGTGTTTCAATCAAATGTAGCCCGTCGTCAACCAGCGAGCCAGCCATCCAGTGGGACAGATAGTCGAATAGAGAGCAAGTCACGGGTCAACGCAACTGCCACAACATGGCGACACGTGCCGCCGCCGCCCTTGTTGTGCCCGATCCCCCCGATCTCGGCGTCCGTACGCGCTCTGCTGCTGCAGCAGTTCAATCCAAGTGTACAGGCACCCAGTGCGGGGTGCTATAGTAGTTGGAGTAGACGCAGTGTTTCGGTAGCGTTTGCATGACGGTTGGGTGGTGCAGGAAGACCTCCGTAGGAATAGCGGTGGGGATTCTGTCGTCGCCATCATCGTTGCTGCTGCTGTTCTTGTTGTCGCGGTAGTTGTTACTGTTGTCCTTGCTCTTGTTGTTGTTACTGTTGTTCTTGTTGTTGTTGTTGTTGTTGTTGCTGATGTTGTTGTTGTGCTTGTCGCGGTGATCGTTCTCAACCACTCAGTGGACCCACCGTCCTGAGCGACCTCTCGGCCGACGGGTGACCTGCCCTTACGCACTTCAGTGCACTTCACTCGACAAGACTGAGCTGTGTGAGTGAGTTTGTGAGTGACATGCTGCTGTAAGAAGAATATGAAGACGCTCACGCCGGTAATAGTGGTGATGTCGATGATGGTGGCGGGAAGGCGATGGAAAAGAGAGGAAGACGATGGAAATGAAGGGTGTGTGTGTGTGTATATGTCTGATGATGAAAATATCTCATAGAAACATCATTCATATCATGTGACCACACGGATCCTACAAACAGATTCAGTTGCTAACAGCTTCGTGTGTGTCGGCGGGGGCGGGAACGGCGGCATCGGCGAGGTCGACCTGCCTGATGTGTTTGTGCGATGTATTTATGCGACTACAAACGCCACAGCGGGGGTAGATGGGCCAAGCTGTGCCTACGCGAGGTGCCAGCATGCGATCGGCGTGCGCTCTGCTGGTAACTCCGCCTGCGAGGGCAGTCGCTGGGTTACATACACTTGAACCACTTACGCCAAGGAGTGCGATTATTACTATTAGACTGTTTTGACCCCGAGCCAGGCAATTGGATGGATGGATGGTTGTCAGTGAGACGGTCAGCAAGAAGTAGCACCACGTGGCGCTGCAGCTGATGCCTTCGCGTCTTGACGAAGCCTTGACGCGCTTGACACGACCATTGACCGACTTATTGCGATATAGGCACCAACGGACGAACTAGGCAAAGAACTAGGCATGGAGATGAAGATTGAGACCAATACCGAAAGGAACGGGGGGGGGGGTGAAAAACGGAGAGATCAAACGGGAAAAGGGTGGGAAACAGAAGGAGAGACCAATAGACACTGAACGAAACAAGCATATAAACAAAGACCCCTGAAACATGCCAACGAATGTCTAAGCGTCTGGACGCCTGGGCGTCTGAACGACAGGCCAAGAGCCTAGCTTGGATCCGACGGAACGGAGCTTGGGCGAGCAGCAGAGATCGTTAGGATCGTGCTGATTGTTGTCGTCGTGTTAATCTATCTAGCTATCGGCGTTGCGAGTACATTGAGAGCGCGTGCAATTTCACAAGCGGGAACCACAGGTGGGAAAAGCGGATAGCCCTGGACTGACGGACGGACGGACGGACGAAAGGTGAGGTAAGGTCAGGATGTCTGAGAACCCCCCGAGAGAGCCCACACACGTGAGGAATCGGCTGTGCTGACAAACAGCGCCGCCACGAAAGCCGCCCGGCAGACGGACAGAAGGCTGTAGAGCGCAAAGTTGGTTAAGCGATGCCGCGTGCGATGCCCGAGACGGACAGTCTGATACTAGTCGATTTCAACTGGAACATGGACTATGGTATTCTTGAACGTGAATTAGCGAAAGCTCGTTGCTTCCGTGCCACTGCCGATCTATAATAGGATGCTGCTGCAGCAGCAATGATCGAATGAATATTTAAGATTCAAGATTTAAAACGTGGTTTATTATAGGAACTGCATAATACAATGCTTTAGTTCTCATTAAAAATATATAGATAATGATAAAAAAAAATAGAATATTGCTAGTCAAATGGGTGAAGTTGAAGTCAGGACAACGATCATCCCATAATAGACGTAGGTCTAGCGATACTATTAACCGTATTAGAGCAGTATTAGAGCTGAAGGAGCGGCACTTGTAATGATTGGTTGGTGCAGCCTTCGTCTAGTGTAGCATTCGCTTAGTTTGTTGTAGTCGTGGTCGTCGAAGAAGTATTAGACGATAGTAGGACACACAACAAGCGTGATTCTCTATTCGAAGAAGCTGGCCAGAAGAGTGAGCCGTATGTGCCGACTGGATTAACATCATCAGCATCATGTGCTGGGGAATCTCGGAGGTTTTGGCGCGTAGCAGCTCTAGCTCGCTAAGTCGTCGGATGAGAAAACTCGTTCGCCACCACCTCGAACAACAAGAAGGTGGAGAGCAAGGTGACTCGCTAATGTGGGAATATCGTTCTGACGGGAGGCAGCGGTGGCGGTTGGTTGACACGGGTCTGATGATCCCTATCGGTGGCCGTTGGTGCTGTTGTTGTTGTTGCTGCTGCTGTTTCTGTTGTTGTTGTTGTTGTTGTTGTTGCTGTTGTTGTTGTTGTTGTTGTTGTTGTTGTTGTTGTTGTTGCTGTTGTTTCTGTTGTTGTTGTTGCTGTTGCTGAAAGTGAGTAGTGCAGTTAAGTAGTGAGTTCGGGACAACCAGTTCGTTGATCGCGATGGTTAATCGGCCGGAAACGAGATGAAATCTGACGTCGCTGTTCGAAATACTTACATAAGTAAGTCACGCCGAAGCAAACCTAAGACAGGATCTAAGATGAACGAGGAGAGATAATCCGCGTGTTGCGCTAATTGTTGCTATTGCTGTTGTCATTGTCGTTGTTTTCACTGTTGTTCCTGTAATTGTGCCATTAATGCTTCTGCTTAGCGTTGTGTTCTCTAACACTGCAGTTGACACAGCCACTGGTGCCGTTGCAACTGTTCTGCTTATATTGCTGTTTCTAATGCTACTGTCTCAGTTTAGTAAATGCAAATGCATAGTCGTTTCCCGCCACTGTTCCGTTGTTGGCGGAGAGCCGGACTAATCTCCAATGGCAATGTGCTTGTACAAAGGCCATGTCATGCATAAACTATGCATCCAAACAAGCTGTAGGCGCCCATCCAAATATAAACCATAATTAATTTTCACGAATTGAATCATAAAAATAAACGTACCTTTATTCGGATTATTACTCGGTTGGACGAGGCACCAAGCAATCTTTGGTATCTACCTATACGCGAGCGTCTTGTCGAGATCGAATCCATGAGGCTCATGACGTCGGAGTCATAGGACATGTCCATCAAACCGGCCTGCCGTCAACATTAGCTGGCACGCCACGGCATCGTCTCTTCGATCAGTATGAAGTGGGCATAGCGGTAGGAGGCGCGTGACCTTTAAAGGAACGCTATACTTCGCTGCAATACGTTATGGAAAAACTAGAGCTATATTATTAACGCGCAATTAAGGCACTGCTCAACAAAACGTTATGAAATAGCCTGTCGTTTTCCGTACGTTCCGCCAGCGAGGGCCTAGTTCCGTGGTGATTTTCATGGCAGTTCTGCTCGAGGTTCGTGGCCTCTTCTTCTTCAACCTAATTTTATTTCTTCTTGCCTTATGTTGCCCCCCATTCAGCTATTTCTATCTCGTTCTGTGTCTCCCCGGCCATCGGTTCGAGTTGTCGGTTGAGACCCCGCGATAGCGCTAGCCCTCCTAGACTCGAGAACAGCAGCCTAGCAGCTAGTCGACAATTCCTGCCCAAAACAAGACAAGGGGTGAGACACACACACACACAGCGAACGGGCCCCACAACTCGTTCCTTCGTGCATTCGCTTCGCCTCACCTCACTTCAACTCACCTCAACGCGCTGCCTTCGCAAAGCATGCTTGTAGTCGTATCGACGCCCTCACCCACCCAGGGTTGATCCTCATCTCCACCTCGGTCATCTCCCCGGTTAACCCTCTTTCCCGAGATCGCATGACGAGAAGGAGGAGAAAGACGACGACGACGTGAGAGAGCGTCATTATCACCGCCATGATGATGATGATGGTGTAGATGCTGCGGCTGCTACTGCTGCTGCCCGATCCTAGCAATTGATTTATTATTATTTTTATTTGCACTTTACCCTCCTTCTAACGCTGCTCGTAACGTCACACAGGTAGGCGCGAGCAAACCAACAAAGGAGGAAGGTATATATATATATATATATATATATATATATAGAGAGAGAGAGAGAGAAATCGCATTGCGTGCGCGTGTGATCTTTCCTTTCCTCTGCGTTCTCTGCAGGCCGTAAAGGCATATCGGTTGCTGTAGAGCCAGATACATTCGCACACACACAAATGTACATATATATATATATATATATATATATATATACACATACATGTGTCAGTGTATATGGCCGTACGTATGTGTATTTACAAATGGAAAGGAGAAAAGTGGAAAAAGAAGGTGAGAGATAAACGGGGCGAAATCGAAGGGCGGAGGGGGGAGAGAGCGTGGAGAAAGTGACCCGCCCAACCACTAGCTACTAATCACCAGCAGTCGTACTCGTAGTAGAAGCGGTAGTCAGTCCAGGGACTCGTATACATATGTCAAGCAGAGGTTGAGCTCAGGCCCTGCGCGCTTCGTGCATTCGTGCGACGATACTGCGCAAGCCGACCACGACGACGATGACGAAGACGATGTCGCGGATGCTGGCCGAAAGGCTAGAGAATTTCATCATCGTGTTTGCCATGGACACGAACACAACAATAAACACCGGGAACAGGGTATGGGCGCAATCTAACCATCCAGAGCGATCCCCATCCGAACGCTGCTGCTCGGACAGGCCACGTACATAGAAATGCTGCAGAGCCTCACTGGTGGTGGTTGGTGGTTAGGTAGGCGCATGGATGCGTGTCTGGGAAGGGGGGGTTTGGGAGTCGCTCAGATGAGCCAAGTGATCCTTTGTGGCGTCGGCGGAGGCCGCGGCAGGACCCTGCCAGTCCGTGATGACTGACTGAGGGAATTGACTGATGTTGCACCATAATCTTAATCGCAAACAAGATTTGTCGGTCAATTTTTGTTGGTCGCTGATCCGCTACCCTGGCCGGCGATTCTGGCCGTCGTCGTTCGTCCAGAAGTGCTGCAACAAAAGCAACTGCAAGAGCAGCAGCGGCAACAGCCTCTACAGCTGAGCTGCAGCATCGCCCCGCAACAAAGATGCTGGTCGTCCAGGACAGCCTTGTTGAAAGCGCCAGTCGATCCTTCGCAGAGGCCACCGCTGCCGCTTAAAGCCAGCGCCGGCACGCCTCTCGCCTGTGGCGCCTATTAGAAACTCATAACAATACCGATTGCAGTACTGCTGCTGCTGGCCGCAGTAAACACACGCGTGCAGCTTCGTGATGATGGCTTGCTTAATCGTGCTACCGACTTGATTATAACCGACACTCCCCCATGTATATATATATATACGCGCATAAAGATACTTAGTGGTATTTTGCATTTCCTCCTCTAAAGTGCTCGATGATAGTTGAACGTGTAGTTTATATATATATATATATATATATATTTTTTTTTTATATATATAATTTTTAATAACACGAAGGAGTATAGTCTCGTACCTTTAATAAAGCAGCGGTGTAATGTGTTATGATTTTGTTTGGCTGTGGCGGATATTGAAATTCCGATATTTGACTTCAATATACTTGGTCATGGACCTGCTAAAGATTTGCGGTTCTAAATTTTAACTAACAATTCCTTAGTAAGCTATTTAACAGCTTAGGCAAATAGTATTATACACAATGTTTATCTGTCGCTGCAATTTCAATATTTTGGTGGTGCATACAGTACGTATACCCTACTCACGATGCCGCTACCTTAAGCAAGATTTTATCTATTTATGAATACTCGCCTAAGTTTAATTCCGCAAATGTTAAACAATAGCTCCACAGAAGTAGTGTCGCTTTATAATCTTTAATTTCTAGTGTCAAAGCCGGCAGCCAGCCATTTTCCAAAGTCCATCTTGCGGACAGTCATTAGCATAACGTATTTCAGTATCATTCTCTCGTTGCTAGTTCTTTGATCTGTGGCGGTGCTAAATCTATTTTGTTTTTCATTCCAGACCATCATCCATCCCCTACGGGCTTGGAATCGCCAAGAGGCATACCTTGAATTCACCAACTGCCAGACATGTTCAGATATCTTGAGTTTACCCAACAGTCCTAGAGGCAGCATGGTCACTGATTCTCAGCTGTGTGGTTCATGACCAATTCTCAATGAGCATTGCTCAAAGAAAATTCGATTAACAACGGGGATTGAACCGGCGACATCCCGGTAGATAGGAACCATGACTAGCGCACTAGTTCCCCCCCTCCCCCAGACTAGGCTGGCACTACGCCTGACCTACGTGTCATCGTATATTATTGTATTTATCAGCCGTCGCCTCCTCACTTGGCCAAGGTGGGCCATGCTGTTCCCCTTCCGACTGAGCGGTCAAAGCCGGCCTACGCTGCCACTAGGTACGAACGCTCTTCGAGAGGCAATACTGGTACGTGTGACTCGCGGTTAAAGCCCGTATCTCAAATGTGCGTTGATAATAGACAGGGCTGCATATCCTCCCTAGGTACCGGTCTATGATTCCTATGCGTGTTGACATTATTATTATTATTATTATTGTTGTTGTTGTTGTTGTTGTTGTTGTTGTCGTCGTCACCCTGTATTGCTGCAAACACACCATACGGGCGCGTGTCTCTTCGGTTGGCATGGCCATTTGGTAATGTCGGTATTTATTTTTAGTATGATGAATATTATTATGGTTGTAATAAGTACAGGAATAACACCGTTATCA
This sequence comes from Dermanyssus gallinae, assembly GCA_003439945.1. Taxonomy (NCBI): domain Eukaryota; kingdom Metazoa; phylum Arthropoda; class Arachnida; order Mesostigmata; family Dermanyssidae; genus Dermanyssus; species Dermanyssus gallinae. Next base: position 44,600 of record QVRM01000959.1, read on the forward strand.
TCATTCGGGTAAGGGACGGAGGTGACGCGCCAATGACATTCAGATGTCATTGGTGCGATACGATGATTTGTGGACGCCCACAGACTTACACAGCCGAGTAAAAACGGTCGTTCTTGTCTGATGTTGTTGCCAAGGGCCGCCGCTGCAAACGCGAGCTGGTGGAAGCCAGAAAACGACGCGCGCCCTTCCTTGCAGGCCCTTTCGTCCCCTGTCATTTATGCGGTAGTTTGCTGTGGTAACTACCATCGCGGTGGTTACTCCGATTTATGGAACGACCCAGCAAATGTCTTGCGCCCCCAGCCGTAACTAAGGCAGATAGAGGCCAATAGGCCCATCATCTAACAAACGTGCAAGTTTCCAAACAGAACGACAAAATAGAATTTATTAATTTATTTGTCTACCATACCTATATATATATATATATATATATATATATATATATATATATATATATATATATATATATATATATACATAAATATATATATATATATATATATATATATATATACGAGAGAGCTAGCCAAAAACCACAAGTTGATACACAACACGGGCCGTGGACAACTTTGCAGAGAGCGACCGAGTAGAAGAAGCGCTACTCCGTATATTACACAATGTATATGAACAATTGCCCGGTTATGGCCGGTTATACTTATATGGTGACGGCGGCTGCCGTTGTCACTCACTGCCTACTCATATGGCATTGATGGTGGATGAGAGTAATACCAGTTACTGTGTGCGGTTCGTCGTTGCTGTGATCGTCAATCCACTTCTGCCGGCATACAAACACCCAAATAAAGGCGTCAAGAGCTCAGAAAAGAAGACCAAGAGAAGATCGAGAGAGAAAAGCGAATGAAGGTGTATGTGCGTACACAAACACACACGGACGGATAACCCGGTAAACGGAGACGACGTGGAAGCGGCCAATGTACGACTGGAGAAACCTCATTTCTCGCCTTTCGTCTCCTAGGTGGCTCTAGATGGATGTGAGAATGAGTAGATCAAATGATGGCACGGCTCGGCAGGAAGAGACAGCCAGAGGGGTAACAGAGGTAAAACAAAGAGAGGCTACGAGGGAGAGATACCGATACATAGAGAGAGAGAGATAACGATATAGGGGGGAAGGAACAAGCGCGCGGAGACCGAATAAATTGTGTTGGCGCGTGTGCAGAGTGGGACACGTGTCACCAATAAGTTACCGCGCACCGTGCGGCGAACATCTGAAGTCCCGCTATTCACCCTCATTCAATCCTGCAATACACTTCTTCCCATGTCTTAGCCCCCCTCCCGCTCCGCCCCCCCTCGTCCCTCCTATCATGTCCTCATCATGATCGGTGGGGTTCGAGGTAGCCGCCTCGATCCTAATAGTATTAATAACAATCATCTACTCACTGCCAGTCGGCGGAATTCTCTCTTCTCTCGGTTTCTTGACATACTTCTGCTCCGTTGTCTAGTATCGCTGTTTCGATATTGCAATATAGTGGTGACTATATATATATATATTGCTGAACATGTGTATATATATATATCTATATATATGTGTCTATATATATAAAAAAAAAAAAATATATATATATATATATATATATATATATATATATATAAATATTGCTGAAAATGTGTGTCATTTTTTACATAGGCGTAATACGTTCATTTAGTTAGAAATACGTACTGTGTCTTTGTGGTTATTAGACACTAAAGTATCTTATATGACCCACTTGCAGATTCTGCCAGGCTTGTTTAGTTGCCGTAGTTCCTCCACGTATGTAATTTTTTAACGCTCTGACAACCACATTTTAGACGCTTGTAAATATGCTAAGTTGTTTGTGGCACGATATCGTCTAAATGCATCTATCGTCATTGCGTTCTCGTACTGGAATTATATAGGCTTTCTCCAGCAGAAGTATGTAGCAGCAGCAAGGCAATGACAACCACGTCCAACAAATTCAACTAGTACGGCCAGGGCTCGACCTAGCCATGTTTTTGCTAGCCGTGGTTGTCATGGCAACGCCCCGTTTCGAATGGTGCGTTAGCCGCCTAAGCCACCGCCACTACGAAATTAAAGCAATCCTAAATGGTCTAAAGCACGTCACGATCTTTGTAAATGACGCAAAGTTGAGATTTGTCCGGAAGAAAACTGATTTTCGCCTTTTACGTATCTTGCTAAGTTGTTTTTTATTTCCCGTTGTATCTTATTTCTCTCATTCTCGCTGAACCATGGACTCGCCGACACCCTGCCAACTTGTTAAGCTTGTGTCTCATTCGTTGTGTCTGTTTTCATTGTCCCCGCCTGCTTAGACACTCTTTAATCTAGCCAATATATATATATGTGTTTCCACAATTTTCCTTGTCCGTCTACCTGCTCATTTTCGAGCAGCAAAAACGAAGTACTTATCTATTTATTGTTTTTTTCGTTACGTAATACACCTCGTACTTTTACCTTATGTAAGTACATGCCGATCCAACGAACAAATCGCTTCATTACCTCACGAGGAACCTTTGGAGCCAGGGCACAGCTGCATCTACAAATTATTAGATCGCACGATGCTATGCATTCCATTCCCTATACAAGAGAATTGCATGCTGCATATTTGTTGGTCTGGGCGGCGAGAGACATTGATCCATCATTCGACAATATTTCTACTATTAAATATCTATGTACGAGGTGTGTTCAAAAAGTATCGCGACTTTTGAATTTTCGCGGGTTACGTATATTCGAATTTCGATTTTTTGTGGCGTTATGTTGGTACTCATGTCTCTCACTTATGCCGACAAGCTCGGCCATTTTGAATGTTCACTTAATTGTTGACAGCTGCTTTGCTTGCACGTGTTTTGGATCGTCTTCGATTTTTACCTATTCAAAAAAATAGATCAAAGAACCTGTATCAAATTTTGTGTGAAAAACGAAATTAAGTGCGCGGATGCATTCCGAATGTTGACTGTGGCATACGGAGAAGCTACCTTGGACCGAAGCAACGTTTATCGGTGGTACAAAATGTTCTCAGAAGGCCGAGAAGATGTGAACGACGAAGAGCGTGCCGGACGCCCGAGCACTTCAACAACAGACGAAAAAATTAATGAAGTGGAGAAAATGGTATTGGCCAATCGTCGAATCACCGTTAGAGAAGTTGCTGAGGACCTAAACATATCGATTGGCTCGTGCCATTCGATTTTTATCAATGATTTGGGCATGAGACGGGTCGCCGCGAAATTCGTACCAAAATTGCTCAATTGCGACCAAAAACAGCATCGCATGAACATTGCTAATGAGATGTTGGACTCTGTCCGCGACGACCCAAATTTGCTCCAGAGGGTCATAACTGGTGACGAATCGTGGGTTTATGGTTATGACGTGGAAACCAAAGCTCAATCATCTCAATGGAAGCTGCCGCACGAACCAAGACCGAAAAAAGCGCGCCAAGTTCGGTCGAATGTGAAAGTTTTGCTGACAGTTTTCTTCGATTGCAGGGGCGTGGTGCATCATGAGTTCTTGCCACAGGGTAGAACGGTCAATAAGGAATATTACCTGCAAGTTATGCGCAATTTGCGCGAAGCAATCCGCCAGAAACGCCCGGATTTGTGGAAGAACAAAAATTGGCTTTTGCACCACGATAACGCCCCTGCTCACACATCGTTGCTTGTGCGCGAGTTTTTGGCCAAAAACAACACACTAATGATGATTTTTGAAAAAACACAAAAGTCGCGATACTTTTTGAACACACCTCGTATATGCTGTTTACGATATGCTTATGTGTTCAATCGCAATGTTCTCTGTAGACGCAAACATCTTCTTGCGTCGAAGGAGAAGTGGTTACGCAAATTTTGCACTAATGGGTATACACTATATTACCTTCATACTCGTCGAGCTTCGGGCTGCTAACGCTAGTTAACCGACGCTTGATTTCATGCGTTCAGCCGTTTCAGCAGGATCTTATCATATCACCAAGTTGGTGAAACAACTAAATTAATTTAGACCCCCTCCTGCAGGTCATTCGACAGATAACAGTCTGTTCTGACAGTAGGCCGAAGATCAGTTTTACATGGTAGCAAATGTAGACCAATAAGAGGCAACCGACTAGAAAATTAGGTTTAGGGCAATCTAATCCGATGGCCACATATAACGTCAATACCAATATTCACCGCACATACTTCTTCGACCAGATATTATACAACCGATATTCATAGATAAATGAATATTTATACCAATGCCAAAATTAAGCACTAATGGGTTTTAAGGAATAAGACTGTTACTAAGGAGGCCTGTATGTATTATGTATATAACAACAATCGTATGCATAGACAAAAACCTACTAAAGCGGTCGGTTGATTTGCATTGTGTAGTTTGCTAACGAACATTTTAGTATTACGTAGCCGCCAGCTGATTGATAAGTTGCAGAAAAGATTGTGTCTGGTCCTATTGGTAACAGAGATAGCAATCACTTGCCTCATAACGCCGACACGCTACTCTTGTTAGTCTTGCTGCATTCGGGCCTAAAACAACACATTAGTAAACACAATTTTATTTAAATCGTCGTTGAGTTGCGACTCGAATGTCTAACATCTAAAAGATTTGATCTTTAATGTGTGTTCCACACATTAAAACTATACAACTCCAATGTGTATTGAATTATTTATCATTTAGTCATACAACCAGATTGTTTGTAACAACAATATTCCTGTATGCGATTTAGTATTATCATTTTGGTATTCAGATTGTCTTTCCATTTTATACTCTCTCTCGATAATAATAATAATAATCATAATAATAATAATACAACGTCAACATTATATACGCATCATTGTTTCCAACCCTGTTGTGTATTTAGGAGCATGTGTGCCTTGCGAATCTTTTCTCGGGTCCTGATTACGGTGAGCCGGTCTGGGCGTTGGCCCTTCCGGGTTTCTCTGTTGCCACTTAATTTCCGACCTCCCACTGCCGGCGCTTGGCTGCTAGCGCAAATTGCTGACACCGTTGTGGCTATTGCGCTTCAACGATAAAGCTCGATGGACGACCCATTAAACACGAGCCTAAGTTGCTTTTAGCGGCGGAAAGAGGGGCGAGAACGCGGAGAAAGGGTACATTAGCAACACGATGTTGTTTATGCGCTTGTTAAAGCTCCAGAGTTCGCCATGTCGCTCCACAGCAAGCTGGCAGTAGCGGCTACCCGGCAAATGGAGCTATAAACATAAACGTAAATTAACTTGTTACTTCAGCTAGCGGTGGGCGCGTCGCCGAATTCCTCTGACGTTCTCGCCCAACAACAACAACATGGGGACATCAAGGGGCAAGATAAATGCGCTGACAAATCGGCTACGGTCGTAACAGAGTCTCGCGGCTTAAGCGTCGAACACAACGACTCGTATAAGAGCCGTTTCTGCGAAGTTCCACTGACAAGTCGTAGTTCGAGACGGAACCGTAGACGGATTAAGGTCGCATACGCCACGTTTAGTATCATACATATAATGAACATAATTTAACTTTGCATATGTTTGCAATCATGAACAGTTTGCAACAAAAATGTTGATAGCTAAAAAATATATATATATATATATATTTTTAAACCATATATTATTTACACGCTCATTTAGCAATAAATAATATGGACTTGGAGTACAAAGAAGACGATACAGGTAGTGACTACAAAAACTTTACGGTAACTGCCTCCCGTAAGAAGCAAACATTCGGAAACCTGTTCACTTGAGCCAGTACACTGACCTAGTACGCAAATAGCTGCTTAACTGTTGTGTAGTGCGGCGTTATAATTTTGAAATTTGCTCCGAGGCCTATGGCTGCCGGTTTGCGGCTAGCAAAGTTGCTGAGGTAATGCTGCTGCTGATGATGGTTAGTGTGAAGCTTTAGAACATAAACGGCTAATACTCAAGCGTTACTATGAGGTGGCATGTGCTATGTAGCGTTTCGGACGATGTAGACAAAAAGAGCAGACAAGAGAGCTCATTTGATACTATCATGCATAAACAACACTCCATAATGTTTAAGATCACTTTTGCACGTATGCGACTGATTAGAAACGACCGTGCACCCTACTTTCTTTGAGAGAGCTGTGTCCCCTTCGTTGAGTATCCCCTTTTCTAAGCAATTTGTGATAATCTGAACTTACATCTTCAGATTTTGTTACAGTCATTGACTTCACAGGAGTCAATCAGCGAATTCAGTGTTTCTAAAGTGAATGAGTGTAGTAGCAAGTTAGTTAAGAGCACACAACAAGAAAATAACTCAAATTGGGGACGAACACTGTCGTTTACTTGATCTCGTGTCGTCCGGCCACTGGGTTATCGAAAGGTTCTTCTGCACGGGGTTTGAATACGGACACGCATTATGCAGAATGAGTGTAGGGATTTACTCTTAAGACTCGGTGTTTTTAATTTGCTTCAGATATATATATATATATATATATATAGCAAATTTTGGGATTCACAAGTACTTATTTGCGCTAGTTTAAGTGCAAACAACTCCACTCAGCCATCTCATAAATACCGTTTTTGTTGTTGCTGTGGTGGGTTTTGTTGTTGTTGTTGTTGTTGCTGCCGTTGTTGCTGTCGTTGTTGTCGTGATGCCCATATAGATTCAAAGCCTCTTGCCCAGCGCAACCTGCCCGCGTCGTTTTTCTGCCCGCCATCGCAAACCACCACGGTTCATCATCTCTTGCCGCTATCGACTTCGATGACGCTCGGAGGAGGTGGCAACGGCCGAGTGTCGAATTGTACGGCAGCGGCCGCCGTTGCGGCTGCAGCTGCGGCCGCCGCGGCAGCTGCTGCCGCTGCTGCTGCGGTCGGCAGTAGTGGTAGAGGATGTGGGGGTAGCAGCGGTTCATACCCTCCATCTCCGTCGTCGACCTCATCCTACCATCCGCACCTCGTGCCCCCATCGCAGCCGAGTCCTCAACTGACAACGGTTTCGTCGCCCGGCCTTTCGCAACAGGCGCCGCCGCTCCAGCAACATCAGCAACAGCAACATCAGCAGCAGCAGCAGCAACAACAACTTCTACTACAACAACATCAACAACAACAGCAACAACAACTACAACAAGCAGGGGCGCTTTCGCCTTCCTCACAGCCGCTTGTCGTCATCGGGAGCGGCATCGTGGGCGGAGGCACCCATTCGCCTTCGCAGCAGGAGCACCTCACGTCGGCCAGCGGGAGCGGAGGCGGCGGTCCGTCACCATCGTACCTCGCGCTGGCATCGCCGCCCTCATCGAGTCTGCCACCACTATCGTCTGACTTCTACAGCAACAACAGCAGCAGCAGTGCGGTGGTGGCAGGCCTGCCGCCACCGGCGCCAGAAGCGCCCCTACCGCCGCCCACGCTAACGAGCTCGCCACCGCCGCCTCCTTTGCCGCCCACGTCGATGGCCTCGATGGCGTCATCGATGGCGGCTGCCGCCGCGGCTGCAGCAGCGGCAGCTGCGGCTGCGTCGTCGTCGGGCGGCGGGGCCGGAGTCGCGGCGACGGGCGCCGGCGGTGGCGTCGGCGCCCCTAGCGGTAACGGTACAGTCGTCGGTGGCGGCGGCAGCAGCAGCGGTAGCGGGGGCGGCAACAGCGGCGACTACGATCCCTGGTCACACTACATGTCGGCGGCCAACTACCATCGTTGCTCGAGCCAACTGACCAGCCACGATCTGCAGAGCTACGCTGCAGCGGCTGCCAATCAGCGGCACCAGTTTGCCCAGCATCAGGTGAGCATCCTTGGGTTGAGCGAGGTTGGGCTGTACGTACGAACAGGACGGATCGCTAAGGGAAGAGATTCTTGTTTCGTACGGCCTCACGTCGTCGCTGTTCGTGCATGTGCCTCCATAACGTATTTGTTGTTTGTTGATTCGTCTAATTGTTTGCTTGCGTTGTTCCTTGCGTCCGGGTTAACCTGACGACCTGACAGATGCGCACCCCACTAGACTATCGGAGTCGCGGCATGGGCTATACACTCTAATAGGGGGTTTAGGCTGTCTGACGATCCGATCGAACTCTACTGTACTATACTGTACTTTGTGAACAATTGTGAAGGTTGTCGTCGTATAGGTATTCGTAGTAATAATAATTCACATTATTAGACTGTCCAAAAAGTCACGAGCACTCTTAACCCCAGCCCCTAAATCTTTATATTGACCCTCTGCCTAAATGCTTATAAAGTATAGAAACTAGCTACTATAGCTCTCTAAAGGGTGTTCTAGTGGCCGACGCTTGATGCCTCCGACGGTTGTCCTTTTGTTGGCTGTACCTTGATCGAATTGTCTTCATTGAGTTCGGACTGTTTACGGGAGGAATAAGGTGTTAAAGGGGAAATCCTAGATATCTCAACGTGTCTGGCCTTAAGGCGACAAAATAGAAATATCCCTTGGCGGTGCAGAATACTTAAAGCACACACGAATCATTCATCTTTGTGTCATTTACAGTACAATTCGTTGTTGGGGCTTGGAGGTCATCAATCGCGTGCGGCATGTTCGGCCGCCGTTCCCGTGCTGAGTGTGGGCGTCAACGAAAAGGTCATGGATTCGTGGGGTCATTCGGTGGCGCGCTACCACGAGCAGATCCACAGCATGAACATGAATATGGCCGCCGGCGTCGGCAGTGTTGGCTCGCATCCGGCGCACTCGACATCGGCCAGTTCAATTCAAGGTGGCATTTCAGACGGCGGGCACCATCTCTCGGCCCATCCGGCCTACCAGCCAGGTCATCCCAGCTATGCGCACCCGATGAGCGCCGCCATGACAGGTTCGTAGCTATCGGCGCCAAATGACGCCACAGCCGTGAGGGGGGGTGGGCGCCGCGGTCGATACGTGGCCCCGCACAGGAGGAGATCGCGGTTGCGAAACAAAACGCAAATTATCATCCTCTATTTTCTTACTCACTCCATGCTAAACAAAGTTGCAGTAAGTACACCGTCAACCGACGAACCGACGTGGCAATGACAACGGCGATGATGCTAATCATTATGGTAATAGTGACCAATTATGACGGCAAGCAAGCCGAGCAAGAGAAGTGCAGAAAGCGTTGAGCCTGGCCGTGACCGACCTTCCAATTGCCGCCAATCGTCACCTATCTAGTTCATTGCCCGCAATGTAGGCATTGCGTGGCACTTCCGTGACCACAGAACTGTCTAACCACTACCAGCAGCCTAGACGGGCGCTTGCTAGCCAGAAATGAGTCATTCAGACCGATGCACTTAGACCCCCTAGACTTTGGCCGTCGCCGGCGCCTCCCCCGTACAAAACCACAGCAGACAGCAACATTGCAGGTCGTCACGGTTGACGTCGCGGCACGTATCGCGGTCGGTTGAAGCGCACATTCCATTCCGTGCGATTCGGACGTTTCAGGACTAGGGCTTTCCGTCTGTCAGAGGACGGCCCCTACTTCCCCTTTGGCCGTCCGGTGAAGACTTCACCGCCCGTACTGCGCTGCTCCTGTCTTCCACTCTCCGATCGAGCCTGCAGCCCTTGCAGAGCCTGAAAATTTGGCGACATTATCACACTGAACTGCACGGCTGAAATTGCGCAGCCGGCCACCAGCGTTCATGTGCAATCGAGTATCATGATCACTTCTCATAATTTAATGCATATCGCAAATGTACCGCCATTACGGTGCAGCAATTCAAATAGTAGGTTTGATGCAAGGCGCCGCACACAAACGTGGTCACTGCAGTTTTGCTTACCATCAGTTTGCGCGGTAAAGCGTGTAACTTTGAATCAAGAAAGACTATGTGTATGCAGTGTAGATATCCGTTGAGTAGCCCCATCATTATGAACCCAATGTAAGTACGTCTCCATGCGTGCACTTTGTCTATTCTGTGTTCTACTTGCTGCTGTTGCTCTGTTTAGGTTATAGCTGGTCTATATATCATAAGTGCGATGCCGGGAAGGGTAGTTCCTTCCTACCGAAAACGTGTATGGGAATGGGAAATGGGGACGAATCATCTGGCTAGAAGGGAGCAGCATCAAGTTGACTAGTCGCCGCGCAGTTATGGCGTAAAGCAACGACAACATCAGCATCGACACCAACAACAACAGCAACGACAATGACGATGTGCATCGTAGAGTGGATTGAGTCGGGACCTGAGAGGTGGCGAGAACGGCAGCGAATGGACCGGGGCTTATCGACGGTTCTGTGGGAGCGGTGTAAGAGGAACAAGATAAAGACGACGAAGACTATGACGGGCAGGATGAAAACGACAGCGACGACAACAACAGTAACAACAACAGCAACAACAACAACAACTACGACGCTACCCAACAAAGAAGTCTGGCTTAGAAGAGCGGGTACATACCGGCGGAAAAGGAAGAAGGGGTCCAAGCCCTCTTCTTCCTCTTCCACTCGTCCCTGTTGAGGAGGCGACTGGACGAACGCCAACCAATAGACGACGAGGCACGGCCCGGGGGTCCGCCCTCGACATTCATATTCTGCCGTTGCTTCGGCCGCCACTGGTGTGTCGCTACCGCCTTCGTGGCGCCGCCGGCTGCCCCGTCCACGATGGGCTCTGCCATCCCCATAACTCTCGCCGGGTCCGGTCCCCGTCCGTCCCCGGTTTAGGCGTTCCTCCACCAGGCCAAGCAAGCATCTCTTCTCTGCTGCTGCTTCTTCTTTCCCTCCCTTCTTCCATATGCCTTTCGTCCACCTCTTTTTTCTCCCTCTTAAACCTTATTCCTTTGGTTTGCTCTCTCTGTTTCTCTCAAACCTTATTCCTCTCTCTTTGTTATTCTCTCTCTTTCTGTTAAGCCGCCCTTTCTCTCAGCCAGTCGGCCTCCCACCTCGCTATTTCCTTAGCATTGAGCTGCCGCCGCTTGCGTGTCTGCTAGCCACCCTTTCTGCTTGTGTGCTTCGCCACCTCGCGCTGCCACACAGCGTTGCCCACCGTTCCTTCATTTACCCCCGGCCTTAGTCGATCGTCATGTCAAAAGTCGACCGTGGCGACGAAAAGGATGATGGCGACAACAAATGCTTGGTGAAAATCTCCTAAGACCTTCTCAACGACGAATCAACTACCTAGCACGGAACTAAAAAAAATCGAATGTCTGTTGTGTAGAGCGGCTACCGAGGAAGAGGCTTCGCTCTGGGGGCCGCGTTGAGAGGGGGCGGAGAAGGCAAAAGTCGATGGAAATGACGTAGCAATAGCTTGGTATCAATTGGTTATCATCTGTTCGCCGTTCTCACGGCAGTGAATCCACGCTTCTAGTGTCTGGCTGGTGTCCGCCCGTCTGTCTGTTCGTCAGTCTACGGCGGGTGTGAAGTACATTCACTAGGGGCAACATAGGCTTGGGCAGCAATGAGCGAATAAAACTGCCATTAGGGATCAGTCCATCGCTTCATCGATTATTGGAGGTGGTTCTATGACCCCTGGCCGGTTGCGACACGTTCATTCTAAGAGTACGCATGAAGCCGAGTTTAAACCGGGCAACGGACGTGTTTCCGGCCCTTTTGCTCAACCTCACTACTCTCTATAGCGGTCGACCCAGCTTAGTGAAACGCGTTGGGTCTGTCTATTGATTGCCGAGTCATTCAGCACATCGTGGTCGGTCCCAAGCGTTTGCTATTGCTTCTGTTGTGTAATGCAGGCATCGATAAAATTAGATCACGTAAACTGTCATGATGTTTGAAAGAACCGATCAAATCACATTGCTATAAGCAGACTAAAAACACAATATAAGATTTAAAATACAACTAAAAATTCGCATCAAATACAGATACAATCTCTTTAGAACTTGTTGGATCTCTGAAAACCTACCATTGAATTATTGAGCCGTCACGAAAATGATATGTACGCATCGTGTGAATATGTACATATACAGATCAGCTGCACCAGCGCCGACAGAGTTATATTGTAGCTGCTATGCCCAACTATGGGGCGTCCTGCTTTGTCAGTTTACCCAGCCATCGTGCAAAATGAGAGATATCTACCCTACATCTCAATGGCGCCTCAGTTATGTGACGTCATGTTCGGTGCTGGGCAACACCCCCGTGCGCTCAGATCGCCGCTTGTATCGCTCTCTCTCTCTTTCTGTACCGTTTCATCTGTCTCTTTATCTTAAACAATGGTCGCAGCAGTGTCAACGTCTGAACAGCCATAATGGCAGCCGCAGCTGTTTCTTCCCTGCCCTTCTACCGTGGGCGTCATCATAGACATGCGGCTTCTGAAGCGCGCTGCGTCCACCCGTGTCGCCACAGTGTCGTGTCTGCGACTGACCAGATGCAGGGGTAGTCAAGTAGAAGCTCCAGCAACCACTATAGCCTCTACTACTACTACTACTACGACTACCACCACGTCTAGCACGGTTACTTTTACTGCGATTACTACGTTACTTGAGCAGCCACCTACCATCTTCCATTGATTTGTCGTCAGAGCTTTGCTGTCTATCGGCCGCCGGGCCGCGGTTATCGTTCTATCATGAAACTGACCAAAGACAACACACACACATACACACACTAATACAGACACAACCACCTATACAAACCTGTACAAACGCATACAACAAGATAAGCCCATCCTTGTACAGTATGATAGAGATAGCCACAGAGTCCTCGAACAGCCAGCGACCACACGGCCGTACTTCTACAGAGATCGGTCCGTTTTCTCTACTCACCCGGCGACGTCGGAGCGCTGGAGTGGACCAACGAACGAACGAACGAACGCTCGAAAAGACCCGAACCGCCTTTCTCTGCCCTCATTTGCCTGGCTCTAGCTCCTCCACCACCGCCATTGCGACGGCCACGACCTTCTTTATATCGTTGCCGTTGTCAATACTCCTAAAGCTCTAAGCTGCCATTGTTTGCGTCGGCCGCCCGTGAAGAGCGTTGCCGAGGAGGTAAGGCCACACGGACGGTTCGAGCGACCGACGAGGTTCGAGAAGGCAGGAGGCGATGAGACACAAGAGAGAGAGAGAGGGAGAGGGAGAGAGGGGGGGAGGCGATCATCCCGGACTGCCACCACCAGCGAGACAGCGTAGCAGCGGCACAACGTGGCACGCCGAACGCCAAACGGGTTGCTTGGCAGCTCGGCGCAGCAATCTTTTCCACGCGAACTCACCTTAATTGAACTTGCCCCCGCCACCCGCACCCCTATTGCTCTCGATCGCCCCGCACCTAGTCCGCGTCACCCTTCGTCAGGTTGTTGTTCTCGTTCCGGCCTCGTCGTCGTTTTCGTTTTCCTCATGGCGCCGGGCGATAGCCTTTTGGCCTTTGGTCGCGTTAGCACCTACAATCGTTGGTGTTCTCAGTGTTCTCTCACGCATATATATATATAGTTTGCATTTTATTAAGAATACAAATGGAGCGACAATTGTCTCCCCCGAAAATGTCTGCACTGGGATATATATATATATATATATATATATATATATATATATATGTATATATATATGCAATTTACCATAGTAATGCCAGGAAAATGCATGCAGAATTATTCGAATGTATTCGAATGAATTCTCGTCATAATATTATTATACTACAACTAGACTGTATTGCATGTAGTACAATTGTATTTGATTTTTTTTGTTGAGACGTGATCGAGGCGACCGCGCTCAGCAGCTTATCGAACGGACTGTCCGTCAAGCGCTAGCCTGATTTACAACATTAAGTCTCGCGACTTTAATAGGAAGATTTATGTTTACGTACGAAGAAACGTGCATTTATTGTCATGCCGTATAAGGCAATATTTAAATTGATGTTGCTGAAGTTTGTCAACTGCTGGCAGTTGGCAATATGCTTCTGGCGATGCAGTTGGCAATATGTTTCTGCAAGCGTTTTTCATTCGAAATCACATATTTTGTTCATAAGGAGTGAATGCTCAACAATAATATAGGCTGTGGTGCGTTGGTCGTGTGCGGACCATCGTGCCAGCAATTCGATAAATGACCCCCAGGTTTAGGATGGAGCGTTGAGATCTCTTAGTGAAATAATGAGCACATATTTATTCTTGAGACCGTTTGCAACGAGATCGAGTGTTTAGTCCACTGCGTACCGCGTTAGTGTAGCGGATGCCGTTCTAAATCATGGACATTTCGAGCTTGAACAACAGGCTATTATTTCCTAGTGTTGAAATTCAAACAAAAGCGGCTGATTTTGAAACTTAATGGTTAAATTTTAGTCTATGGATCCGTGTATACATATAGCAAAAGAGAGAAATACTTACACTCCCGCCCTTTAACCGCGATTTAATACGCGCGGACCCGAACGGGAGTGCCCACCAGCCCGAATTGACAGGCCAGCAGATCCCCCACCCTCCCCCCTATCGAGGTTTGGAATGGGGGTACCACACTACTCCACCGTACCGATTAGACGCATTCACCTCGCGATTCCGCGTTACACCCCGGAATATACTTTCCCCCCGAAGGGCGTCGGACCACTCCAGAGCAGGGGTTCCCCGTAAAATACGGGGCCAGAAGGCCACGCGCTGCGGGGACCTTCACTGGCCCACTTGTAAGTTAGTCAGACGGTACAAACTCCCGAAACCGACACTCCCGTGTCTTAAGAACTAACCGGGGGGCAAGGCATACGATAGATTTGGGTGTCAACGAATTTATATTGTCATCCTGTCGTGGCCCATTCGAGGGCTGTTAAGGCTACTGCCAATACGGGGGACTTGTGCTGCATAGAAGTCCCCCGGGCTGGACGGTTAACGCCCCGAGTGACACTCGGTGGTACCGTCCGGGACGCCTGCTGCCTTGGCTTAATAGGCAAAATGAGCGAGAAGTGGCCACACGAACGCAGACCACCGGTCGAGAGGGCCTTCTGGCCCCGTATTTTACGGGGAACCCACAAGAACTTGTCGTTGAAAGATGCAGAATGTTGCCGGACACATTTTATGGGATCGTTTTCTCCGAACGGCAAATTGACTTCAATTTATTCTTTCATCACGGAGCTTAACATTTCCATGATTAACAAATATTCACCTACAGTAACAATGGAAGGTATCTTTAAAAAAAACGATGTTGCGCGTGTTTGCTAAGTGTTAAGTATATAACATTAACGATGGTCTACGCTCGCTTGTTCATTACAGGGTTGGAGACGACAGCTGATACCAAGGACATGTACTGGTTCTAGCTTCAGATTAGAGACACACACACACACACACAAATCGGGTCTGAGCCGAGCTGCTGCAAATCAGAACTACAGCCGTTACGCTGCCCTGGATTCGAGGGATGGACTACAATAATGCAAGCTGTATATAGTCATAGCTATATTTAGAACAGTGCAGGCAACTGTATCTAGAGTGTATATACTGTTATACTATTTATACGCGTAATTGGCTCAACATCATCATGATCATAGCCAGCATCTCCATCATCAGCAGAAGAGTAACGTATAGCATAGGCAGAGACGACGCCCGCTGTCAACGCCGTCCAGCTGTCTGGATCAATAACGATGTATTATATAGGGCAAGGAAAAGCTAATAAATAGCTTAACTAAAGCTATGGCGACACCACTGAGCGCTTCAGCTGCAATAACAACAATAATAAGCAGAAAACAACAACAACAACACAACTGAAGTGATTATATGGGAGACTGGATCAGAGCGACAACTCCGTGCAACGGGAGAAAGAAACAGCGGCAAAAGTAACAGCAACACGTCACCATCAACAACAGCAGCATCGTCATGCAAGCACACACAAAACCGACTACTACGTTTACTACTAGTACTACAGCTTTTCCAGCAACAAACAACAGAAGCAATAGCAGCAGCAACAACAACAACAATGGCGACAACAATAAACACAGCGACAACAGCAATAATAACAATAACAAAAACGACAACAATACTACAACAACGACAGCAGCAGCAGCAGCAGCAGCAACAACAACAGATAACGATACCAGCCGACGTGTGGGCGGGAACGGTGCTCTCTGGTATCGTACAACAGCTTCTATCGTACGTGTAATCATGATGTGTTCTCTGTATAGATTGACCGTGTATGTATGCGTGACTACGTCCAGATACGTGTGTGACGAACGCAACTGGCGAGCAAACTCTACCGGCGGTGGTAACCCGACTTCCTTAGACGAAACGCCTAGAACAGAATTATCACAGCATATATATATATATATATATATATATATATATATATAGCGAGGCAAGGTAAAGAGATGCTAGCGATTGCTTTGTAGTAATGACAACCCCCGAGCTTGTCATATTCACTGTTTTTCTCCTTTGTACCATTGCTTTATAAATTATATATATATATATATATATATATCGGAACGAAGAAAAAAGAAAGACAGCGACTATAAGAAGAAAGCTAGTACTCTCGCATGTCGAGACACGCTCTCACCGTTAGGCGTTGTTGCGTGACGGTATACGCAAGCAATACGAACAGACGATTCTCCTGCCCCGAGCAGTTGGCGGCGGACCTCCAGATGCGATCCACAAATCATTATCATCGCAAACGCTGTATAAATGTTAGTAAAATACAGAGGAGAGACAGAGAGGTAGAGAGAGAGAAAGATAGATAGAAAGAGATTTCAATCGACTCAACTACACCGGGAAGCAAGTGAAAAACGTGAAACGTGGAGGCTGAAGCGAAAACAACACATTGCGAACGGAATGTGGACGCCGCGTAGCTACGATGTTGATCGGCAAGGCTAAAGCTACTGACTGGCATTAGCTACTGGTGGCTGGCCAGCGATCTCGAGCTCCCTCCACCTGATGCGAATGACGATGATCTCGTATGATGCCAGTGCAGATGGCTAATACCGGTGAGCATCAATATCTCGACATACTACATTGCATTACGGATGCAGACATCGACGACCGAAGTCTGGAAATTCATTCTCACTCAGAGTGTAAATAAATGACATATTTATTGTTATTACTGCTTAAACGTTATGGTGTTCTTTGTTATCCGGCCGCCGGACATCATACCATCGTGTCCGAGCGACGAACGCGTGCCCGGTTGCTGGGCGCCGTCGTTTAGTCTTTCCAGGGAAAAGCTATATTTTAATCGCCACGTACAGCAGGAAGTTTTCTATTACTGGCAAAGCAACCGCAAGCTCTACTGGGGATCGTGTAGCTTGTCTGACCTTCTATACGAATCTGAAGCCAGAGTTAAATGTATTTAAGCCACAAAAAACGTGTAGATGACTTAAAGTGAGAGTGAGGTCTAGTAGACTAGTTCTTCCGTCATCTAATAAAGTTATCTTATATTTGTAAGCGTCAAACGACACGATTTCGTTTACTATCAGATGTTAAGTGCTAGCCTAAACTGTAGTCTTCTTCTTTTAGTACGTTGCTCTGACATTCACAGTGGTTGCGTTCACCTCATTATAACAACGTTAAATCATACTTGTTATCGGACAATACAGCAGGAGCCGTTTTAAAACGTTAAGGTATGACCCAGTTGTCATTGTCTATAGTGAAATAAAATAATGGGATAATTAAGCTTAAGTAGCACGCACATCACCTAAAGGATTTAGCATGTAGAGCGTAAATGTTAAATGTCATGAACGTTAAATTTACTAGTAACGTGGAACTTTTATCTAAATACCTGTTGAGCAGGAAGTTATAACATGGGGTTACGCTAGAATGAAGTGGTTTATACAGTCACGTTTAGGCTCTCTTCGTAATATTCTGGTAAGTCACCCTAAAGCTCACAAACTATTATTTGCTGAGAGGAGGCCTGTTACCAGACTGTAGCTCACACGTAACATCGGGCAACTCCTCATCCCGACTTTATCTAAAGTATATATATATATATATATATATAAACAGGGCATGACAAAAAATATTGATAATCGATTGAAGGAACTGTAGAGCTTGTTAAAGCAAATTTTTTTTTCCAATGGGACATGGTCTCTAAGAAGTCTTGTTTCGGAGTGAGAGTGGAATTACTACAATTTGTAACACTAGTGTTTTTGCCCGACTTAGGAGCATAAAATGTGCTGTTTCGAAACAACCGGTCATCTTATACAGAAACTAACCGTCGTGTTCGTGAGAAAATTCTGCTTCCTCTGAAGAATATACAAGGCTGGTTAAAAGATAGGACATGGTGGCTTAGAAGAGAATTCACAAAAAAATGCTGTTTTTTATTAGCTTTCACAAAAAATCGACCACTTAAAGCTAACATATTTATAACACATGACACTTGCATGTGTCATGTTTTTGTTCTCCAGACGCATATCACATATACAATCACTGACGTTATTGCCTGTGTTGTGGGTCGACCTAAAAAGCTATGCTGCTCTGCCGAGATTTGACGTTTAGTGTCTATTTAATCAACATTGGAGCCTATTTGCAATAAACGACGTGAAAGTTTTGTACACGACGGTTATGAGGGCTGGGCTATGCCCTTCAAATCTCCGGTTCCCGCACTTCTCTTTCATCTGTATAGTATCAAGTTGGCAGCGTAACGTCTTTGTCAATAACATTTTTCAAATGTTTCACCCACGCATTATGGTCGGTCGGTGAGTTTGAAGAATGCGGTCTTTTCCGGGAGTTGAAGCCGCGGACATGTCATACTAACCTCGATGAGCTCAACCCAAGTGCGGTTTTCGCGTATTTGTCTGTGTCGTCATTTTCAGCAACTTCGCTAGGTATACTATAGAGCGTATTTCATTTGCCGACATTTCTGGTCAATCATTCATAGCTTGTGCGTATTTCTAGCAACGAGGCGTATAAATGACCGAATAGTTCATTCGACCTTTGACATATTTGAGGCAGTGGATGACGCACGCTGTCTGTGGTGTTGATGATAGTGTTCACGTCAATCGCGCCGTAGCGTCCATTTCAACTGTAGTAGGTGGCGGTTTCTTGGTCAGCCTCAATGTCTACTTAGACTTTTCGGGTTAACCTTTTGACTTTAGGGTCTTTGGTTAAGGCCTTTTAAAGACCTACGTCCTGGTACTGTGATTAGACAGGTCACAGTTCTTTCTACTCTTACATTGCTATTTACGTTTGTATAAAACTAAATACGAACGTTATCCACGTGCTTATGGCCCTAGTTAGTTGACACGCGGCATGTCTGGGTGGATTGTAGATACAGACAAGAAAATAGTCTAACAGTTCGAGTACAATTTGCCAGACAGTGCAATGAAATTGTTTGATGGACTTTACCGTAGGTATCCCGATGCAAACACCCCATTTTGGTCTGCCCCTATCTTCCGACGAGATCGCTTGGCCATAGAATAACTGGTGATGACGTAAGCGTATGTTGGTGGACGTTGTTACAAACGTCTCGGTCGGGAAAAAAAAGACGTCGGATTTGTTAACATCGTATTCGCCTATCTATGTAGAGAGCTTAGACCTTTTACGTTACACAATATACAGTTAGACGCCATGGTTAGCTGTCTTTTGTCTAAAGTCCGAGAGTTATACACCTTGTTTATTTTTATTCTATTTTCGTATATGCGAGTGCGGACTGACAGTTTTGTTACCTATTTATAATTAAAAAAAAAAAAAATATATATATATATATATATATATATATATATACATATCATCCTCCAGAGTGTTTTTATTATTTTTTATTTATTCACTTGTGCCACCTTCATTCCCACTTTTTGACACATTTTTAAATGCATCTTTCGGAATGCAGTTAATTCCGCGATTGTTGCTTCATTTCCTCGTAATAGTCGTTTCAAAACGCTGTTGCTTTAAGTTTATTTCTCAAAGTTTTAGTTATCCGCACAAAGCCAGGTCAGGAGAATAGAGAGGTTGCGGAAATATAGAAATCGCATTGTGCATAAAATAATCGAAAATCTGTAACGATGTGTTCCTCGGTGCCCCGGGCCTTTTGCGTAGGACGTTATCGAGCAATATTGTTAAAATTTTGATATAATAAGAATATAAATATGCTGCTTTTTTTCTATTACATTTCCATATAATGGACCACCTGTCTATATATATATGCGTCTTCAATTGGTCAAGTTGACGCACTTGGAGGCGAAACATCTTGAGCTTCGACTGGAAGTTGGCAACACAACATTCCACCTCGAGAACGTCATTAATCCTCAGCTGGCTCCGGTCATTAACCGCATACTAAGTGTATTTGCACCTGTCATCGTACGTAAAGCAAATTCATATATATATATATATATATATATATATATATATATATATATGAACGTGCGTCCGGGCTTGTGTGTCTTACAGTGCAAATACAGCGCAATTATTTGACCAATTAAGTACGCATTTGCACTTAATTGGTCAAATAATTGCGCTTGGAGGCGAAACACTTTAAGTTTCGGCTAGAAGTTGGCAACGCAACATTCGACCTTGAGAACGCCATTAATCCTCAGCTGGCTCCGGTCATTAAGTGCACACTGAGTGGATTTACCCCAGTCATCGTACGTAAAGCAAATTCACTCGTTGCCGTATTTCCGTCTCTTGCTCTTACAAGTCAGTTTGATTAATTCAACCTAGTCTCTGCATGTGCTGTGCTGCTAGAAGTGTCGCTTTAAGTCGACCACTGTTCGCGAGGTGCTAAATAAATCAGCGCTACAACAGTACCGGTTACCGGCGAATCCAAGCCTTGCGGGATTCTGATTACCACTCACGCATCCATTACTGTCGTTGATTTCTGCAACAAGCAGCAGCGTGTGAGGATTTTCCTGCTATTATTCTCCTCACGGACGAACCGTCCTTTACACAAGGTGGTGCGTTCAACGCAATCTGTGTTCATTGGTAGGCCAGGAAGAATGCACACCAGCGTCGCTTCCTGATACGTTAAATTGATCAACATACCACATATATCTGAGCACAACCTCTGGAATACGTCCCACAGAGTATTTAGTGTAGTACGATGCGGTTCCAGAACGATGGTGCCCCCACACACAACGCCCTTTTGGTACGGAATTATCTGGGTGAAAGCTTTGCCAATCGCTGGATTGGCCGAGGCGGCCTAAAAGCTTAGCCGCCGCGATAACCCGATCTATCCAACTTTGAGATATCCTTTTAGGGCCACCTAAAGGGTATAGTCGTTGCAACCCCCGTTGAGTCTCCTAATTATTTAATCGCCAGAATAGTTGCTGCTGCTAAAGCCACTCTGAAACTTCTGGTAATTTTAAACGAGAGTTTTGTTATTGCTACCAAACGTGCTTCTTGATTGACGGGCATTCGCTCGAGCAAGAGTTTGACTAAAATAAATATTTTCCTGAGCTTTTATAGATTTTACGAGTGACTTGATTGATAAGGAAAGCGAACGTGGCATATTTACACTCATATCCGATATGACCATTGGGAGGTTGAAGTTATTCTGCAACCACAGATATCATCTCCACCGAATTAGCATTAAAAATGTTCATTTGTACATGCATCTGAACGTATTGATTGTGCTCGCGTAATGGGAAAATTTCGAAAACCTGATCGTGAAAAAATACTACACTTACATCAAACATGGAAACAATTGTTCCAAGTATGATTTAGACAATGTAGAATTTTCTTTCGAATGCGCTGGTATGATTTTTTTTCAATTAAGTAATGCGTGCTCTCCGTCAATCGTGTACTTTGCAGTTTTATATCGGCACGCCTACCTCTTAACTCACAGGTCAGAAAAATGCATTTAAAAAGCATCTCACTCCTATACGGGACACTTTCAATCTCCCTTTCCATTGCCAAAAATAATTTTCTTGCCGAGTTTGACGATACCCTTAAAACTAGCGCGGTATTATCTAGTCACCTTTGTATATTCTAATTAACCTTACGTCATGATCATCATAATATGCTAGAAATTTGCTGACGCACTAATATATTTTTGATAGATAACGGTTATGCTCCGTTTTCGGCACTTATATATATATATATATATATATATATATAGAACTGACCTAATGCAAATCGCATTCTGTCAAGTGCAATCCTACAATGCCCTCATGCACAACGCGGTCATTGTAAAGCAGTTGTTGACCCAACAAATTTGACTGTTTAGGATCGCTCTCTTAATTGTCCTACTGCCCGGAGATTATTTTCGGTTTTCAAAATTTAATTCAAAATGTAGTAGTACTCTGAATTGACATCCCTTTCGTTTCCGATATCTGGTGTATTTTCTATTTTAAGCACATGCAATTTTGTTTTATCAATTTTGTACCAATTCACCACTCAACAGGGCCATTGATGCAGAGGCCAATGTCTCGCAGAGTCCCACTCAACTCAACCAGCAGAAATATCATAGTTTCGGCCGATAGCAGACCACGGTTCGAGTCACGGCTATTTGAGGCGACTCAAGCGTGTCGCTCTAGCTCTCTAGGCAGCACAATATTGGAAACCGCCGCGATCAAAACGCCATGGCAGGAGCTGCTATTCCCATACAGGTCAATTTCTCAGCAGCGAACCCCCTGCACTACCCGTTGGTGCGCTTTGGTACCACTAGCGCCTAAACCTGTATGGCTAGCTAGCGCTTGTGAGGAGGCGCTTCTCAAATAGATATTTTGAGCGCAACGATTCGGTGGAGAAGGAGGATGGAAAAACGCCTGACACACAATTATTTAATCTTTTTGTTTTGCAGTCGACTGAACAGAAGCATGATGAGACAATTAGAAATGATGCTGGTAGCTATGATGCAATTTATGATGTACTCGTATATACGTGTCAGTAGACAGCCACCCGCCGCATTGGATCCCTGGCTCAACAACATCATATATATCATAGCTGGTATCACAGTATATAGCCTTTCGTTTTTTAAGAATACTAGCTTAGAGCTCCGGGACAGACAGCCCTAATTGCTTCGAATAGCTGTTTATATTTCTCATTAGGATATTATTAGGAATATGAGGATACGCTTGTTACTGTGGTCGTATTTTAATTAATATAGATACTACTAGTAATTAGAGCAAGGTAGTCGTAGTATAGGCTGTTCGCAAAGAAGTTAGATCGTTTAAGATATTTGATTATTCTTAAAAAAGCTTTCTTCAAGTTATATTACACCGCGTCACCGTGCTTCAGTCAGTGCGACCCGAGGAGACTAAATGCCACTTGATGCAATTCAAGCAGTGAAGAGTCGCAGACGGGTAGACTACTGATGAGCTTGATGCGAAGCATGTGTTCTCTTTCCTCATTCAGGCTGTATTCTCTATCTTCAATCAGGCTTTATTCTCTTTCCTCGATTACTAAATAAAGGAAATTACACAATAAACCTTTGGTGAAATGCACCTCATGATCAAGGATCTAGAATTTCGCTTGGCGACGTCGATGCGTCTGCACACACTGTGCAATCGGCGCTTCGACGTTGCTTGCCGTGTGCTGTTCTCCTACAAGGCAACATTTTACACACGACTTCTTAGGTTTCAGGCAAAAAAGCAGCAAACGGGGTGACATCTTAAAAGAAGGTCGACAGGAAAAACAGGACAGGCTAGCGAGAGCCAGGCTGCAGCTTCTACCACGTTGTCGTGGTGTCGGTGACATTGCGGGCAAAGACTCGGACTACTTGTCGGCACTGTGATATAATATATATATAATATATATATATATATATATATATATATATATATATATATATATATGTATATACACGCGCGTAGGGATCAAGCCAGTCGTGCCATGACGGGTACTCATGGAGGTGGCACCAACCGGCTGAACGGGTACAGCCACGACAGCAGGTTTTCCAGTCAATTTGTGGTGAGAAGAGCTTCTCACCGCCACCGCCGCTGCTCCCTGCTCTTGGTGTGTCTCGCTATGTACTTCTTTGTACTATCGTTATCCTTCATCGCTCAGGAGCAGAGGGGACGAGTTACCAGCCAGCTCCTTACGAACGAAGACTGCTTGCGAAAAGGTGGCGAACAATTTACCGAGGTCCGCATCGAATCCCCCCTGCTCCTCAACAGCGTCACATCATGGCCTGGCCTATATCGTCGCCGCCGCCGACGCCACCGCCGACGCCGCCGCAACGTTAGTTCCTCGTGACTGCTAACTCATGTCAGAGGGCTGCGCGAGAGAGTTTCTCGGCTGGCACGCGAACGTTCCGCCAATCAATGGACAATTATCGTTGCTCGATTAAGCTCTGTCAAACTTCGTCGTGGCTTTGGTCGCTGTCGACCACCGGACGGGAACAGATCAACGACTATACCAGTAAAACAACAGAACGTCACACGCAGCACGTAATTGAGCACTAACAACAAGGACGTTTATTATTATTATTATTATTACTATTATCATTATTGTGAGCTGCGAATGTCTGCACGACCTTCATTGATCGCTAGCTTAGACCAAAATTCAAACCGCATTCCTCTACAGAGTGTCAGAGGCAGCCGTTACCTCAAAAACTATAATTAGCGTCGATACTTGTGATTTATTGAATACGTTTAGCTAAATCTTAGAGGAACAGGTCAGTTCTCTTACTGGTGGGTACCAGGAACTCCATTGCGTTGTGTACAAAAATGTATCTCCAAGTCAATTAAAAAAAAAATTGACGGTTTCTGCGTGTTTGGCTAAACATCCAAGCTCAATTGAGCTGTAATGAGAATAGGATACGGCCGCTGTGCAGGAGACCGTCACGCTAAGCATTTCCCATATGCCCATAATAGGATAGTTTCTCCATCAGGACTTTCTTTACCGATAGCTGCTAGGTCCTTTGGTTCGAGCGTGCATAGAGTACTGGGGAGCATACCAATACTTTTGAGATGACTCCGAGAGTCTAGGCCCTTATAATCCACGGCTTCTTCACATCGATTGCACGTAATTTTGCCGTCCAATTCAGCGCGACAACTGCAAGTTGACATAATGTATACAGAGCATGCACGAACAGAAACAGTGCACCATGTATCGACTTACCCCTTTATAAAGCCATAAGACTATTGTTTGGTAGACATCGCCAACCACTGAATGAAAGCCACCGAAGGTAAAAACTCGCCATAGGAAAGCACATCGCGACTCTAAGCGCCAATGACATAAATGTTTCCTCGAATGGCAACTGCTCGAGTGGCCCGGGGAACGCTGCCACATCGACTGGCGCTAGATTGAGATGCTTTTGCTGCCATACAATGATGGTCAGCGTCCAGCTCACGACCTTGAAGTGGAGAACGGGAAAGCCGAACTGCCGATGCACGTGGCTCGGCGTGCACACAGAAAGGTGTGTATGCTTTGAAACCTGTATTAGACTCACTAGTATTATTAGTACCCTCAGATCATAGAATGCTTAAAGCTTAACTTTGTATTAAGCTGGTGTTACTGCTGTTGTTTTAAAATTGCTAATTTTGTTATATAGATATAACAATCAAGTGTTGCCCATTTTTAATACAGCTGGTAGTCATATATAGCTGGGTGTTTGAACAGAGACGTATTGTTGCTTGGTCAGCATAGAATAAGCCTGCTAAAAAATTATTAATTTTGTATCACAATTCTGGCTGCCTCAGGTGTGTTTAGGTTATAATATTATATAAGCGGTTAACAAGTAAGGTTAATATATAAGCGGTACGGCATATTTGTGTCTTGTATATTGCATGAAAGCATTCCTGTTAAAACGCACTTCTAAAAATGGCTCGCAGGGGGGCATTTTCTTCAGCGCGGTGAGTTAGGCTCCCGCATTGTGTGCCGGACGCCCTCAACGAAGCAGTAGTTCGTCTTGCTGTGGTCTAAGAATTTCACCTCTTTCACTAGAATACGAATGCCCCCATAAGTTCCTTTCAATCATTTCATCGTTCCAAAACAATATCAATAACATATTCCATCATTCCAGGCATTTATATTCAAGTAATACACTTGCTTTAAGCACTCTAATTAATTCAAAGTGATATTTGATAACTCTTATAAGCCAAACAATTAAGCCGGCAAAAACAGTCATCCATATCTGCGCATATTATTATTATTATTATTAACGGGCAGGGCTTTGCCCCAACTTCTGCTAAAAAGATTTTGTACTTCTAAAAACAAGACGGAATCTTGTGGTTGTCTTTAGAGGTTTCTAGAACCTCTCTGGCCGATTTTTTGCTTACGCTTTAATCGTTCTTTACTTCTCACGCCGTAGCTGTCTTAACTCTGCGAGGAAGCCAAACTGGATTAGTAAAGCCAGGTCAGTAGCCTGTTCGATCCTGAGGTTACCCTCGCTTATACGGAGGCTTTTTTATAGGAGGTTTTGGGATCCACTAAACCTGTGTACCTCTCCGCTACCCCAGGCTTGGAGTTGTGTGGGATTTCTTCGACATATAGGGAAAGTTGCCTTTATTCACCTGTTCCGTTGTAAATTGGAGCCGTTCCGTTGTAAATCGATGTGAGTTGAGACGCAAATCTATTTTAAAAATTGTAAGATTAAATTTACATTTGCCGCAGAAAAGCTTTTTACGTAGGGTCATCGAAGTTCACACGTTAAATGGACATGCCCAGGCCAAATAGGGGCAGGTCTAACAAATCACCCTAGGCTGGGCCCTCTCTCCAATTTTAGTGGTACTTTGTGCCCAATGATATGGCAGTCCAACTTAACCAGTAGTACCCTTGCTGCACCTGCCGTTTCCACAAGATTACAGGTAACATGCACTAGCCTTCTTTACAGCGCCACCTTTTACAGCTGGTGAAACTGCCGCTACAATGTTCCTTTCATTCAACATTTCATACTAAAGCATATAGCTTACATTGCGGCCCTTCACCTTAAAGTAAATCCGCATCGTTCTTTATGAGGTCGATGACGGCGGTAAAATATCGCTAGCCAGAATGGAGCTGGTCATCTTGTTCCTTTGGCCGTTGTTGCCGTCGACGTCTTTTTTGCTGTTGTCGTTTCTACCGTTGTTGTTGTTTTGCTGTTGTTGTTATTGTTGTTGTTGTTGTTTTGCTGTTGTTGTTATTGTTGTTGTTGTTGCTGCTGTCGTTGCCGCGATCGCTAGTTCTGTTGTTATTGCTGTAATTCTCATTAGTCACGCAGAAACGCATGATCGACATGCTGCGCTGCCACTTTCGGTAGTCATTTCAGCAGCTGCCTGCTTGCCTGACATCGGCATAATAGTGAAATAGCGATGGTAATAATAATAATAATAATCATAATTTTTTGCACGCGACTGTCGCCTTAGTCGCCCGTAGTCCCCTAGCCTCAGAGCCACCTACATTGGTGCACCTACGTCTCGCTAACTTAGCACACCGCCAGTTCTCGTGTTGTGGCTTTTGTGGTGGCTGCTGCTGCTGCGGCTACTGCTGCTAAAACTGTCTTTGTCGTCAGCGTCTGTGTGTTTGTTTGTCAATGCAGGCTTTGTCCCGCATTCGGCTCAGTGCTACGCTCAGTCCTTCATCTCTCTCTCTCTCTATCTCTATCCCTTCGTTTTCATTCATTCATTCGTTCAAAAATGGCACAGTGTTTCCGTGGCGAATTGTACACCTTACGCCACCCGAACTCGATCTTGTGGCAGTGCAGCTCTCTTTGCGCCCGCCGTTCGCTGCGCTCTATGGCCCGATCTCTCTCTATCTATCTGCGCTCTCTCTCTCTCGCCCTTGCATTTGCCTTCTTCTGACTTTCTTTCTTCTCATTCTCGGTCTGACTTTTGCTCGCTGTGGACAGTGGGTCAGTCGCAAGTGCGCGCTTCGCTTCTGAAGTGTGTTCACTCACTCATTCGCTCACTACGAGAAACTCAAGCAAGCAGGCAAGCCTTAACCGAGTCGTCACCGAGCACGGTGGATGGCTCGGTGACCGGCCGACCGAGTGGCGTTTTGGTCTATCCTCGTCTGTCTCCTTATCATCGAGAACCACCTACTCTCGAACGAACTCGAGAGAGAGAGAAAATCCAGAGAGCATAGTAAGAAGCGTAGCGGAAAAGCAAGGCGGCCGCGACGGCGGCGGCGGCTCGTGGCAAGAGAGCGAACGAAACTGCGCGTGAGATCTCGCAAGGTAAGAGGAGCTGATGATGTTGATGGTGGTGGTGGAGCTGCCGCTGCCGAAGGCTGCTGTCCGACTAGATGAAGACTGGCGCTCGCTGCCAACGTTCTCCGTTAGCTGATCCCGCCCAGCAGCACCACCAAGCCACCTGCAGTCATGGTGCCTGAATGCCCTTTACATCATATCCGGGCTCTTCTCGTAACGCCTCTCTCTCTCGCCCGCTCCCTAACTATCTCCTATACTCTTCTAAGCTTCCTCTTGCTCTCTACCAGCAGTAGTAGTAGTAGTAGTAGTACTCTGCTTGCCCTTTCACTACCGCGACTCAGCAAATCGTCGTAGCAGTCTCCGACCGCGGTCTCCCTACTCCACCTTGGCTGCAGCCCCTGCGCGAGTGATACTGCTGGTGACATTCGAAGTACACAACTCGAAACTGTGGAAGTAGTAGAAGCTGCTCGAGTTGTTGTCGTTGTCATCGTTGTTGTTCGTGTTGTTGTCGTAGCCCGCCGAGTAGTAGCATAGCCTGTCATAACTCTGGAATCCGAGCTCCCAACCTCAATTTCTATCTTGTTCTCATTCCTCAACACAGTCTCGACCGAACGAAGGGACAGGAGAGAGAAGCTTGCAGCTCGAGCCGCCTCTGCTGCCAGATCAACACCGTCATCATCGTCGTCGTCGTCGCTGCTGCTCCTCTGGTAGCAGAAGAAGAAAAAGAAGAAGGAGGCAAAGATCTGCACGAGTGGAAAAGCAAAGGAAAGAAGGAAAAGAGTGCAAGGAAACACGGACAGACGACGGACGGACGGATGGTGCAGACTTAGAGAAATTGAGAAGACGTCTTTCAACGATATACTAGAATGCTGCGGGCCGCACCGACTACCGCTACTACAATTACAGTTCCTGCTACGACAGTACAACCAGTACTGCAGTAACCGCGACTTCTGCGGCCGGTCGGCCAATCGATGGTCGTCCCGCAAACTTGACTGTGCCAGTCAACTGTCCTGCAAAGTGCCGGGCTAGAGGACGAGCAGGAAGACGACGACGACGACGGGGATAAGGAACAGCGGCTATGACCGGGGGTGGAGGGGGGTTCGAACAAGGCATATCATCGCTGTCAACCATCGGCCTGGATCGTCCTGACGGTGACGACGACGACAACGACCCCAACCTCCACCAGTACCACATCATCATCATCACCACCGCCATCTTTCTGATGATGATGATGATGACAATGCTGCTCTCCGATAGTGGAAGCGATGCGTATGTTTAAGCTTAAGCGGTTCTCGTATGCCGCGCGCCCTTGTTTGGCCAGAGAACAACGACGACGACAGACAGAGGGGTAAAGGGGCGGGGATTGAGAGGAGAAGAGGCAGAGGGAAAAGGATAGGGAAAAGGGAGCGAGAGAGAGAGAAAGCTTCGAGAGTGGCGCTCGATGCCTGTCCGTCAGTCCGTCACACACTGCGTCGTCTTCGTCGTCGTCGACATGCCAGGGGCGCCACCGCTGCTGATGTACAGGGCGCCAGCGCTGCTGATGTACAGGGCGCTAGCAGGCAGGGACCGGTAGACAGAACCCGCAGCAGCAACCCTCCGCTAGACATATTGTGATCGCTTCGGTGGTGATTTTCGCCCGCGCCCCTCCCATCTCTCTCTCTCTCTCCGGCAGGGGTTTAGCTTGAAACGGGGCGCGTTGGGGCATATATATATATATATAGTGAAGGAGAGAGAGGGGGGAGAGAGCAGAAGAGGAAAAGCACGCGCCCAAGAGAGACCGCGCAGACGAACGGGGAAGCTGGTGTCCTCGATAGGTAAACGCGAGGGTGGCGCACCTGGGTCCGCCAGATCAGGTGACGGTTAACTGTCTAGAGGCAGTGCAGCAGTTTGAGTTGCAACTGCCGCCGCCACCAGCGTCATCATCATCATCATCATCATCATCACCACAAATGTGATCAGGCGTTTCAACACGTTTCAATGATGAAACAAAGCATAACGAATAGAGGGAGATGATGATGATAATGATAACGAATAGAGGAAGGAGAAGAAGACGAAAACGCAGCAGCAAGGAACACGTACGCACACTGTACTATCACCGACTGTCAGGTTGTACAGGAAAGCCACAATTGTATCTTCTGCATACATGTTCTATAATGAGAATAACCGAAAACGCCACGTCTATTTCTACTCTCTTTCCACATGTTCCTTTCTCTCTCCCTAATATATATATATATATATATATATATATATACCCCACAAGAGACCAAATCAGGCTCACTGCAACTCGTGCTGTCAGAGGCGAGATGCATATATATACAGTGTTTTCCATAACCGTATGTACTTACTTTAAGATTTAGTAGAACTCGGCAAGAAAATATGTTTGCCAATGGAATAAGGGGGCGGAAACGTCTTGTTTAGGAGTGAAGAAGAAACTCACAAAAGTAGCTAATCCGCCTTTTTCCTCTTACATAGTTGTGCAAAATCTACGTTTCCGGGAGAACCCATCAACGACTGAAGTAACTGATCATACCATCGTGTGTGACGGGAAACTTTGCGTCTGAGTAATACCCGACCCAAGCTAACCAAAGTGACGGTACTGCGTTATGTAGTTACCAAGTAACTAAGCTTTTTTTCGAGAGCCGTAATTGTTTCGTTTTACGTTGAAACTTTCATGTTCAGAAACGTAACATTTTGCCAAAACGTTTCCGCCCCCTCCTTTTATTATAAATACATATTTTCTTGCCGAGTTCTATCAAATCTCAAATTATGTGCCTAACGTTCTGATATACGCTTGCTGAAGCAGGCCAAAATGCTAGCAAATATGCATGCCTTCACTTTGGATATGGCGGCAACTACGTAACGCAGCCCCATCCCTTTAATACGAAAATGATGGCCATTAAATTTGCTATTGTCTGGGAATAGCCTTTTGCGCGTACATTTTTGGTCGTAATGGCAAAATTTTACGGTTCTGAACGTAAGAGCTTTAACGTAAGACATAACATTATATCGACTTTTTATGACTTTACTCAATCAACAAACACGACGTTTCCGCTCCCTCCTTATATTAAATAAAAGTATTTTCTTGCCGAGTTCTTGCTAACCTGAAAATAAGTACATAAGGTTATGAAAGCCACTGTAGATAATATATATATATATATATATATATATATTCTTGACCAAACGAAAGCCAAGAATGCAGACACCTTAGCAAAATAGACTGTCAAGCATGCCTTCTGTGCGGATAATGCGGCAAAGTGGTAGATTCAGACGGTATAAACCCGCTGTGTTGACCGAAAATACCAAGGACACGCCATACTTATGGATATAATTATGAGAGCCTTTATAAAACCCATAAGCCCTCCTTATTCCATTATCTCCTCTGCGTGGTTCGCATATGATAAGCGCGCAGTATTAATTCTTTATTAACGACTGTTTATAGAAACCACATTGAGGAATTTAAGCCAATGATATGTCGTACACTGCTGATCGCAACATTGACAAGTACATGATTCATTAGCTTTATAAAAGCCGGGCCGTGCACAGACTATATGGTGAAACGAGTCTCCATATTGGATTTGCTTCTCCACATTACGAGTCTGAGGTGATGGCTGGCATTATAAAGAAGAAACGAGTGGAGCGAGATTGGTCCATTTTCGTCTTATAATTCTGAATGTGATTCTTAAACGCCTCAGTGCCTCGCAGTATTGTAATTGCGCTGCAAAGTGTCTCAGAAGAAGGGTGTTCCAGCCGCCGAATAGACAAGCCCGTTGCGGCCTGTTCCGTGGACATCCTAAGTGCATTTAAGAAATACAGCTTGAATCTATTGGAATCCCAAGTTAGGGCTAGCATTCCCATGTGTACTGTGCGGTCTATAAAATAGCTGTAGAGCCGTTGCAATACAGCCGCACTGGCGTTTGGACACTGTAAAATGACATACGACCTTGACGGATTTTTTCCTTAGCATGTCGCGTAGAACGCAACCTAGAGGTGGTCAGTTCGATACCGAGATAGGCAAAGAGTTGCACATACTCGGCAGAGTTTTCCTGAATATGAAGCCCAATATCGTAGCCAGCATTCCGCCTCCACTGAATTTATGTCTTTATTTCGTTTATCGTTTTATCTATATTTATAAACAGGTCATTAGCATTCCCATAGCTTGTTAAGTAGTTGCAAACGCTTGCTAAATGCGAAAACGGCTTCTAGAGAAGAGTACCAAGCTGCTAACGTAAACCAACCCGACTTTGCTGAACTTGTGTCATTTAGTGATTACACATAGAATGTCCGAAACTAATACAGAGCATTGAAGGTGAGTGAGATTTTCCCCCCTGAGACAGCCCATTGTGTGAACCAAAGGCTCGTGTTCGGACACCCCGTCGTCAAGGATAACTGTGTCCTGTTGAAATATTGAGGTAACTAGCTGGATAAATATGAGCAAAACTCCAGGGAACGCTGGCTTCTCCACAACCAGAAGGCCACAGCACAAAACCGCTCTTCACGAGGGGTGAATAAATCGTTTCACTACTTCTCTCGCCAGAAAGGTGAGGACAGATAGATGAGTATAAAGACAAGCGTATGCATGATCTGTATATTATAATAAACTTGAGTAAAATCAAAGAAATTGAATGTAAAATGGTCTACTAGCTTAGACTCTATTTAGCGAGCTTAATAGCTCTGTACATCTTGCGTGTCTGCTAAGGCAGATCAAAACAGGTTCTTTTTTCCGCCGCTAATTGACTAACTATTGTGTGGAACTAGTGAGTGGATTCACCTGATACCTGAATCGCTGAAACGGCAAGTCCTTTAAAGAAGTCATTCTATACCGTTGCAAGACCATCGTTCTTCGCGGGTAGAACGGGGATAAAGCACGGATAATTTTAAGTGCGATATTCGTAATCCAAGCTACATTTACTAAGGCGCAAAGTTGCGTGACGTGACGTGGCGTCTATGTGGAGGCGCGTAGACAACAAACAAGTAACATGGCTCTGTGATCACATGCGTTATTGTAACGCGGACAAAGGACTGGATGCCCGTTTTTGTTTTGCCTCGCCGGCTTTTAACCACACTTTTAGCCACTCGAAACAGCGGTCGAAAGCAAAGAGTGCGTCTTATATGACGACGCCGATGTCTCTATATAAATTTGCTCGCTTAGCGCTCTCAAAGCTACAAAGTTCACGATGGGTGGTTTCGAGTCAGGCAAAGGAGAGAGAGAGAGAGAGAGCTGTAGCTTTGCAAGCAGGAGAGCAGCACCAGCAGCAGCAAAGCCGCTAACTTAATGAGCATCAAACTGGTCATCAACACGTGACTAATGGTTAGGCGGCTAGCCTAAGAGAGACTACGGTGACTACTTGACTAAGAGTCGGTCTAGTACTATAGCTTCGCGACCAGCTCCCTGCGTGTTAATTGCTACGAGACAACCGACACCCCACCCACATCCACTTACCCATTCACCCACCACAGACGTCGACAGTCGACCGTTGTCAGAAGGTCAAGTCATTCGAGCGTCGACAACGAACTCGACGATTACGGCTGCAGATCTCTACCTACCCCTCTCGAGCTTGTATTGCTAGCCAGCGATTTATCCTGTTTACGGCGTTGAGCGTCGAGTTCGCTCGGGGATTCGAACGTACGTTCTCGGCTGGCAACGGAAACGACGCGTTCCAGACGCCGCAGGTTGTCGCCGTACTCTCCCGCAGCTCCGCAGGCCCTCCGCCTGAGCCAAGCGACGCACACGCGCTATAAAGGCAACGACCGAGAACGTGTCTACCGCAGATATGCTCATGCTAGCCACGAAGACGCGCCCGACGATAGTCTAGGTCTAGGCAGACGTGACACTAGACCGATAGGCTTAGGCTAGCAGCGCCTTCAGTGCTGCCTAGGCTGAGTCTACTGCTTGCATTGCTGTGAAGAAGTGCTTGTTCACGGGTCTCCGTGTCTGCGCAGCCCTCTGGCTCTGGTCACGCGTCGAGCACACTCGATACACTCGACGACCGTTACAACTGTGTGCGACGACTCGTTGGTTGTTCGGTGTTCACGGCCGTCACTGCCTCTGATCATCCATTTCGCTGTGGTGTGACCGCCTTTCTTCCGTGCGTTGGAGCAACGTGAGTAGCTGTTTATATATATATATATATATATATATATATATATATATATGTAGGATGTCCCAGGAATTCGTCCATTAAACGTTGGGATCTAGCCCAGCTTTTTCTCAATAAAACAAGGGGGCGGAGATGTCTCTCCGCCCTCATTTTAGTACTGTGGTTAATAATAATTATTATTCACATAATTAAAAAATGAGTAATTGAGCGTAAACGCCAAAATGTAAGAATTGCGAAGAATATCATTCCCTAAGAAGTATCTTCAATACAACATTTGTTCTGATTTGAGCTAACGTAGAATGCAATTTGAACAGATGCAAAGTTTTCCTCCAAACACGCAGATATAATTGGTTTGTCGGTAGGATGACTGAAGCTCTCTCTCCAGAAAGAGACATTTCCGCCCCCGTGTTCCATTGGAAAAAATGTTTCTTTCGCCAACATAGACAATGTTCGATATTTTGAGGCAAGAATGAAACAAACAATGTTGTGTTGCCAAAACAATCTTGCCAGTAACGACAGTGTTGAGATAGCTTCTCTATTCACGTCCTCTACTAGCTACGGAGAATTCCGCTAGTATACCAACAGGAAGTGCACTACCGTCGTGTTGGAATGCGACCACGTGTTCCAGAACTATATATATATATATATATATATATATATATATATGTTGCTTTTAAGTTCCGATGTCGTTAACCTGTGTGGCCAACAAACGTTTCTAACGTTTGGTACTTTATAACTTGTAAAATTTCGCCCGAAGATATATTTTATAAAATTGTGTACCCTTTTCTTGATACACAATCACCCGGTAAAGACCACCAGAGACGTAGTTCCAGAACAAGGTTTCGGAGCAGGTCCAGCATTACCGCCAGGGGTTCCCCAAAGGTCCAGCGTTTCCGCCAGGTTTTCTCCAAGGTCCTAGCGTTCTTGCCAGGAATTCCCCAAAGGTCCAGCGTTACAGCCAGCTTTTCCCCAAGGTACCAGCATTCCCGCTAGGTTTTCCTCAAAATTAAAACGTCCTCAATACAGTCATTGTTATACGTATACGACGCTGTTTATTTTGATCAAAAGGAGCAAAACACGTGACGTGACAACGATTCGTAGAATTATAATCTAGTGTAAAAGAGTCAATACCAATTGGTCTTATCTGGAGCGTTCTCGTTCTGTGTTGGCAGGCGTAAATTGCGTACGTTTCGGACCAGTAAAGGACCAAGCATGGCTGCTGGGTTAACGCATTGTCTATGCGCTGTGTGGGCGTTTACGATGATTGTCGGGCCGGTGCTCACACAATCGCCCGAAGTTAAGCAACTTGAGATAAGCAACAAGACCACGGCGTTTCGCTGTCCCATCGGACGGCCTCACACTAGACACTGGAACGCTGTTCCCTGTAATAAAGTCAAAGAGAAAGCCATCCAGGCCGGCCTTGCCAAGGGAGCAAGCTTTATGTCCATGTCTTCGCGGGTAAGGATATCTTTTTCTACACCACATGAAGTCAGTAACGCGAACGGGTGGCAGAAATACGAAAAAACTGCTTTTTTTTCGTATTTTTGTCCACCAAACGTATAACTGCACCAAACTGATGATGATAGTGATCATGATACTAAACACAATAACAGTGATTAACACGTAGTTCACGGTAATAAGAACAGCAGCAGCGTCAACAATAACGGTGGCAAAAACACATTCAGCAAAAGCAGCAGCAACAACAACAACAACAACACATTCAGTAAACAACAGCAATGTTAACCACAAGCTGTCACTGCGACTACTACGATCATTATTCTTACGACAAACTATTCATTTTTAAATTATATTTTAATTATTAACAGAAATACTTTTTTTCTCTAAATAACTGCCAGTGTGAGCAATGGTAACCCCTATTTATTGCAGTCCGTTTACGTGTTTATTTTTTAAGTAGACAATATTAGCCTGTGACTGATCCGTTGCCATGACTCGTGCAATTTGGTCGATTGCGGTACATTGTCACGGATACCAACTAAAACTCTTTAAAAGCGCGAAGTAGCTCTCATCATATATCGCTTGGCCTTTGGGTGTGTACATAAGGTTGCCCACGGTTGGCCCACATTGAGACTTATGGCCACATATTTCTCCGTCGCATTGTTAGAAGTCCATCCGACTACAGCCGTTACTAGCTGGTAGGCAGTAAGTGGCTGGTTAGTATAATACACAGCAGAAGACCACAGTCCAAACGCTGATTCTGATGATATGGCGGTCGTTCTGAGGACATAACAGCAACGCATAAAGCGCATACTCACTTTTCACCCTTAGTTTCAAATAGATATGCGGTTTACCGCAGCGTTACGCAGTACCCAAAACGCAGGCGTTATCATTTGCAGTTTTTATTGCGTATTATTTGTAGCCCTAGCTAACATTTGCTAAGTCTCAATACTCAACAGAATACTTGTAAAGCAGCATAAAGGTATTTTCACTGTTCGCTGTCCCTTGAGCCAAAGCTATTTATTTTAGCTGTTGAAATGTAGATGGAACACATCTTCCCAACGGTGTGCTGTTAGGTCAACAGGGCAGTCTGTGAGGTAGTAAAAATGAATTCCTGGCATCATGCATCGATGATCCTTAATTTTAGAAAGCTGACATGGGACATGAGAGGTAAACGGCTTGGAACCTATTCAGCGGTGACAACGAACAACGTTTTTTTTTAAATGGAAGTGTCAAAATTCCATCTAAAAAAACGGTAATCTTCAACAACAAGGCGCCAGCGTTTCTGGCTTGTCGAGCCCGGTGGTGGCGTGGTGGTGGCTTAAGTCTGCGCCTCGCAACCGGAGGAGACACATAGCAGGTGCGCGGGTTCGAGCCCCACCGTCGCACATTTACGTGTAGTCTTTCTGGCTTCGTTATCCGGATCAGTTAAAACGAAAATTGTAGTATTGAGTTTCGCGTTGGATTCGGTTCAAAAGTGCATAGTCGAATCAGCGGGCAGCTATTGCTAGAAATAACAAAGTTGCACGAGCGATGGCTAATGGCTAAGATTTAAGCCGGCAGATTCAGTCTACCGACAGAACGCATTATGGGAACGCTAAAAAGTATGAGTTAAATATGCGGAACAATTGGACATATTATCCGACTCTCTCTCTACGTCCACAATGATATAAATTAATGTGACTGCCGTAGCTCGTCGTAAGCCAGACAGAGACAGCGTCGTCTTTGCTACTCGGTCAATCACATTGCTTTGCCGATGTGTGGCTTACCTGTGGGGTGTTGACATGCGTTGCTGAGAGGCAGTGAGGCGACCGATAGACTATTTAGACAGGCAACCCTCGCCGTCGCCCTCGAGAAGTATGTATTCTCTAAGTAGCTGCAAGGGGCTGCAATTTCAGGCCGGTAAGCGCTATAAAAAAGGTTGTACGTCCGTTTTCACACAACGGAGTTCGAAACCCACGTAGAAATAACTGTCGGATACGCCACCACCCCGGATGTCAGGTCGCCAGCATAGGTTGGCACCGCTTCGTTCCTAGCACGGCTGCGACATCGCCTCTCTCTATGATAGCTGACAACGAGGACTGCAGGAATAGAAAGTGATCGCCTCTTTACTGCCGTTAATTATCATTAATCGTCCAGGCACCTTGTCGGACAATTGTACTATCGAAGGGAAAGGTTAAGGTTAGCGCATCGGCGTCCGTTATCTTTGGCCGAAGTCCATTTGGCTTCGGAAGGCAATGTATGTATGTATAGTGTATATATATATTATATATATATATATATATGTATATATATATATATATATATATATGTATCTATATATGTATATATATATATATGTATATATATATATATAATAATATATATATATATATATGTTTGTCTACATATAGTCCTATAACAGTGCTGCATTTGTTGTGGCGTCTATTTCTCTCTTGCATATTGCCTGCCGCCACGGCCGCCTACCGTCGCCGCCAACGTTACCTTCGGTGTGCCTTCGATGTACGCAGATAATCGGTGGAGCACTTTACGGCGTAGTCCACGCCCAGTTTTGAAACGGCCCGAAGCGGATTCGATTCCTGCCGATGCTACAGCATACTCATGTTGCGCCGCTACTGGGTAAATAACCAGACCACCTGGGAGCCCCAAGAAGGTCAGCTCTGCTGCTACTCAGAATGCCCGAAGTGGATGCTCCGATGTAACCCGGTGCCACACACCCGACAACGGCCACAACAACGAAGACAGCAACAACAACTCTCCGACAGCTCTCCAACTCAACGACAAGGCCTTCGACGACAACAACGAGATTAGGAGCGACATGAAGAGCAATAACAACGACGTAATAGTAACAATAGGAGAAACAACAGCGGCAGCAGCAACAACAACAACAACAACCACCACAACAACAATAATAGCTGCATAAACAATACTATTGGCAACAACGACAACAATAATAACGGCAGCAATGAGTGCCAGATTGAGAACTACAACGCAATTAAATCGAGTCTGCCAACGACTCGAGTGCCACAAAACCGATTCGACGAATACATGAGCCAATCTCAAGACTGCCCTGTCGGGGCAGGGATGTTATCTTCCAGATGTCCAGAATTCAAACTCGGTTCTCGATCACATCCTTATCATCGGTGTTCGAGACACGCTAATGAATGCATTTAGTTCGACAGTTCTGAAAATCTAGCTCAGCCAGCAGCAGTAATGGCTGAAGTAGCCAGCCGCCGTGATACCTCGTATATTCCGCAGAAGATTTGCAATGTTCGCAGCTGCATCGTCGATAACTAACTGGTTAGCCACTGTTGACAGATACGTCCAACACTGCGGCTGCAAAACAGAGAACAATTACAACGCGTTACTGCAGCGGTTATGGGTACCATAATACCCTAAGGTGTCAGCAATCGTGGGCGCTGACAGCCCTTCTATAGAGAACATAAACCGTTGTTTCAGTCGACGTAACTTGTCAACTTATAAGTTATCACATACAGTCATACATACTGAATAAAAAGGCAGTTACTTGATTCGTTTATTATTTATTTAAACGTAGGCCTGTCAAGATTCCAAGACAATTATTGTGAAAAATGGATGTTAGTTTTTTGGTGTGTTTTCCAAAGCTATTCGAGTGTGACTGTTGAACAACAAAAACGGCCAACCGTAAAATTGATTTTTTATCATAACTTTAATCCGCATCTGCAAATCTCAAGAAAGATGTGTCGGAACCGCGACGCATGTGCTTGTGCCGTCGCGTAGTCATCACTTTCATAAAATACGTTGTGAAAATGTTAAATTTTAAGGTACTCGACGCGTTCCTGAATCCACTCTAACGAAAGGTGACTTAGAGTACCTCAAAAAGTATTACTTGAATTAAGAATTAATCTTAACTCGATTTTAACGAAAAACTCGTGCGAACATTATTACTCATTGATGCACCTTCCATTACGTGTGAGTGACTGCTTCATTTAAACTGCGCCTCTAGGCGCCAGCTTTCCCAGTGAAGCAATGTTGTATATTTTCCGTACTGAACCGTGCGGAAAATTTGGAGTTTCGATGAACTAGACTGAATTCATTCTAACAATGCGTCTATAAAAGTTACAAGTTTAACACTACGATAAGCATACGTCGTGCGTTAAACAGTAATGCCGACTTAGTTAAATACTCGGCTAAGGCGGTTGGCGAAAATTAACCTCACTGTGGAAGCATTATCAGTCTGACTATAAATCTGAGTATTCATCCATTGGTGCTTATCATTCGTATAGAGGTGGACCGTTAACGTAACTTAACTTCTTGGCGATTTCTAC
Source organism: Dermanyssus gallinae (assembly GCA_003439945.1). Classification (NCBI taxonomy): domain Eukaryota; kingdom Metazoa; phylum Arthropoda; class Arachnida; order Mesostigmata; family Dermanyssidae; genus Dermanyssus; species Dermanyssus gallinae. Next base: position 84,163 of record QVRM01000959.1, read on the forward strand.
CGGGAACATTGTTAAGTCGTCTAGCTTTGTTTATTTGAATATTCTACTGTAGTTTACCACCCACATTAAGCGCTTCTACATTCCACGAGCTCGTTGACTAGAAAAGTCGTTTGTTACTAACACACTCGACTATTTCTAAAATAAGTTGATTGAGTGGTGCTCTGCGCGCCATAATGTCTTTAAATTAGTGGAATATGTATTAGATAGTGTGCCATGTCGGTACGACAAGCCTTGAGTTATTTGAAACGTCATAGCGGCTGATGCATATCGTACTAACAAAAATTATTATAATCACTAATCGCATATATTGTTAAACACTGTGCATATCATGAAAGGCATAAGAAAAAAATTTCCATAGGCGGCTTTTGAGATCGCTGTCATCCCAAAATTATGGTAGAATTGAGTGCATAAAGTCTTAAATCTTAAGAAACTCTTTCTCTCTAAATGGCCAAGCGTGACATTGGTGTCACTGGCGTGCTAGACACGTGTTTGCTGTCCGGCGTTGACGATGGCCGTTTTTTGGACAACTCTACTATCTCTGGGTAGGCTTTTTAAATCGCTTGCCCGATTTGAACCAGTTAACTTAGTCTTTCACCATCATGTGGATAAAACGATCTTGTCTTTTCAGGAAGTGCTCCCGCATCACAGCAAGAACACAATACATAGTCGTTTAAGCTTCGCGCCGAGTTATAGAAATATCGAAACAGTGTTGAGTGCTTAAGCTTCGAGGAAGAAAGGCATGCGATCCGGCGACTAGAGCGTTAGATTGGCGAGAAAAATGTTTTGTGGTTTCGCGAAGACGTCACAGCATTTTGAGTTTAAGGGGGTAGAAAGGAACTCGGTTTCAGTTGGTTTGTGGGTCCAACACTCGTCGGCTGCCAGTGACGCACGTGTATCATGTATTCCCAACACCTCCTATACAAAACATTGAGCAAGATATGCTCCGAAACTTTCGTGTCCCGTCAGCATCTTCGTCAAGCGGCATCGGAGCGTACCATGCGTACAGACCATCTGCATTAAGCCTGAAGATATGGAATCAACTATCTAGTCTATCGCCTTGTCAACGGCCGCCGTTCTTGCTTAATGTTAGTGGCTGATTGCTGGTGTCTTCCTCTAGGTTTTATGTGACTGCATATCTCCAGGCGGCTTATTCACTAAGTGGGTACTTCCACGGTGTAACACATGAGCTACTGCCGTGGTTTTCTCCCGATGAAACTGTTCATATCTTACTCCTCAGCGCCGCGACTGACCAGATAAGGAAAGGAAGAAAACGATAGGATTCACCAGCTTCTCGAATAGCGCTTTAAGTTTTTGTTCTGTGCTGGGTTTTTGTTCTAATCCGTGTTAGATTCTGTTCTGCCTTAAATTTCCTCAGAGTGATGTGATGTTTCAAGTTTATTGACCAAATAGTAGGTATTATATTTGTTACATTAAACGGTTTACAGAAACCGGATGGGAGCATTCAAGTAAATGATATGTTGTGCACTGATAGCCGCAACGTTGACAAGTGCATTATTCGTCAGCTTCATGGTAGCCAGGTCGAACACATATTTTACGGTGAACTCCGTGCATAGCGAATCGAAGAGTAAGATGACGATTTAACATATTAGGGCCCTTCCACGTGTCCGAGGTGAGGGCAGGCGTCATAAAGAAAACTGGATCGACATCAGCTAGTTTCGCCTCCCAATTCTGGATGTGCTGCCTAAATGCCTCAGTGTAAGGCAGGTTAAAGCTTCGCTGCAAAGTTTCTGTGAAGGGTGGAGTTCCAGCGGCCAGGTAGACAAGTCGGTTGCGGCTTGTTCTGTGGACACCCAGGGTACGCTTGAGGAATGCAGCTTTAAGTCTATCGAGATCAGCGAGATTCGCTGTGCTGAGGTACGGCAATATCACTTGTATTCCATACCCAGCTGTGGGGCCTATTTTTATATCAAATAGCTGCAAGGCTGCCTGTAACGACAGCCGCACTGGTATTTGAAAACTGTGAAATGCCATAAGACCCTTGCGGATTCTTTCTTTGATATGTCGCGTAAAACACAATCCAGTGGTTGTTAATTCGACGCCGAGGTAGGCGAAATGTTTTACGTTACAGGGTTTTCTTGAAGGTGAAGCCCATCATCGCTAGCCAGCCTTTCGCCTCCCCTGAATTTAATAGCCTTTGTTTTACTTACATTTATAACCAGGTCATTAGCATTCACATACTTCTGCAGAGTTGCGAGCGCCTGCTGAGTGTGAAAACGGCTTCCGGAAAACAGGACCAAATTGTCGGCATAGAGCAACACCTTGACGAACTTGTGTCGTTTACTAATTATTGATGGTAAATCCGAAACCAGAACGGAGAATAGGAGAGGACTGAGATTGTCCCCCTGAGAAACCCCTGTTGTTTGAACCAAAAGCTCGTGCTCAGACACTCCGTCATCGAGGATAACTGTGCCCTGTTGAAGGATTAAGGCAATCAGCTGAAGAAATGTAAGCGGTACTCCGAGATGTGCCAGCTTAGCCACGTTCAGTTTCCGCAACGCTGTGTCAAAAGCCGATTTCAAGTCTACAAAAACGGCGTAGAGGGGTAACCGTTTTTGTGAGAGATTTGCCCGAATCTCGCCGAGAAGCACGGAGCAAGCAGTCATCGTCGACTTTCCTCTTCTAAATCCATGCTGCTCTTCCGGCAAGCCATTCACGTCGTCGAGAAACGTCTCCAGTCGCTTGGTTAATATACTAGCTAAAAGCTTGTACACAACACTTTTCTTCGCAATACCACGCCAAGGTGACGGGGAGAGCGGGTTACCTTTCCCTTTCGGTATGACGCTCAACATAATTTCCCTCCATGACGAGGGCAAGGATGCATATTCTTGTATCTTGTTGAATAGAGCGTGTATGGCGGGAACCAGCAGCATAACTTGGTGCAGGTGTTCATTTTGCACTTGATCTGGACCTGGTGCTTTACGAGATTTTGCCTTCAGTATGGCGTTGATAACATCATCTTAAGTTATCTCAACCAAGATACCCTCTCTGGCTTGCATAGTCATCTCATCTCACACAGATATAAGCTTAGGAACGTTTTCTGGGATGGTATTATCGATTGCGTACATCTGCCCGAAGTACGCTCTTAACTCCTTAGATGGAATAGGGCAAGCGACAGTTCGGGATTCGCTTTGAATCTATTTATACGGTTGTCTCATGGCTTCCAGGATAAGACGATTTTTTTTTATTCGGAGCATAGTCCCTTTCGGCTGACTTGATCACGCCCCCACTTGGTCTTCCTGGGCCTGCTGCGTGTTGTGCCAGACACTCAGCAGTGTAAAATCCATTCACGTGTATGCTTTTTGTCGACCATGTCTCAGTTAGAATAACAATGTCAAAAGCGGATAATTTTGCGTGCGGGAGAAGATCTAGACCTCTTTTGGCACCCTCGATATTCCACTGCATTATGTTTAATTCCAGCGTCTGGCTCGCACAGGAGGACGCTGCAGTTGGAATGGGTACTGACCCATGCCCATCCAGTGATTCTCGGATAGAGCAGCGAACGGATTGTATGAGAGGTAGGGGTTGGTCATCATTGAGGGAAACCCCAACATATTACCCGGGTTACGCTCTCGATTATCATTACGGTTATGTCTAGAAACTTGGTCTGTACGTTAAACTTGTAAGCAAGGCTGGCAAGTCCGTTGTTGAAACGCTTACACTCTTGGCTGTAAACAGGAGTTGACGCCAGGACAAGAGAGTGCCCAGGGTGTTTTTCCTTCGCCTCAACTAGGAAGCCTTCGTACAGAGCCAGCGCCTCGTCAGTTTCTAGTCATGCACTCTGCATGCCCTGCATGAATGACAACTTGTAGCGGGTTCGAGGTGTCACTCATGGTCTGCAATGTGTCAGTGGAAATCTGCTTGAGATCATTACTGAATGGTCTACGTGAAATATGAAGATCTTTGAACCTCTTGAGTAGCGATAGTTGCTTGTGGCCACCCTTAAGAAGCATATCCCCAATTATTATAGATCTTCTTACACTACCAATTTATGGTGAATAATCTTGAAACATTATTCAACAACCACAGATGTTGCTGAATCGATTACGAATCTTCGAACGATCGATGATTCCTCAGAGTGATGCAATTGACATAAGTCACGCCTTCATGCCTAGCATGGCCTATAGTGGTGTTTTATATTGCCACGGGATCACTGTCTAGATGCACCGAAATATCGTTGAATATATCCTGTCACTACGCGCCAGGACACCTTCAACAACGCATCTCATGTGGGTAACTAAGTAGGATTCGTATACTATATGGGGATATTATAGTTTTCGAAAGCCTCTATTAGCCTCATTTTTAAACTATTGAACACGTATTTCACGCTCGACGGCATCACCTGGAAAACGCTTGTGTGAAAACATTTGCTCCATAAGGATTGTTGTTGCAAGCTTGCAGGTAGTAGGTGTTTTACTTCAAGTGCCAGCACAAGGCATTCGTTGAAATTCGTACGTGAAACAGGCATGCTTTTAAGCGTTTTCACGCAATATGCTTCAGCAAATTTCGCACTTCAAAGCTGCCGTAGTTGTAATCTTCAGAGGTTACTACTTCGTCCAGTACGTGTATTATGTACAATATGTACAGTAGGTGCTGTGTATAATGAATCTGCTATCAGGCACTGCCCTGAATGTAAATTTGAGGCATACTAATTTCTGTCCTCGCTCTGCAACGCTGGCGTCCGACCGTAATTTTAAATTATTATGACTATGATCTGCTTTTTGCCAATAATTTTGCAAAAAGCCCTTCTACGCATCTCTACGACGTCATTGCCTCAATGTACAACAGCCTCGTTCTACTTGCCGGTAACGGCCCACGCATCCGACCTCGGCGTCCGGGCCGGATTGCTTAAAGAATTGCGATGAGTCTTTGGGATATTAGTAGTGTCCTCTCGTAGCAGCTATAGCAGACTCCTCTTCATATTCCAACTAGCACAAAGCTTCGTTAGTCCCAATTGGATTTATTGCCGGAGCAAGTCGGTTCTGGCATAAGCTCTTATCTAAAACCATAGATTTTAACGTGTTGTAAAAGGGTTGAACCAAGAGCGAACTAGGGTAAATTAACGCCAAACAAGGCAATTTGAAATATGTGCAGCTTTTTGAACTCCATCTACGTCATCAGTGCAAACAGTAAGACGTCAGAACGCGTTTATGTTCGTAAAATGTTCTACTATTCCATTGGTATTACACTAGTTATAGTTCTTAAGCATAGCCAAATAATCACGATATGTCGTTTGAACGATGCTGGCCTTCATGTTAAAGGATTCACTGTAACTTATTAGCCGCCAAAATGCTAAATCGCCTTATGCTTTTCAATGTAGCGGCTTTATTGGGCGGCGTGGTACAGCTAAAACAGAACGCAAGTATGGAACAAATCCCGCCTGCATTCTTAGTAGGTCTCCAGTTATAAATGCAATCTTTTTGCACGCATTCTTTCTGCTGCACTCATGTGATCGAGGCTGTGCAGAGGTGCTCCATGATTATGCTTCCTATATTATCAGGTTTCCCCAGGTAGTGCGTGCACACACATTTAAAGCTGTTTATGTTAAATAAATAAACAGAATTTATACTTAGCCAAGCAATCATACAATTGCTACTGCTGCCGATACGCTTCTGTGAATAGCGGAGATTACATTTATCCCTCTAAAAAACGTGGTCGCTAAAAAATATACATTATTTGCATGTAAATAGCGCTATATATATATATATATATATATATATATATATAGAGAGAGAGAGAGAGAGAGGTTGCGGAAATATAGAACTAAAATGTTTCATAAAATTATATATATATATATATATATATATATATATATATTTAACTATAATTTGCCTCGAGCTAATAGGTATATACAAAAGTCTGTTAGGTTCGTTCCATGAAAACATTCCAATACTCGGAGTTTATAGACGTACTGTATCACCATCTCCGTTACCTAGAAACAAGAGTAGTGGCAGAAAAAGTTCTCTGTTAGATAGCGTATTGCTCACAACGTCTACAAAAGGCGGATTTTTAACGTATTGTTGAAGAGATACAAGTTACTAATCACATCAGAGTGGTCTCTGTAGCTACAACGAAGGAGGAAATCTGTTCACATCCGCCTTTATCTTGGATCCGCGCCAGGAGTACACTATGCATGATTTGCACGCCTGATTCGGTGTACGAACAGACCTGTCCTCGGCAATGCAAACTTCGCAGGTTTCGCGTAGATGCAGAGGGTTGTCTAACATAGCCTTTCATGACTTAAAATATTCGACTTTGATTATTTATGTAAGAGAAGACAGGCAAGCCTTGCACGACCTAAAGGCACCTGAATAGAAGGCAAATATCGTCAAGTACAACTGCGTTTTACACTTGTGTGAATTGTATGATCTGCAACGACATTGCTAAGGTAGCTCTCATACGCTGGGTGGTGCCGACAATTTAAAGCGATAATTCTACATTCACCTCAATATGATTGCGCGGCCTTGCTGATTAGCCAATGTAACGTAATAATTTTTGTTCTCCTCTAACATCACACAGTCATTTGCGCACGTGAAATACTCTAAACCTAGCGATTACATTATTTTTCTACTAACAATACTAACTCGTCAATAGACATGAACTTATCTATCAGGCTGTGCATTACGTCTGTAGCGTTTTTATCAAAAAGTTTCATTTAAACAAAAACAAGAATTACAGCATAAGAACTTATTAATGCATTTTCTGTTGTTGTTTACGACCTCCTCCCACCTCTCGACCAAAGTGTTGATTCCGTTCCTCCAGAAATCGCCCGGTCTAATGTCAAATAAATTGCTGAGCCTGTTTTTGAGGACCACTTCGTCGCCAAAAATTACTCTCATCATATGATTCAACATGAAACTAAAAATGTGATAATCGGTTGGCGCAAATTCCGGAAAGATCGATGGATGCCGAAAAACCTCTCATTCGAGCTTTTGGAGTGAGGTTTTGACGACTTGTGCAACATGGGGTCTGGCGTTTTTGTGAAGCAGTATGATTTGGTCTTGTCAATCGGGTCTTTTTAGTCAAATAGTCTCATTTAAAGAGCTGGGCAATATAGAGCTTCTTGTTGACCGTGGCGTTCTCTTTGAACATTTCTCAATGCACCATACCTTCGCTATCCGACTTAAGGCAGACCATTCTCTTCTTTGGGTAGAAAGCCTGCTTGATTCTTGGTTTCAGCGTATCTGCTGGAGCCACCCACTTCCTCTTTGCTTCATATTGACGTATAGGCATTATTTCTCATCACCAGTGACGATTCGGTATAGAAAACGTTTGTGCCCGCGTGTTTCTCGGTAGATGAAGAGATGTTGAGCCGCAATTTGAACGCACTTTTTTTGTTTTCGTCGTTGAGGTCGTGGGGCACCCAAGCGCCAAGTTTTTAATTAAAACTAATTGATTGAAAGTGGTTGGGGTTGTCATCGCACTACAGTCATTTTTTGGCCCATTCACGAGTTGTTTGACCCTCCTCTTTTGAAAGCGCTTTGAGAGGTTTTTCGCCGAATTCAGAAGTCCTTCCGCTGCGAGGCATATCGTCCAGGTCAAAATCGGATTTTGAACTTCGCTAAACATTTCCGTGCTGTAGACTCGCTTAAGACACCTTCGCCCTACACTTCCCAAACGTCCCGAGCGGCTTCGGCAGCTTCTTGACCTCGACGAAAGGCAAAAGTCGAAAAAGCCGATTTTTGCCTCTGGGTATTCAATTTCTAGGCCTCAAAACAATAAATTAAATTATTCAAAAAACAAATAACATAGTGTTGTGGAGCTCTTTCAAACACATAAATATTAGGCCAAACAGCAACTTAAGTCGTTGTAAAATAAAAAAAACGTTCATTAGATACTCGTATTTGAGCTTTCTCGTATATATGTGCATATATATATGCGAGAGCGGATCGACAACTTCTTATACATATTTACAAAAAAAGATCTTCTAAAGTACATATTTCTCTTCAAATAAGCTCCCACCCGCCACAATGCACTTGTACCACCTCTCTTTACCACTCTTAGAAGTTTTATTGCGTTATTTGGATTCGAGTTAATTGCTCTTGCAAATTTTTCTTTATCGTCCCTATAATTTCAAAAGTTGTCCCTTCAATTTTTATCTGCATCAGGAAAAGGGGAATTCGCACGGAGCTTGCGGAAACATACACACCAGTTTTTGAATCAATTTATCCAAAATCAGAAACGATACGTGCGTTGGTTCGTTGCCGAGATGTAGGATCCAAGAGTTGTCTACCCAGAGTTCAGTTGTAGTCGATAGAAACAGTCAAACGAAAGTTGATGTTGGATTTGGTCTGTCAGAATTTCATCGATCGACACCCTCCTTGGAAACACTACTGGGAGGATTGGGCTTTGGCCTCGATTTCGTAACGATATAATCTTGACTTGTCTCCTGTAGTTACTCCGTAAAGCGATTTGCTAAACATTAAAAATGTGTTGAACAAACTTCGCTGTCAGTCTTCTGATGCATAAAATATTGATCAATATTGTTACAACTGATCCATCGAATACCCTTAGCGTTCCCCCTAATAGTAATATGTCGATTGTTGAGTACAATATCAGATACTTTTTTTTCTGTCATTGACGTTGAAGGCCTTCCCGAACTTCTTCCGGCTTCCTAAAATTTGCGTTCCGCATTCCTCGCGCTCGTTTTTCATGTCTTTGAACCGAACTTAAACAATAACCGCCGCCTTCGATTGCAAATTTGGGGCATATGTTGCTGGTCCGTACGGCGCTTCTAAGCAAAACAAAGCGAAAGACCTTGGTAGTTTCGGCTCAATTTTTAAAATTCAGTACTAGAACTTGTCGATCCGCTCTCGTTTGTATATGTATGGTGTGCTGGCATATATCTGCGGGCGGGCATTGTTTCAAGGTGACACGCATGTATCGGTTGCAATGTTATTTATATGACCCGGAGTTGTCAGGTGGCAGGACAGACGGTTAAAGCACGTAGAATGGCTCAACCTACTTTGTCTGTCCGCCTACTCCGTCTGGTTCATAAAATGATTTCAGCGCCAAGTCGATATCGGAGCAAACTAACCTACCGGCCAACTGTTCTTTGTGGCGCAACGAAGCTGTAGTCCCCGCCAAGAGACAAATAAAAAGCACTAATACGTGGTTATAAGGACAGTACGATTGAATCCTTAACGCCTCCACTTTTTCCGTATTGAAATATGTTAGAAAACACAATCAGGAGCTACCCCAGGAAGGACGCGTTAACGAAAGCAAGGAGGGCGGACAGATGGCACCATCGAAGTTGGAGGTATGCGTTCTGCAGATGTCAGAGCAGATACTTAAATAAAGCCCCAAATAGCCACGTCATAAGTGAAACCATACCAATGAAATATGATAGAGTTTAAAATGAATGATAGAAACAAATAGTCCAGAAATACCGATGCGTCTGCCGTCTAAATTCGGTATTGCGACCAGCATGAGTGGCACTTTAAGTGGCTGAGCGGAAGCAGAAATGTCCACCTCGCAGCACTGTCGTAACGTAATACTACCGAGCACTCAACAAGTACCTAATAAAAAATTCTCAATAAATAATAAAAATGACACTGCTGGAGAAAGCCATATCCAACGGAAGCTGCCTCACTGCTTGCCGACCTATTACTTTTCCTTGAGATTCTACAGGTTATTAACGAGGCACTATATATGATAAAGAAGGCACGTGCCAAACGGAAGGGCTTGGTATGCACGCTGTTGGACGTCACCCGAGCATATGGCAGAGTTCACAGAGAGCAACTCTGGAATGTTCTGGGGCCACCTCGGGGTGAACCGGACATGGCTCCGTCTTACCAGACAACCATATAACAACAACAAACTAATTATACGACGGCCAGACTGAGCCAGACAACTTAGGGACATAACAGCAGCAGAAGACCTACAACAGTGATGGCTAATGTCACCCATTCTCTTATATATATATATATATATATATATAAACTGGAAGTGCAACTATTTACGTCAAATACGGAATGTTTTTTGAGAACGCACATTTTATAATTACAGGGTTGTTACTCGTCAACAACCTGGTTATCGTTGACGCACCTGCGAAGTTGTCCCAACATGCTAGAGATCAACATTGAGATCGAGGATAAGATGTTTTTAGTCTTTAACCTGAGTAAGATTGTACTAGTTGCAACTCTGGACACCGTAAATGCTGTTCTATAAGCACTAAAAGATTCAGTAGCGGCAAAAACCATTTAAGTAGTTTCAAATAGTCTGAACTGACAACAAAACTACATACCAGAGAAAAAAGGAATAGGTAGGCAAAGCCGTGAGAGGATTTAGGTAGCCAGGCGAGCAATCCCTGTTTGTTGGAAATGGGTTCGTAACTTCCAGAAAACGTTAAAAGGCTGTTGCGGTGCCTAACATGACGTACGGCAACTCCACGACAACCATTTCTAGCAGGAGTAGAAATACTCTAGAAGAATGGCAAAGAGATGCGGCCAGATGGGGTAATACCATATTATATAGTACAATAAAATATTCTAGACAACGCACTACAATGGAATATGTATGTAATAGCATAGCATAGTAAAATATAAATTATGCAGCCAAGATGGCAATTGTACCAAGACACAAATGGCCGCGGTAAGTACTGACGATGATAGAAAAATCACAATACAAGTTTTAGTGGCACGCGAGGTCGAGTGCTCTCAAGAGCATGTACCGATGTACCACGCGTAAGCCTCCGCGTGAATCAACAGAAAGATTTACTTACAGTCCTGTCGCAGCAGCGTTATCGCTAGCGGCAAGCAACCCATCAGTCCGGATTGATGTCCGAAAATGAGCCATTATACACCTTCAACCGTAGGAGACGAATTCGTAACCTCGCGATGGGGGTAAGGGGGTGCAGGTCCCAGCATGTACACACTTCTTTTCAGGAGGCTTGACCCACGCCGAGACAGGACGGAGTCTACCGCTTCGAAAAGCAGCAGCTGACCTCAGAAGATCCTCACTCATAACGAGGACTACTTCGTGTCGTGGTCACTCGCTAATTATGCCTATCCGGCTAAGGCAGCACGCACCGGACTGATGCCACAGAGAAGCAAGGCATTTATTAGTCGGACCAAGGTTCGGTAACAGACGTCTGCATATCTACTGTCTAGCGAAACCACAGCTAAGGAAACGGGCTTAGATTGAACGGTGGGGAAAAAAGACCCTGTTGAGCTTGACTCTAGTCTGACTTTGTGAAGAGACATAGGAGGTGTAGCATAAGTGGGAGACTTGTCATCAATGAAATACCACTACTCCTATTGTTTCTTTACTTACTCAATGAAGTAAATATGATCTTTCGATCGATGTTTTAGACAAAAGCATAGTTATTTGTGTGATTTATATTAAGGACATAGTCAGGTGGGGAGTTTGACTGGGGCGGTACATCTGTCAAAAAATAACGACCCTCAACATATTTTGCCTCTAACCGAGGACTCTACGGAAGCAATCGACATAGGGGACAGCGGAAACGGCTCACGGGAATCATAATCATTACATTAAGAGATAAATTGGCACTAAAATGATTGCTATTGATGCCTAATAATGTATGCATTCGTCTGCGTCTTGCAACCGGAGGAGATACATAAACGCGCGGGTTCGAGCCCCATTGTTGCACATTTGTATTTGTGGGGGTCCGTCTATGAAGCAATGCGAAAAGCAGCATTGTGGACGTTAAAACTTGGGTGAGGGTCCGCCCGAAAACTTTACTTTAATGCCTAATAATATTATGGTCACATGGGAAGTCCTTAGCTTGGGATGCAGCGATTTCGTGCACTACCGCGGCTTCCTATTTACATCACAGCTTAATTGAGCCGGGGTAAGTAGCAAAGTACGTGGACGCCAGAGAACGAGAAAAATATGCTGGCCTGGAAACAAGATACATTTTTGTGTCTATGGCCATGGAGACACTAGAAACAATCAGCAAGCGAAAGGAAACGTATTTCTCAAATATTTAAATAAGCGAATTCAGGAGGTCACGAGCGACTGAAAAGAGGGCCAATTCTTGAAGCAAACGTTATCTTTGGCCGTTTGCAGAGGAAAAGCGGCATCTACTTTAGGCACCATGTAGTAAAGCACAAATTTAATAATAATAATAATAATAATAATAATAATAATAATAATAATAATAATAATAATAATAATAATAATAATAATAATAATAATAATAATAATAATAATAATAATAATAATAATAATAATGTACAGTGCTCCGTTATACTTGATGCGCATCGCTACCAGGTCAAGGTGGGTTGCTGAACATGCTGAGATCGCAAAAAATGCAAATACTCTGGCTTGGAGAGAAGATACTACTTCGTACCCGTCGCCATGAAAACGATGGGCCCAATCAGCAAGAGCACAAGTATCTTCCTCAAAGACCTAGATATCAAAATTAGTGCTAACGCGGGTGACCAGCGCGAGGGCGAGTTTCTACGTCAGCAACTCTCGCTCGCAGTGTGTAGGGGAAACGCCGCCGCTATCATCGGCTCTATGCGGTACACGTTTAGGTTCCACAATTGTAGGGAAATGCCGAAAAATAATAATATTAATTACTGTAACTTTCCTTATTTGTTTTGTTAAGACAATTCTTAACGTACTTAACATAAAAGATGAAACCGAATCGCAAAATCTGGATTTTTGCCAACTGCCTTAACACTAGATTTCTTTCGCTAGCCACGGCGGATGTTTTTCACATCCTCTGGTATGTTTAGTTTCATTAAACAGCATGGTTCTCTTACAGTAGCACATTTTGTGAAGCAAACTCCGGCCAACCACGTCGGTATAACACAAACTTGAAGATGCATTACTCTGACCTAACCAAAACGATTCGCCACTCAAATTGTTCTGAAGTTTTCTTCTATGAACTCTGAAGTAAGCGAAATAAATGGCAATCCGAAGGACCAAGACCAGGACTAAAAAGTAGGTATAAAGTAGAATATGCTCCCATGACCTCTCCAGCAATTTGCGGCATGTTTTTATTCGGGCTCCCTTGCTGCCCGGGCGACTCTGTAGCGGTGTTAGTTGCTAATTATAGTTTGCCGAATAACTACTGGACAACCACTTCTCTATCGTCTACTGACGATCGAAAAGAATCAAATTTTGAAATACTCACCGTTTGGCGCCGGGTCGAGACGAGATCCAGCCTATACTATACAATACGTTAGCCATTTTTTTAGCAGAGCAAACACTGTCTAAGGGCCTATAACGCTATGTTCAGGTAAATTATAACGATGCTGGCTCAAAAGGAAGGTAACAAGTTGAACGTCTCAAAGTGCTGGTCTATTTCGTTATACTCGGCAGCTTGTAGCATTTTCGAAATCAATTTGGTTGTGTATTTTTTAACACAGATTTAAATCGAATCGCGTTGACCGCCGACTACTCTTACACAAAATTACGCAGTCGTTTTTAATAGAATAGTCAGACGTTCAAATGGTGACGTTCAAAATTCAGAATGGCCCGTCTCAGAGCAGCCGTGCCTTACCACTGCTGTACCCCGTTTATGCTTTAGACATAAAACGCTGGCGGATACTACCACACTCACAGCATGCTGCAACAGCTTTAATAGGCAAGGTTGCACAATAAAGTGCAAAAAACTGCACACAACTCTATTCTGAGAAATGTGTCGTTACAAAGATATGGCAGCTTCGATGATCCAATGAACGCTGACAAATTTCTCTCAATTTGCACTGTACGCGACTGGATTTCTTAAGCACAGCCCATTTTAATTTTGGTACTACAATCTACGAGATAAATTATGGTAGTCGTATCCATCGTGAAAGACCAACCCATCCGTGGTCGATATATCGTGGTCGATCTATCGCATCAAACCCTCTACTACAACAGCGATCCACGTTTCAGTCATACATGCAGACAGCACATATTTTCGCGCAGTTCTAGTCGTGCGTGTAAACAGCACAAATGTCCTGCCATCGCGAGGGTCGAATTCGGTTATTCCCGGCCGTGAAAAATTATAATTTCACGCAAATCGGCCTTGATAAGTGGTAGTTGGGTCATATAAACAAAGTAGCACAGATCCGTCAATTGCTACTTTTAGTGACAACTAACTGTCTAAAAGACAGACTACAACAATAATAAACAACCCTTATTGACACTACACGCTCGCGTCATCTGGCCCCGTCGATTAGAAGGGAGCTCTTAAATCAGCAGATTTCAGATCAGGATGACCATATATATATATATATATATATATATACATACATATATAAACGTGTGAACCTGGGAAAGGAACTGGAGGATAATCCAGTCCACCGTTGCGTGTCGGTGTCACAACAGCCGTAGCCAAAAAATCGTGTTGCAAATTATTCTTGTGCAAAGAACTTCGAAGAACCAGGACCAAGGACCTCCAATATCATAGGTGATGAGATTTTTGTACATTTTTAACGCTCGACTCAAGTCTCAGAGCCCACAGTGATCAGTCGTTGTAGCGTCTATACCCACAACGTTAAAGTGCCAGCGGTTCGCTGGTAAGGTTGTGGCCCCATCTTCCTCGTCATAAATCAAACTGTGACGGTTTGATGTTTAATTGTATGCTGCAGAATGCCTAGCAAAGCCTTTCACTGCGCTCACTTTAAAGAGCTCTAAAGCGTTACTTAGACAGCGACGGTTCCTTCACCACAACAGCGCACCTGTCCACCGGGTTGAAAACACTGAAGCTTTTCTTGCTGCATCTGGATTAATGCTGATGAAGCACCCAGCTTATCTATCCGATTTGGACATCGTACGATTTGCTAATCTTTCTTAAAATATTATAAAAGACAGGAACACACATTCAATACGCTAGAAAACATCATCATCTTCTTCAGTTCAGTGGTGGTTCATAGTGAAAGTTTAAGCAGGTATTTCGAAAACTTCTTGAAATCACCAGCACTCGTCACGCAGAACTCGTAAAAACCACTACAACCCAATAGACATCCTGTGGCCCGCTATTCACTCAATGGGTTCTACCACAAACTCTGTCATAGAAAAACCCCCACGATCCTTAAGTCGGCTGTGTGTGTGTGTGTGTTGTTTATGCGACGAGCTGTTGTCTATCGATCATTTCGATACCTACCAGAAAACTGATTTATATTACGCAGAACATACTATACACATGATGCAATACATGATAAAGATTGAAGCATCAAAATGCTCTATTTGAAAGTGTGCTTCGTTCCATGAATTTATTGCCTCAACAAATGTGTCGAAATTTGTGGAGATTACTTCGAAATCTATATAATTTTATTAAAGATCACCGACGCTGCTCTGACTGGCTTCCATTCGAAACGCTAACTTTGTTAGAGCGGGCGTCGAATGACCCGGCAGCATGTCGGCCTTGTCAGGCGACGTGTTCCGACTGACGGCATCGTTCATGGAAGACAGTCAACGCAAATGGCTAGTGTGATTGGTGAGTGCGTCGCCGCTCGCAGGCTTACACAGAAGGCTGCTGCGGTCATAATAATAATAATAATACTAATAATAATGTCATTTCAGCTGCAGGACAGGATTGTACCGCCCTGTTACCGCCTGTCCTTGAACTTACTCTTTAATGCTTTAAAACGTTTTCGGGCTGATCCTCAGCCGCCGTAGATAACGTCCACGGAATTGCTTTCGCGTTGCTTCGTACGACGGACCTCATAAAACAAAAACAAACCTGCAACGGCGGGAATCAAAGCCAAAGAGTAAATGCAGCGCGACTGGACTGGGCTCAACTCTTACTCTCTAAGCTCTAGACACGCGTGTGTGTGTATGCGCGTCCAAGCTATGCCAGAGCCGTCGCCACGCCGTGCTCTTCCAGCGGACCGCGAACAGGAAGTAAGTTATGGACAGTTTCAGCTGAGCGCTGAGTTAAGCTGGCAAGATCGGCGGTCTTGCGCAGAGCGGGCAGAGTGGGTGTCTTGTTGTGTGTCTGCGCTGAGTCGTTTTTCCGTTGAGGAAGTGGCTCAGAGCTGTTTGTAAGCAGCTCACTCGATTCGTTTGATATCGGCGGACTAGCAATATGCAGATGGCTAGGGCGGCCGACACGTGATTCGTGTAGTCGTCTATCGGTGGCCAACAGCTGGATGGGTGCGACCGATTGACCACATGTGCCACTCAGGCCAGAAGGAAGCTGCGACTGATCCCGGCGGGCCGAATGGAGGAAAGCGAGAGGAGAGAGAGAGAGAGTTTGTGCACTAATCATCGTTTTTGTTTGTCGTAAGTAAGTGCGATTTAAAGTAGAAGCTGCTTGTCTGGAGTTTGTCCTTGGAGACAGCTTGCTTCCGAACAACATTGAACGGCGGCCAGAAAAACAAATCCGTGTATGTGTCCGGGCGTACCTCTGAGGTTATCGGCGCAGTTCACGAAAGACATGAAGGTGCGCGATTTGCGTTCGCGAGCGCCCAATCAATCGTACGATTGTTGACTATTTGACTGTTAGACCGTCGACCAAGGAAGAAAAGTCTAGACCAACCGGACACTGTGCTAAGTGGCAGTAGTAGTAGTAGTAGTCATGATGATGCCACTTCGACACCTGTTGTGACTGGTGACGCGTAATGCTTCATTATGACCATGCGAGACAAATACAAACAAGGCAATAAGTGCCAATAACACAAACAAAAAGCGACAGCAAACGACAGCAACAAACAACGACAACACAAACAACAACACCATTAACAACAACAACAACAACAACAACACGATGGCAACAACAATGACAGCTCCAACAACAACAGTGGCAAAAAGCGCGATCAGCAACAGCAAAACAACGATAGCACTAATAATAGCAATAATCCTAGCAACGTGCACGACAAAAGCGACAACGAAAACGACACAAAGGGCGTGTGAGGTCAACGACATCAGCGACAAAGAAAGCGAACAATAGGAGAAGCGTCAAAGGGCAACTGATGAATTACTATAATAAGAGACTGCACAACTGTTGCCGTATATATATTATGTATGTATGTATGTATATATATATATATATATATATATATATATATATATAATCGAAGCTTTACTATTCACGAAATAAAGGGTGAGGAAGAACTGGTCGCAGGAGGGACCTGCTGAATGGCCCCCTGACTACGCGTCAAGCCTGCATATTATGGATGTGCTGCGTTCCTGCAACGCATGTAGCCAGCTACATAGATTATTTGGCTTCTGCGACCTTCGGCCGCACCGTAACAAAAGTGATTAATAAGGTTCGCACCCCCCAAGCTGAGCTAAAACTTGTTTGGCGTTTTTCCTGAGTGTGCTCATTTAAAGCGTTAAAGCAATGTTGTTCGGTTCGCGGTCGCATCTTTTGCGGAGTTTCTTTAAGAACATTCTTTAGAATCAAATCTATGCAGTTACATACATGTATATATTATATATATATATATATAAAACAGCGACACTAAACTAGCAGAGTGTTGTAGTATATTGATGTATGTGTATGCACATAGAAGGAGAGGCGGTGCCAATACCCTATGAATGTAATGCCGGGAACCATGAACTACGATTTGACACTTTGCATATTTAATAAATGCTGAGGAGTTGCCTCATAGGTAACTAATATATATATATATATATATATATATATATATATATATATACATATATGACCAAAGCCAAACTCATTGCATGATGTTTGCCATTAAGCTCAATATTTATTTCATTAAATAACGGAAGACACAAAACTCGCAATAATTCACAATCTTCTTCACAACTTTCTCTGCATCTTCTGTTGAACCAGCAAGATGCTTGGCAGACATAGTTTGCTAGGAATACCTGCACTTGCCTAAAGCTGTCTTCATAATCATCATCATCAAATGTCCATGCACTATGTATGTCTACGTATACAAAATGTGCTTGCAGCTTTTTAAGTATACTGTTAAAATGCCGCAATATTAAGCTATATATATATATATATATATATATATGTGCGTATATGTACATAGTGGTGTAACAACATCTTGCTGTGGCGGCCTCGACAGCATTTGCTTTGGTAGCATGTGAGAATTTCGCGGTGTGCCTTTTTTTTTGTTTGTTTTGTTTTGTTTGGTTTACTAAGCACCACCGTCGGCATACCATCACCCACCGTTCATGATATACACACCAGCCACCACCGACAGCTGTATCGACTGAAGACGACGCTCGGCCTGCTACTGCAGACTCCATACGAGGACCATCTCGACAAATCGCGGCGACACCCGTTCGAGATTGAAGTCCTCTGGCCGATAGTCGATGGTCATGTCGCAGTCCGGCGGGTATCCGTACATCTCGAGGGGACGCCGGTTCATCTGCGACAGCTTCGAGCCGCTCAGCCGGTCGAGGAACTGGACATACGACCGGCGCACCAGCTGCGGCTCGAAGATGACCGCATGAAACACTAGGCCACAGCAGAGCGCGTACAGAGTTTCGGTGACCAAGGCCGGCGGCCGCCGCTGGCTCGCGGCCGGAACGAAGCGCAGCTCGATGGCTCGCCAGAACACGTAGAGCGCGAACGAATTCGACCTGTAGAAGGCCATCGAGAGCGCCGAAAGCAAAACGGCGAGGCTACGTGCCAGGCCGCGATGGCGGGCCGAATCGGCGAGCGATCGGTCGTCCGTGGAACGCCATTGCGGGTAGCGCTTCTCGAGGAAGCACTGAATGACGTTTGTTCCCGCTGCGGTGCCGCCAAGAAAGGCCGCCAGACCGAACGACTTCTTTGAGGTGAACAGCTGAGCAGGTGGCCGACCTCGGAGCAGGTTCGGCACGGCGAGCGCAACGCTGGCCGTCCAGCCCATCAGCGCCGCACGTCCTCCGGTGTGCAGCGCATGCACCAGGCACTGTTGCGTCGAACAACAGCGATCGTGTGAGGGCGGTGTTTGAAGCCACGCCTTGAGGTGCGTCCACCAGCGCTGTTGGTGTTGACACGGATCGCCCGGATCGCTGGCAGGATCGCTGCACGCAGCCTCAGCCGTCCGCGTCATTTGACAAGTCGAAGCTATGTCAAGTTGTTGTTGCGGTTGTTGTTGTTGTTGCGGTTGTTGTTGTTGTTCTTGTTGCTGCTGATTGTTGAGGCTGCCTTGCCGATCGTAATCACTGCGGGCTCCGGTGAGGAACTCGAGCGTCCTGACGATCGGTGTATTGGCCGAATCCGGCCGAGATACGACCGCAGCCAGGCTGACCGCGTACAGCACGACGTCAAAGTACGGCACCGGTCGAAGCTGCCAACGCCGCCACAGTATCCGATAGAGCACCTCGGTGGCGACGTTGAGCATGTACATCGAGAGCAGCTTTCGGCGGCTTCGCGCCTCCAGCTGGATGGCGAGGAACGACGACAACAGGCCCGAGATGAGCGGCGTGATTGAGCGGAACACGCCCAACAGGTGGTACTGTTGGCAGATGAACAGCGTGAAGAAGTACACGTTGAAGCTGAGAAACAGCGACGACCGCGTCACCTGGACGAGGCTGGCCGCCAGGTCGGTCTTCGAAAACCTGCCCGTCACGACTCGATTCAGACCGTACACGGCGCCGTACACGAGTACACTCTGGCGGAGGCTGGCACCGAGCGCGTCCAGAGAGTGCTGAGAGCACGACTCGGTCAGCGGATGCGCCAGCTCGTAGCAGTTGTACGGCACCGACGCGAAGCGTTCGGCGAACTTGCTGAAGACACCCATTCTGCTGGTTGCTGAGCGTTGGCCGCAATCCCCTCGAAGATGCCACGCGTTTACCGTCGTTATCGCGCTCTCGTTTGCAGCATCACCCGAAGAACAGATGTCCAACCACGAAGCCACGTTGTTGTTGTTGTTGCTGTTGTTGTTGTTCATCAAACAGCTAGCTCGAAGCACTTGCACAGTCGACGACTTTCCTTGCGCACTTAAGAGACTTGCACGCACAAGTGGCACTCGTTACACATGAGTGCACACACGTCAGCAAAGAACTAAGCTTTCTAACGAGGACACCACGCTCGACCGGTCAGTGAAACAGATATGTATACATTAGCATATATATACATATACAGGCATACATATGCATGTCATGTATGCATGCATCTTACGCATGCATACATGAGGCGCAGTTGTGACCGACCAAAAGCATTCGATTGCCACAGGGGGGCTGGCTGGATGGCAGGCAATGCCGCCTCGACGGGGGGGCAACGTGGTGGCACACCTCACAAGCTTGGCGGCTTGAGTGATTATGTTGCCGTTGGCGGGCCACGGCCGATAGTCGTTCCAATCATCTCGACGTTCAAAGAATCACCGCGTCGATATTTTGGTGGTGGTGGTGCTACTGGTACTGGTGGGGGCGGCGGAATTCGCTGTATGCGTGTGCTGTAAATTATTGTTAGCAATCGTTGTCGCAGCACTAGTATAGGATATAGCACGACGTAGTTGTAGTTGTCGTCGTCGTCGTCGTGTTCGTCGTCGTCGTCGGTGTCTTTCTTGGCGGTGATCTGACGGCGGCTGGTACCAGTGACAAGAACCGTACCGACAACGCCACCATCATTCACAACAACAGCAGCAGCAGCAACAACAAAAATCACAACTACACCATCACCACTAACAACAACAACGACAACGCGGATGACGACGACGACGATGCCAAAAACGACACAATGATTGACAGGAGTAACAACGACGAATGGCACCAATGATGAAGATGACAACGGCAACAACAACAACAGCAACTAGCACACGAAGAAACTGCAATTAGAACAACAAGAACTAGAACTAGGACAATAAGAGTTCCAACTAGGACAACAAGAGTTCCAACTAGGACAACAAGAGTTTCAACTAGGACAACAAGAGTTCCAACAAGGACAACAAGAACCTTAACTAGCACACTAAGAACTCCAACTAGGAACACCACGAACTCCCAACTAGGACACCAAGAACTCCAACTAAGACACCAAGAGCTCCAACTAGGACAACGAGACCTAGAACTAGCACACAGACGTAGACACCACACTTCAGCGAGAAGAGGCCGCCGCTGAGTTGAAATCTCGAGGAAAGAGGCACTCTCTTTCTTTCTCTCTCTCTCTCTGTCTGTCTTTCCCTGTTGACTACTGATCAGTAGTAGTCCGTCATGGACACTGCGGCACGGACTCAATCAATCGGCTCCTCGATAGTCCGTTCGGTCGTTGGTTCGTTCGTTCGTTCGAGCAGCGACGGTCGAATCAAAACGACCGAATGTGATGACAACAGTGGTTGGTGGTTGTGGTGGCTGCGGCGATGTTTGTGTGGCTTGAGCTACTTCAGCCGGTGAAAGTGCCGTGGCAAGCTAAAGCTGTAGAAGTGACAACAGTAATAGCAGGAGCTGAAGCAGCAACAGCAGCAGTCACAGCAGAAGCAACAAATGCTGCATCAAGAAGATGCGTACGTCAACCCGTGTGTTTTTGCGCGTTTGTCTCTCTCTCTGCTTCTTCCTCTCTCCTCTCTCTCTCTCTCTCTCTCTCTCCTTCTCTCTCTCTCTCTCCCGCGCGCCCCCTCTCTTTTCCACGTTTATCTGACAATTGGTGTACTTCCCCAGCTGTTGTGTTCCCGGCTGATAGTAGTGGTGGGTGTCAGCGTGGCATGTGTGCGCACGCTCCCTTGGTCTACCTACGTGCCTGCCTGGCTGCCTGGCTGCGTACAATCACGAGGCTTCACTCAACAACCGGCTGGCTCGCTGACTAGTTCGTGGCTCGTTGGCCCGCGGCAGGCCGGGTGGGCGGGGGGGGGGTGGGGGGGCGATGGGGTGGTGCGAGAATGAGGTGCGCTCGGTGGAAAGGAGGGATGAAGTAGTATATAGCTAGATACAATACGCACGCCGTCACCATACGACGCTAGCAGTTGCGATTTTTCTGCTGCTGCTGCTGAAGCAGCTAAGGTCGTCGGACGATGCATGAACTAATGGATGGCTGGTTTAGATTAATGGGTGGCTGGTTTGGCTAGCAGGTGGGGCGCAGGTGACCGCAACTGCTGCCGCGGCGGCGGCGGCGGCGGACGCCCCCGTCTGGAACATCGCAAGCAAGATCGAACGCTAAGTGCCTGCGCGGTGTTCCGCTCGGATATACAGATTTACAGATCCACGGATATACAGATCACCACCACCACCACCACCATCACAGCCGTCGCCTCCGGACAGGGGCGCCTTCTCCCCCGCGGGATGGCGGATGGTTACTGACATAGCTGACGTCATCGTGGTTCACTCTCTTCCTTATGGTCCCTTTCTCAATCACACTCGCGCTCATTGAGTCACACGGCGGCTGCGTGTCAGTGCGTGGCGCGACACACAGTTGCCTAATAGACAGTTGACAGACGGACAGGCGGATAAACAAACAGATAGACACAGATAGACAGATAGAGACGGACAAACACCTAGTGGGACAGTTATACCACTCACTCACTTCGACTTCCTATAAGTATTATTATTAGTACTTGTACTACTTACTACTCGTGTTACTGCTGCTGCTGTTGCTGCTGCTGCTGCTAATACTACTGCTACTACTGACAATGACATTTCTGAGTTCCTCAATTCTGCTCGGCGTGTCTTGGCCGCCGGCCCGGGCCGACGGCTTGGCTCGATCGGCCTCGAGTCGGCATCCAGTAGACACACCAGATTCCCACCGCTTTTTGCTGTTATTGCTGATGCTTGTTATTGCTGCTGTTGTTGTTGCTGATGTTTTTGTTGTTGCTGTTGTTGCTGATGTTTGTTGCTGCTGTCGCTGTTGTTGTTGCTGCTGTCGCTGATTGCTGCTGTGCTGATGCTGTTCATGTTGTTCGTTGTTGTTGTTGTTGTTGCTGTTGTTGTTGCCGTTTATTGTTGTTGTTGTTTTTTTGTGGTGGTTGACAAGAGATGGCTTTGTTGTTGTTGTTGTTGCCGTCTCCACTACTGTGACAGACAGACACATCTGCCGAGCGGCGTGCAGATTTCTGACGGATGTAGGAAAGTCCGCCATCGTCATCCCCGTTGCTGTTGTTGCTGCCGTCACAGTTCCTATGACGCGCGATGCTGCCGTCACCACCCAGCCGTGAGCTAAGTCCACTAGTAAGTCGCACAAACACAGCCAACAGCCACAGTACGAAGCATACCAACGCAACAAATAACAACAACACCAGCAGCAGCAGCAGCAGCAGCGACGGCAATAAGAACAGCAAAAGCAACAACAGCAAAAACAACAGCTACAAAATCAGCAGCTGCAATCCTAGATCGCAACAACTACATCGGCTGTCGTCCGTAATAGCTTCGTTGCTGCAACTCACTTTGCACATGTGCGTTGGGTGTCGTCGCCCCCCCCCCTCCCCCCCAGGGCTCCACACATGGTTAAACAGAAAGCAACCTGTTGAATGATTGTAACCAGCCGCAACGCGCGCGAACCACGACGAAATCAACCACAACGGCTGTCGTAACGACGACCTCCACCACGGTCAACTACACCGTCTGGTCAATATATATATATATATATATATATATATGACTTAAAATTCGCCCAAAAAACTTTAAAGTCTAGTTGACAACTCGGCAAAAAAAATCATTTTTTCCAATGGAATGAGAGAAGGAAATGTCTTATCAAAGATGAGTAATTGTGCGTAAAAGCCAAGACAAAAGAATTGCAACGAAATTCATTTCTAGAGAATTATCTTCAATACAACATTTGTTCTGCTTCGAGCTAACGTATCTTCAATACAACATTTGTTCTGCTTCGAACTAAGCGTAGAATGCAATTTTCGGATGCCAGCTTGCAGGTACACACGCAGATACGATTGGCTTGCCGCTAGGATGACTGAGACTCTCGTGATCGCAGATTTAGTGAAGATATGCCCGAATAAAGACGTCAGGATACAACATCTTTTTTGGCAATTTCGCCTTCACTGCAAAACAATAATTTTCACATCTCGTTCCGTTGAAAGAAAACAATTTTTCACCGAGTTGTACTAGTCCTCAAAGTTTGTTGGGCAAATTCTGAATATATATATATATATATATATATATATATATATATATATATATAAAGTAAGGGCGTGGTCTCGGAGTGGGCGGCCAGTGTGCGACTAAACATGGTTATCATTTAGCGGGTTGATGCTGGTTCGATCCCTGCTGTTGTTGATCGAATTTTCGTTGACCGATGTTCATTGAGAATAGATCATAAACCAAAGAATGCTGCTAAGAGTCAGCGACCAGGCTGCTGCCACCAGGACTGTTGAGAAAGCACCAGATATCTATTCGAAGGAACAGAGTTCCTCATTATGCCTATTACGCAAGGCAGCAGGGTAACCCGCTGGGTGACTTCAGGAGCTAGTTTATCCAGCAGGCCGGGGAGCAAGCCCCCCTACATCGTGAGCATGGCTCACGTTCTAGCCCCTTTGTGTAAAATGATGACATTAGGTATACACATCAAGCGAATAATAATATATATATATATATATATATATATATATATATATATATATATATATATATATATATATATATATATATATATATATATATATATATATATATATATATTTATCTTCCCTGCTACAGCGAGCAGGAAAGAGAGGACACGCAGTGCGAGGGTAAGTTGCAATTTATTTAATCTTCCAAGGTGTTTTTGTTCGCTTTAAAATAACTCCCGCCCGCTGCAATGCACTTGTGCCACTTCTTTCCTAGTCTTCGAAACACTATTAAACGCGCCTTTTGGAATCAAGTCGAGAATCTTCTGGACTTTTTCTTTGTCTCTTCTATAGTATGGAAACGTTGTATCTGCAATTTTTTTGTTCGTGGGAACAGGGAAAAAGTCACGCAGAGCCAGGACCCGGCGAATAGGGTGGTTGCGAAATTATAGAAATCGATTTTTTATTAAATAATCCTAAAATCCGTAACGATGTGTGCGCCGGCGCGTTGTCGTGGTTAAGGGTCCGAGAATTTTTGCCTAGGGGCCCGTTGAACCGGACGTTTTCGCGCAATCTTCGTAAAACTTTGCGGCGGTTATTTTCTTCTTGACCGTAGAACTAGTCAGTAACCTTTCGTAGAAGATGGTTCTCTTGAAGTCAAAACGAAAACCAAAGAACCTAACGATTGGATCTGCTCTGTCTAAATTTCCTCGATCGACTTTTTCTTTGGAAGCTGCACTGAGAGATTTAGACTTTGATCTTGATGTCGTAACCATATACCCACGACTCGTCTCCTGTAATGACTCTCTGAAGCAATCTAGGGTCTTCTAAAAACATAATTTTCACCCCTGAAGGTTGAACTCGAACATTTCCCGACAGACCTTCATTTGCTGGAAACTTAAAATCTCGACTTACGAATTTCTGACACATACAATTTCCGGCAAAACCTTTAAAGCTGGTCCATATGATATTTGCAATTCCTTATCTATCTTTCTGATACGAATATGAACTCACCGATTGTTGAGTAGGATATCATAAGCTTTCAACCTTATTTTCTCTTATTGACGTCGGCGGCTTTTCCGAAAGGGGGTCCTTTTCGGTCCCTTTACGTGTGTCGCGAAATCGACGGTACCACGTTTAGAGATACTGCCTCATAACCATAAACACTTGGTAACAAGACTACTTCTTTAGAACATATGATTTGGTTTTTAACATAAACATTTATACATTTTCGTTGCGCCCCCATTTTCGCCTCCTCAAAATTCGCTGACCTTCGTTTCCTTCACTTCTTTGAACCAAACTCAAGCAACAAGCGCCGCCCCCGATTGGCAAATCGGCAATATATCCACTTTCGACACCAGGGTCGAATAGCGATGACTACAAACTACTGGAAGAGCCCATGTTATAAAAACAGACTACTGTAAACAGTAAAACTTCATTACTGGGTTTGCAATACATGAATTTCATATGAAGATATGTATACGAAATGGGTTGCAAGAGATATCGACCGAGTGTAAATGCAAGCGTTGCGGAAAATCGTGTGATCTGTATCATCTTCAACAGTGCACAAAGGCAATATTGCTGATAAAAGTAACGTAGGAGAGCTGTAGCACATATGTGCATAAACTAAATATTGGTTAATAAACAATACATTCAATAGAGCATTGTGGAACTCGTTGAAGCAATTATTTTTCTAATCTAACGCGCCCTCGCAGAAGTCTTGTTTCGGAGTAAAACTGAAAATACTAAAAATGTGGCACTGGTGTTGTTGCCCGATATAGGAGCACACCATGTGTCATTGCGACACAACCAGTTTTCCTGTAGAGAAACTAAGCACACCGTCGTGTTCGTGAGAAATGTCTGCTCTATGATGGACACACGATTCCGACTAGCAGTTGCGACATGGTCGTTTCCAAGCGCTCACAGCGCTCAACCAGTACATTTTGGCCAATCTTATGACGATAATTGTGTACCAAATTAATGGCGATCCGAGCCCTGCTTGTCAACGATTCATTAGGCACTGAATCTCTGCAGACCAAATGTGTATAGTGTTTCACAGATGCACCCTCGAAAAATTGCTCTTAGATAATAAGCAGTTGTATGTGCTTCTAGAGATATGGCGAGTGATTTATCTGATGGAGTAGGTTATTTATGCATTTAAATTTCGTACATGACCTCCAGAAAACCTTCATTACTCCGCAAACGTGGTTTAGGTAGCCATAGATTGGGTACTACACTGGTCGTTGTGCACATTCGCCAAAACAAGTTAAGCGCTGTAAATGAACGTATGTTATGATTTTGAGGTATTGAACGTATAAACCAAAAACAGAACCTTCAATATTGCGAATTCGCTTCTAAACGACCACGTCGCATTTCTAGCCGGCGCCGTGTGTCCTCAGCAAGCATTTTTCAGCAGGAGAATGCGCCAAGTACCACTCAATTGGCTGGCTGGCTGGCTCTCTAACAAAAATCTCTGCACTTCCTCTCTCGGTGGACTACGGCAGAACAACACGAACATTTGAGATTAACATGAACCATCTTGTATATACTTTACTTGAGTGAAATAAATATGATTGATTGGTTGTTACGACGTTTCGTACAGTGTCAACTGAACCCCGTTTCATGTACGCCTGTATACATACAAATCCTCGTACATGCTGCTTTCTGCTACTCAATCAGTGTGAACGTAATCGCGTAACGTGCGTGCTGTGTGTCAACGCAGTTTTTTCAGGCTGGTTTTTCTACAGCCAACATTTAACGCCAACATATGACCCCAATAAATACAAATGTGCAACGGAGGGAATTAAACCCTTTCGTGCGCGCCTTTCATGTGTCTCGTCCGGGTCGCAAGGCGCACAAAGCGAATGCAAGCACCCACCGCGCCACCACCGAACTCGTTGCCTGTGCCAACGTAGAGTTCTCGGGCTGACCCTCGGCAAGCCAAGATTTAACGTCCACAGGACTGCTTTTCGCATTGCCTCATAGTCGGACCCCCATAACTATTCATGTGCAACGGTGGAGCTCGAACCCGCGCACCGCATCAAGTGTCCCCCCACCCTCCGGCTGCAAGGCGCACACGAATGCCCCCACCACGCCACCCCACCACCAAACTCGTTGCCTGTGCCAACGCGAGAAGATGGGCAACGGTGGTAGGTATTTGATTTTGCCCGCGCGATTTGCCGTTTCGATTGGCGTGGCCGTCGGTATCATCGAATGTCCGTCCGGCGCCGCGCGGCCATACTTTGAAATCGAACACGGACGGCTTCCTACTGTTATCGTCGTCGTCGTCGTCGTCGTTGGCAGTGGTGACAGCCAACTCACGATAACGGTCGGCCAGGATCTACCGAATAAACGCACAAGAAATCGCCGAAAGTTACGATGGAAAGCTGTGCACGTTTGTAGGAGTTGAACGTACGAAATTCGTCAGTGTGGTGTTCATCTACGAGCGCGTGGCCGAGTCAGACGAAACGCGCGCGAATTTGTGCGATTGGTTGGTAATTCATGCTTTGTTTTAAAGAGCACATTATGGCGAACTGTAACAGTTATTCAGTGTAATAACCAGCATCGCCACCAAGGCTGCTATTGTTGTAGCTAGATAGTTGTTGGTTAGTAGTATTCCAGTAACGATTGAATACGCACATATATATATATATATATATATATATCATGCATGTGATATAATATTGCATCTACCTAAACGTTTGAACGTTTGTATCAGTGTGATGTATATTTGTGCAAGATTTGGCCTCTTAATAGTTTACGATGTATGCACAGATTTGTTAGGTGGACAGGAGTGTCGACAAAATGAGCATGGCTCAGGGAGAACCCGGCGACAGTCAAGCGCCATCTGCGGTCAACTTCAGCTTCTCGGATCTCTCCTTAGAACAGCTGTAAGTGGCATGCAGATATATATATATATATATATATATATATATATATATATAGTGTAAAATCTGTTTTAAATGTTTCGTTTATATATATAATTCTATCTATTTGTGCTGCAGGCCAGCTAAGATCTACGATTGGCTGACATTTTATATGTGACTCGAGGTCTCGTCAGCTGGTGACAAAGGCTTTCGTTTGTAGGTTCCTAGGTTAGGTAGTCTGTGCAGCGACACACGGACCATTTTAAGATCTCGTGCATATATAGAAACCTTTACGGGCTGACCCTCAGCCAACTTTTAACGTCCACGTGATTGCTTTCGCATTGCTTCATACGTAAGACGGACTCCATAAATACAACAGTGCAACAGTGGGGCTGGAACCCGTGCACGTGAATGCACCACGCCACCGGGCTCGACCACGTTCTTCCCGCATTCCCTCCCTGCCCTTTGCTCAGGTCCCCTCTCACACAGTCTTTCCCTTGCAGACCTATTTTCCGTCTATTTTTGTCGTATGCCGCCAGTCCGTTCGTGCATATTTGACGTTGTGTTATTTCTCTTGTTTCATGCATACGTGCACACCACTCACTCCATGCCACGCCATTCTTTATGTTATTTTGCGTTCTACGATCAACTGCAGTTGTTTCGGCAGGTTTACTTAGCCCACCGCCAGTGGCAATTCCCTTCCGAAGGTCTTCCGGCATGCCATTACGTGGCACGTCCCCGGACATACATTCGTCGTGCGGTTTACGTGCGGTCACGCAGGTTCTGCCCCTGACTATGTCGGTATACGCCATCCGCTTGTTAGCAGAGTCCTTTGTTTGAGTGTTTAGTGCCGGCTGTCTGCAAACATTTCGGCAAGTGTCCATGAGGACGTAGAAGGCAACCGTTTTGGTCGTGGTCACTGTCGCCATTGCAGATGACGAGCGCGATGTATTTAAATTAGCTATATATATATATATATATATATATATATATATATGAAAGTGCCCTTTCTCTTGTAAGAGGAGAAGAGAGACTACGGAATAAGCAATGTTCGTTCATTCAATCATCAACGGAAGTTGGCGCTGGATCGGCTGCAAAGAAAATGACGCGAGGTTCCTGCCATTAACAAGAAGCCACACTCGGGCACGCCGCAGATTGTTACAACGACGGGAAGGCCTCGGGTCGGCCGATCATGCAAGCGTGAACGAACTTCGTTTCGATCAGCTAATTCGCCGACATCGTTGACAGAATCCTGCGCTTCGATTCGATTACGCCCATTCCGGCTCATTGAGTGTCATTTGTGTCGCAATCGCTGCAGCTTCGTGCCAGCTCTTCGCGCCAGCACAGAATGGAACCTCATCAAGCCGCACATCCACGTGTACGGCTTAACGCCATGACCGAACAGCAGGATCCGTCGGAACTTGAGGACGCCTGCCGGATTATCGGCACGATCATACGGCTCGAACTGCACGAGCCAGACAAAGTTCACGAGTTTATCCGCAGTGAGACTGCCCGACTGACTGCGGACATCAACCGAGGACGCGACCTTCTTGCAGTGTTCGCCGAATCGAGGCGAGCGTTTACCGATCGGCTGAAAAGTCTTAAGGAAGTCCACGAGCTGCTTAATCGCGAATACGCTGCCCGCAAGGATGCGGACAGGAGCGCATACTGCGATGCCTAGAGACAACTGAGGGCACTGGATGTGGGGCCGTTGTTAGGGCGGTGTAGTCGTCCATGGTCCACGTCGCCGTCGACGCCTCATTTTTCCCACATGCCTTTGTATGTCCGTGGATGCCGAGGACAACGTCACAAGGCTGGCTGTCGTATGTCGGACAGTGAAGCGCAATTTCGACTGCTCCCAGACAGCTGATTCTGGATGTTTGAAAGGGTCTTACTTAAAACCAAAGCACTCTAAGAAAAACTCTAACTTCTTGGAGCGTTCGCCACTGCTGCTAATGCTTAGCACGGCCAATGCTTTGAAGGTGGCAGCCCAGCCGTGGGCTTTGAACCAGTGCTCAACTGTATCCGTATAGAGGTGCCTGCTACAAGAGGAGCGCTTGCATCGCAGCACTTCTATCGTCTGCCTTCGATATTTGTTCGTTTGTGCACGTTCGGTGTGACTCACTGATCTAATCATCGTATCAAAGATAATGTACCTTGTCTTACTATTTCATACATCTCATTCCTACTCCACGTCACTTCACGTTACGTTTCTTGTTGTTTCATGTTCCTATGACCAACTGCTTCTGTGGGCTTGACGTGGGCAAACGTAGTTCACGTAGCACGCAGCGGCAAGTGTCCGTCCTTGCCAAGCATCTTCAATGTCATTGTTGTAGGCTGCAGTGTTTGATCAACTGCGTAGCTGTATTGTTTTTAGCGCCGACTACAATGAAGACGTCGGCGCCATGAGACGTTATAGCCACAGTTAAAATATGGCTTATATATGGCTTATATATAAAAAAATATATATAAATATATATAGGTATACGTCCGTTGGTAGAAGCCGTTTGGACGATTGGTTTCATCACATTCGTTTCGGGGTGGCACACCTCGTTGTGCTGGCTGGTCGCTCGCAAGCGAACGTCTTGAACAAGATTCTATCTCTAGGCTCATGTCACTGCCAAGCAAAAGTATTTGACGTAAACAACCGTTTAGTGTGTCAATAAAGGCAAGAAGATGTCTATGCCAATTCAAGGTCGAGTTTTAACTTTTGCTTCATCCTTCACATCGAACGTCATTGTTGTTCGATTGACCGACTAGATCGCATAAGTGTTCATATCCGCACATACAATACGTAATGTTGCAGTTTATATGTATATATATGTATATATATATATATATATATATATACATATATACATATATATGTATATATATATATATATATACATATATATATATATATATATATATATATATATATATTATCAGTTGTCAAAATTGCATCAGTTACGATATGTTTGTTTTTGTTGCATGCGTAATATTTTAGCAGAGCTGCAGCAGCAGCAGTAGCAGCGCCATTTCTAGCTAAAGACACAATAGCCCAAGCAGTTAATGGCTGTATTTCTGAACAACGACACGCCTGCGTGCTTCATATGAGAGATTGCGTAATAGAAGACGTTTTCAGTGATGAAGAAGTATCGACTACATTCGATGAAGGAAGCAGCGACACACAAACATTACGATCGTAAGCTCTCGCTCACGGCCTTCTCTCTGTTACCAGTAAATTGAGATACTTTGCGATGCTGTTGTTACTACTGCCGATGATATTGTCTTTTTACGTTTTAGCATTGCAAGAAGTGTTCGTATTATTGATGCTAATGGTTTGCTTAGACAATTTAGATACTTCAAATTCCAGGTATGACAGCCGTATATATATATATATATATATATATATATATTTTTTTGCAGTGCTGTTGTAAGGGACAACAATTATTAAATTAAATTATGCGCACACTGTACGTTTACTGCTGCTATGATTATTACTGTCACTGCAGGTGCTTTCATTGGGATATTGTTGTTTGGCTTCTCGCACTGTTGTTTGTTATTTACGAGTGTTTCCATTTCAGGCGGCAAATGCAGAACCGTTTTGCGTTGGATCGCAACTGGGGCCAGTACCACACACCGCGGAATCTCTTGCTCGCCCTTGTCGGAGAAGTCGGTGAACTCTCCGAAATATTGTGCGTTTGCTAATTGCCCCTCGTTTCTCGATTACTGCCTTAACTATTTTACAAATGTGTACAAGCCTGACGACGTGTATGACATATAATTCATGTTCGTGCAGGTTTAGGGAAATAAATTGTGCGCTTGCTATACATTTATTCATCGGTTTTCACTGGTCATGTCGTACAATAACACCCGCTGGTTCCCTCGCGTGTTGACATAACTTCTAAAAGGCTATTTGAGATCCCTGACATATAACGCTTTTTCGTATATCGGTCTAATGCTCCTCGGTTTGGATCTCTTGCGGCTATCGGGCTATTGCAGTCAATGGAAGGGTGAAGTATCTCCGGGCGTCCCCGAGTTAAGCACTAACGAAAAGGCACATCTTGGCGAGGAGCTCAGCGATGTACTGCTCTATCTGGTCAGGTGAGAAAGACGAGGGATACAAACCGATCCCGGTAGTTAATTAGGAATAACAGGCGTAGCAGCATTGCCTTTTAGTAACCAAGTCAAATTGGCAGATTAAAGTATCTCCACCGCGAGTTTCTGTGGTGATGCGTTTCACTAGCGTCGAATTTGTCCTTCGCGGCATTTGTATTGCTGAACAACTGATCTGGCAAAAAGCGGCACCTAAAATATTCTACAAAAAAATAAAGGATGAAGAAAAAACAAATGAAAATGAGAAAAATAATGAAAATATATTTTTATGATATCGACATTTTGACTAATTGAAGGCACTCGTTTCGATCTCACTTTTGACCTAGAGTTACAGGTCCACTACGAGGATCGCTATATTCTGTTTGCGCTTGAAGGACACGGGTAAAACAAAGAAACTATAGCGGTCGCAACAAAGTGCTATTATAGCCAAGATTACTACAGCGCTTCGGAAAGTTACAAAGCAAAGCACTTCTCGTTTTAGCATAAAATGATGTCGAGAGAGGCAAGCCAATAACAGTGGCCTGCCGCCTTTTTCCAAGTAATCTACGCCCTCCACAGCGATGCCTGCATCCGTATATGCATTAATGCTAAGATTACTGGAGTTTCGGGTCGCCGAGCTCTCATACCGTTTTTATTATAGCATGCCTATTGAAAGCAGAGGACGTCATGGTCCCTCATGTGCTCAAGTCGCTGGTCAGACCTCTCATCAAGTCTGCTTCTTGGTAGGATTCTTGCAGAACCGTATGCGAATCATGTCGTGCACAGGTAAGTCTAGCCTTTGGAAGAAGACGAATCGTAACTACATCGTGTCTAGGACTGCGAGACGCCACTATGTCGCAGATAGCATTTATAGTCCTCAGTTGGTACCCGGATCCGTCTTTACTCTACACAAAGCGATGGGCAAGTAAGTAGCGTGGTTTGAAACTTAACAGTGACGCGATGGCCATACCAACCCTATATGCTTATATGGTGGAGAGGATAACTGCCTCTCTTCGGGTCGCCGAGCCTCATATTTCACAGCATCTCCTATTGAAGCAGCGGACGTCCGAGTCGCCTTGTTAACACCTGCAAGCCCGTTTTCTTCGAGCTGCACTTCTCTATGGATGCTTTCGGGTTGAAGCCGCAGTTGTGCCTGTCTTTTTTTGCATTTTCATGTTTCTCCTGGAGGACTTCTTTTGCCGTAGCTGCTCACAGTTGCTAGGCCTGCTCACTGGAGACAATGTATTCTGTTAACTTTATTAAGCTGGACCGAAATAGATTGCTGACCTCGTGGTGTGGGGATCCCTCCCTGGCTCATTTCACTCGGACGAGTCTGCTTGCCCTTAACCGCGCAACCTCCCAGGCCAAGCACTGTAGCAGTGTGTGACTTGGAGTGTCCTCATGTGCCTCTTGGCAGAATACGCATATCGGCGACGAAGCCTTTGCAATTCGGGACAAATACGAGTTGAAGTTTCCGTGTCCCGTGAGGATTTGGGTGAGGTGATAGCTGAGGTCTCCGCCAGGCCTCTCTATCCATGCCTTGATATCTGGCAGTAATACGCGCAGGGATCCTCCAGGACCCCCGTGGGGGATGGCGTCCCACTCCTCCTGCCATCTCTTAATTGTGTCGTTTCTCTCACTGTCTTTTCCGTCTAGGTAGGGGCACCTAATTCCCATAATCGCTTCCTTTCGAGTGCCTTAAGATCCCAGGGTATCGACCCTGCCAGCATCAGAGCAGCATTCGTGCTGAGTGTGCGGTACCCCTGGATTACCCTCAGGGCTGCCACCCTCTGGGTCCTCCGTAGAATTAGTTTCGCTTTCTTCGTCTTAAGAGTTGCTCTCACCCAAACTGGCGCTCCAAATATTGCAATTGATTCCGCGACCGTCATTAGCAGTGCCCTTGTGCGGGCCCGGGGATCATGGGTGTTCGGCAGAATCTTGGCTATAGCACACA
Organism: Dermanyssus gallinae; assembly: GCA_003439945.1. Classification (NCBI taxonomy): domain Eukaryota; kingdom Metazoa; phylum Arthropoda; class Arachnida; order Mesostigmata; family Dermanyssidae; genus Dermanyssus; species Dermanyssus gallinae. The sequence goes on from QVRM01000959.1 coordinate 118,377, forward strand.
CTGCCTTAGCTGCTTTTGTCGTTGCCTTTTATATGTGGCTGAGGCCATTCATCGCAGTATCCAGTGTGACCCCGAGGTAGCAGACTTCCTTTACCATTTTAATATTCTTGCCGTCAAGCTGTAGAGTGAGCGGACGGATCCTCTTTCTCCCTGTGAGGAGTATTGCTTCGCTCTTTTCAGGGGCCAGCCTAAGTTTCGCTGCGCCCATCCACTCGGACGTTAGGTAAACAGCTTTATTCATATTTAATTCAAGTTGGTCAGCAGTTTTAGCCTGCACGACTATCGCCAGGTTGTCGGCATAGGCTACTGTGTCCACTCCTTTGGGCAGGCTTGTCAGACGGAGGACGTCGTCGTAAGCCAAATTCCAGAGAAGTGGGCATTTATAGTTTTGTTATATGCATTTATAGTTAAGCTACTTGTCTGTAACATAATAGATTTTTAGCTTAAGGTATATATATATATATATATATATATATATATATGGCTATGCGAACAAATTGGCATGCCATAAAACATATCTGCGTGACAAGCAGTCGAAACAGGAAATTAGACATGCTTATGATGAATCGCATATTTACTGGTATATATATATAGTGTTGGGGACTCCAGTCTAACCTAACTGGGCTTTTGCGCTAACAGAATTGACGAGCCTTATTCAAAAGTCATACACTCTATCTTCCCTTTTTCACCCACTTTCTTTCTCGTTGTTCATCTTTTAGTGGGGCCTTATGTCTAAACCTAGTACAGGTAATGGCAGCGTAAGCCGTGTTTTCTGATCTAGGCTGGGTTTGTTTTGCAGGCTGGCAGAGCGCTGTGAAGTCGATCTGGCTAAGGAGGTGTTGCGCAAGCTCGACAAAAATGCTCTCAAGTACCCTGCCGATCGGGTGAGGGGTCGAAGCGAAAAGTACACGCAGTACTCGAAACAAGATACGAAAGAGGTGAAGAAGGAGTAGAAAAGAAAAAATACAGCACCAGAGAGAGAGGAGCGAGATGAAGAGTATATAAAATATATAATTATTAAGCGAAACACGCTAAACGATGCTCAGTACAACCTTCTGGCTGTAGTGGAAGTCGCACGGGCTGAAGACTGAACACGGGACTTCTGAGTGGGCGTCTGCTACGTGGCTAGATGCGATCGATGTCGCCGATCTAGAAGCTATCCTGGCATCTGGATAGCCCGCAGGCAGGCAGCAAACGCGTCGAACCCGCCGCCGCCGCTGCTGCTGCTGCCGCCGGCTGTCACGTAATGCGTGTGTACATAGAGTGTGCAGTTGCGTCAATACTCGACGTACTTTGACGATCCGTCAACCTGCGATTGATTGATCAAGACGCAGACCTGTGAGAACCGCGGTCCACGTAAACGCGTAATACACAGTTACACGAACAATTGTATAAATATATGATATATATATATTAAATAAAAATATTTATTTATATATTTATATAGGACCTCTCAGCATACAAAAAGACATGTCTTTATTGAAATATCATTGTATATATATATATATATATATATATATAATATATATATATCTATATATATATTATATTATATATATGCCTTCTCTGTACAAGCCGACCTATCTTTGTTCTACTTCATCAAGCGCCATTCGGGATCATAAATAACTACACCACATACGTAGCTAACCGTACTAAAACCCTAATTATTATGTATTTTTTTTCTCCACCCCCGCCCTCCCCCGGCACACGCCCCGCCCTATATGTGTATATATTCTATTTAATGTAAACGTTTCATAACAATGGTTAATAAGTACGTTTGCTGGCAGCCTTAATATTAAGTACTTTTACTTAATAATAATAATAATAATAATAATAATAATAATAATGCTTAACAGTTATCTTTGTATACTTGTATGCGTTGTACTATTTTTACATCAAATACTCTTGTTCATCGGCTGTCTTGGCGATTGGCCGAAACGCCAATCGATCGCGGGATCACCTTTTTTTTGTTTTGTATGATGAATGAATACATAGCCCATTCATTCACGCGTACACATGAGTGTATAAGAGAGAGATATATAGTCTGTGGTTGTTGCTGTTACTATATGTCGGTTGATGCTGAATGTTTGCTTTCGTGGTGGTTTTTGGTGTTAGGCTTGTTTCTGGTTAGGTACTCTAGGTACGCTGGTACGCTGAGTTTGGTGTATTTGTAATACAATTTTGCCAGATATGTGTACTAATTACTGCGCTCTTTTTTTTTAATTTGTTTTACTGTTGTAGTTGATGGTGTTGTTCAAGTTGATGTCCTTGCTGGTGTTGACGTGATGCGGTATCGCTTGTATAGCTATCAGGCTTTCTGTTTTTAATGTCGAGAATTTATACCTATAACGCGACTAACTGGTACTTCTCTCTGGTTCTGGCAAAGTTGCGTGCTTCTTCGCTGGGCAGTACCATATACCGTGTCAGAGTATGAAAATATATAGCGACACAGCACTTAGTGCCTATGTCTAATTCTATAAAGCCAACTTGTCAATGTAAACATCAGTATTCATTATTACTCTGCTAGTAAGATATGCACATTTGCCGTCTAAATCAACTACGCCGTGTATTATATACGTGCATCTTAATAATGTAGTGGATATCTACTGCTTGCTTGGCATAACCAGTAACTCGTGTGACAACAATCGCTTGCGTAGTGGCACTAGAGAATCGGAGTTAGTAAGTGGTAACATGACGTAGAGTCGTAAGTGGTGTTACGGTACCCAGGCTGCTTCTATTGCTTATTGAGCCTTTCCCTGATGAGTCCCAGCTCTTAAAAGATAGAATGTAATTTAATGTGCGCTGAGCGATGACTTTGCATATATATATATATATATATATATATATATATATATATACGCTAAGTGATCTGCTTTTGAGCCTATCGGCGAACGTCTACGTCAACCACATTAGATGTCTGAGAGGGTGAGATTTGGTTATCGTCGATGACGTCACCGTTTTCCCATAGCAAACAATAGACTGCAACAAATAGGACTAATACTACTAATAATAATAATCAACGCGTTTCGTATTAAAGGCTCGCTTCCTGCGTTGGCATTAGCCGAATTGCAGCCAGATCACCGACACAATGCACAATGTTGACTGACGTCGTTGCCTCTGCGACACCTCTCAACAACTAGTACGAAATGACAACCGTAATAACAACTTATAACTGTCACAGAGTGAGTTACTCACTTAATTAACTGCTAATGCAATATTTTCCTACATCGCAACACTTGTGACCCGCTGACAGGTGAGTAGGAAGGTGTCTTCGTAGTTCTGTTCTTGTGGGTCTCGGGCGCGACTGCTCTGCTACGCAGATTGGTCGTCGCAAACTCCATTCAACAATATCAGTCAGTATACATAGAATCCGGCTAGTTTTCGGCTAGCTCGGCGTCTCTCTTATACGTCGGAACAGATATATCTCTTTCAGCCACGAGTGTAGGCACTTTTAACAACCATGTATGTATATATATATATATATATATATATATATATATATATAATTTAATAGTGGTTTTGCTCGCCATTATTATAACTAGTGAGGAACTATGGTACATTTTTGGTGTGGTTACCGTCAGTGTGGCGACAGTTGTGTATTTGGTGGAACTGGATCATGCCAGTGAACTTCGACTGCATCCGGTCGAGGTGTGGTCATCTCGTCTCAACCTTTCGTTCTTCAACTTGGACGACCTCGGTTAGAGCGCAACGCCCTTTGATCTCTCCGAGGACACAACGGTGCAAGAAAACAATATTTGACAGGGAGAAAACCGTTTCCCTTTGGCTTGTAAATATCTACTGCTTCGATCGCTCGCCTAGCTAGTAGAAAATAATCTATTCGAGCAGTATGCTACCTAATAAGCAGGTTGCGCACAAACATGGGCTGGGTCGGGGCCGCATCAATCGTAGGTCGACCCCTCTGTCCGTTGAGCGTCGCTCTGCTGTTAATTTGGCATTTCATTCCATAACTAAACCGAAATCCGAAATCCGTGTCGTCTGTTCGATTCGGTGGCTGGCATTGAGGGCGGCCTAGCGAGTGCCACGCTCTCTGCCCGCTCTGAAGTGGCGTCGAGTGATGCACATCTGCCTTCTGCACCTGTCTGCTCCTTTGTCGGTGCTGGCCGTTCTTCCGTCCACCGTCTCCTCTGCCCGACCCGACAAGATCTGCTGTGTCGAGCTGCGCCGCTAGGCAGCCGGGCTTTGGCCCGTTTTACTGTAGACGTGCTTCGGCTTCGAGCAGACGAAGTAGCGAAGTGCGTAGAGCAGCCCTTTTCGGAAGCGGAAGTAGCAGATCACGTCGACGAGAATGAGCACGATGAAGACGAGCAGCACGATGAGCGCCACAATGACAGGCGTGCTGATGATGCTTCGGTTGGGGCCGCTGGTTGCCGTCTCGTCGCCGTCGGGGTACGGCCCGATGATGCCCGGCGCCGTGCCCGTGCGAAAGATCAGGACGGCTGGCGGGCCGTAGCCGAGCGCGTTGTGCGCCTCAACCTGCACCCGGTAGAAGACCTCCGGCCAGAGGTCGAGCAGGTCGGTCGAGACCATGCTCGACCACGACGTCACCGAGATCGTCCGCTTTCGCCCGCTGCCGCGGTACTCGTCGGCCGACACCATCTCGACGGGCTGGTACGACACGCTGAACATGTCGATCGGTTTGCCGTTGTCGAGCGGCATCGTCCACTCGATGTGCACGCGGCTCGGGTGGGCGTCGGCGTGCGGCGGGTTGATAAACGTCGGCCTATCGGGCACCGCCTCGCCGGTCGTGTTGATCGTCAACAGCGCCGACCGCGGGCCTTCGCCGACCTCCGACCGCGCGCTGAACGTGAACGTGTACCTCGTTCGCGGGGTGAGCCGGCCGATCGTCAGCGGCTTGCCGATCATCTCGGAGAACGCCTTCGACTCGGCCTCGTCGGGCCGCTGGTCGTCGCGCCAGTACCGAATGAGGAACTCGAGCACCGGCATGCCGCCGTCGTTCACCAGCCGGTTGAACTCGAACATGACGGTGGTCGCCGTGACGCGGTGCACCTTCGGCAGGCTGGGCGCGTCTGGCCGACGCGCCTGCAGAACGCGAAACTTGACCGAGCTCTCGCCGAGACTGTTCACCGCAATGCAGACAAAGTCGCGATCGTACCGGTCCGCCTCGTTGCTCACCGTGAAGACGGACAGGCCATCGGTGTTGTCGATCGTGTATAGCGTCGGATCGCGCAGCAGGTTGCCGTCGGTGTCGCGCCACTCAACGGTGGCGTTCGGTATCGCCTGAATGTGACACGTCAACGTGGCGGGCCGGTTTGCCCACGTGTAGACGGGATTCTGCTTGGCGACGAGAACTGGCGCATAGTTGACGTCGAGCATGCCCGTGCGCACAACCCGCTGCAGTCGGTTCTCTGCCGAACAGTAGTAGAGACCGGCGTGCGTGCGTCGTACCGGCCGAATCGTCGCTCGAAGGGTCGTCTCGTAGGGACCGCTGTCGTGTTCGATGGCAACGAAGTCGTCTTCGTAGCCCAGTGGCAGAGCGACTCCCTCCTTGCGAATCTGAAGTTCGGGCAGTGGCTTGCCCTCAGCTCGACACTCGAGCAACGCCTCGCCACCCTCGTCGACCGTCTTGTTCTCGAAGTCGAGCACTTTCGGCGGAACGATGACCTCGACCCGCGTCTCCCGCGTGTCCTTGCCGGCGGGATTGACGGCGTGACACGTGTACAGACCCTCGAGCTGACGCGAGCTGCGAATAAACTCGAGTCGGCATGAGTCTGGCGTGACGCGAAAACCCTCCACGTCGGACAGGTTCCTGTTCTTGAAATCGGTCCAGTAGCAGAGCGGTTGCGGTATGCCGCCGGCCGAGCACGTCACGGCGCCCGGCTCGCCTTCGGTGACGTACGAGACGTTATTGAGCTCGTCAATCGTCGGCGGAGTTATCACGCTAACCGTGATGTATTGGCGCTTGATTTTGCCCGTCGCCTCCACCATGGCTGTTACTTGGTATCTGCCGGCATCGTCGTTTTCGACATGCCGAACGTTTAGGCTGCTGCCAGCGACCGTAAACCGGTCGGCCGGGAGTGGACCTCCACTTTGTTGTTTGTTCCAGCGCACCGTCGGCACAGGGTTGCCGTGTACCTCGCAGCGAACAGTACCTAGAAACACCCACACACACACACACATATGGACAGAACGCAGACAAATCACGAACCATTAGCGTCATTTAGATGGTCACGTACACAACCAGTAGTAACGCTGCTGGTTGCTGCGTTTAACGGTATAGAGCTGAAATGTAGAATATAGAACCAATCCTTTCGGGGCTGACTCTCAGCCAAGATTTAACGTCCATGGGACTGCTTTTCGCATTGCTTCATAGACGGACCCCCATAAATACAAATGTGCAACGGTGGGGCTCGAACCCGCGCACCTATATGTCTCCTCCGGTCGCAAGGCGCAGACGCATGCCACCACGCCAATCAAATTGCACCGCCAAAAAGCGCTCGTACAGAAACGTCCCTCCTCCTTCTTGTCTCATTGCCAACCCAATGTATATGAAAGGCTGAGTATTGTGATAGCTATAGATTACCATTACTAGTTGACGTTGCTTTTCTTTTTCGGTCTTCAATATATTGCTGCTTATACTAGATATATATATATATATATATATATATATATATATATACTATATATATATATATATATATATATATATATATATATATATAGTATAAGCAGTATAAGTATTATATATATAATACTTATACTGCTTATACTATATATATATTATATATATTGAGGTTTGTACTTGTTGCATATATGTATACTATATAGAACCAGAGTTTAGGTGTGTTGAATTTTTGAAACACGTGTGTGTACACGTTGCCTTTGTAAGGCTAGGTAGGTTAGGAGGAATAGGTAGTCCAGTATCATACCATCGCGTCCGAGGACGAGATCCTGTTTGATGGCACAGTCGTCAAACGTGATGTCGTGGAAGAAACTAATCTTCACGGTGACTTCGAGCGTCGAGGTGCCGCCGTAGAGCGCTCGGCACGTATACCGTCCCGAAGTTTCTGGCGTTGGTTTGTCGAAGTTGAGAGCCAGGCCGTTTTCCGACTTGAAAACGAAGGCGAGAGCCGACGCGTTCTGAGTGATCACCTGGCCCTGCAACGAAATCATGGGCGAAACGCAACATGACAACAACCGCACGCTCATACGTCACTTAACGCCCCACGCTGCCATGCGTTTGCTGAACGTAACCAACTAACTAACGACCTCTCTTTGCTCTACGTTTCCAGCCATTGATGCCAGTCACCCATCATATGCTTTCTGATGCATATTTGCTGCAAGGAGTAAGTGCTGCGCCGCTGCAGTTTTCTTTAGACTATATACTTGTGTATTCTTGGTACTATTGGTTTATATATATATATATATATATATACAGGGTGTGACGGAAAGATTTGTAGAGCGATATACTGAAATGTAGAGCTCGTTAAAGCAAATGTTAAAGCAAAGGCGACGCGTTGCGGCTGTCGCGCGACACGTCGGCGGTAGTGAACGTCGCCACACAGTCATTTTACATGCACTTCATCTGGAAATGCCCTCCGAAAAATCATAATTACTCCGCAACCACAGATCGCATTGACATAGACTTTGTACCAAAAGGATTTTCATGTAACTCAATGGTCAGTTTTGAGCTGAGTAGTCGTAGGGTAATGACTTTGAGGTATATGGCGTGAAAGCTAATAAACTACTTCATTTTTGGCGAATTCTCTTCTAAGCGACCATGTCGCATCTTCTGAGCGGCCTTATGTGTTCTTCAGAAGCAGAATTTTCTCACAAACACGACGGTGTGCTTAGTTTCTGTATAGGAGGTTGTCTCGCAACAGCACTAGTGTTACACATTTGTGCTCCTATGTCGGGCAAAAGCACCAGTGTTACAAAATGTAGTAATTTCACTCTCACTCCAAAACAAGACTTCTCAGAGACCATGTTCCATTGGAAAAACATTTGCTTTAACAAGCTCTACAATTCTGTATATCGCTCTACAAATCTTTCCGTCACACCCTGTATATATATATATATATATATATATATATATATATATATATATAGGGGTTTAATAATAACGGTGCATCTTGAGTGGTGAAGACGAGCATGTGTGTTCAATAAGCGTCGTCTGCTGTTGATGAAGCCTGTTTTTTATCAAACACTTTTCTATTGCACACATCTCAATTCGACAGCTTTGTTTTTGTCGAACAAGGCTGTCTATCTAAATATCTATACATATGAATATATATACATACATATATACAGCAATAAACATCACGAATGTTAGTTTTACAACATAAATCCTAAGCACATACATAGTTCATCTAGGGATTCTTAGCGTCACTGCGGTTGTTGTCATTATTATTGCGGCTTTTTATAGTTTTTGCCAGGATTCGTAGTACTTTTACTACCGTAGTTGTGGTATTGCTAAGGACGCTCTGGACAGCTGATGCGTCCTTCAAGATCTTGACTACAGTGCGGCAAAGTTACAATCAATGACCTCTACATCCGTCGCGTACAGTTTACATTTACAATAGGCATACCTTGTGCTTTGCAAGGTATTGTTTACTACTACTACTACTAGTGCTTGGAGGTGACGTTATAGATACAAAGAGGATAATATTAACATCAACAACAATACTACGCGAACCATAGCCGCAAAAACCGCTGTGAGTAATACATTGCCATTCTGCCGCTCTAACAGCTGTGTACGTTTGCCCACGACCGTTTGAATGCTGCTATGACGTTACAATCAATATTTGCTAAGCAAATTCGAAATATGTCATATCGATATCGGGTGTGCGATATGCGTCGGCCAGAGGCAGTCCTTAGTCAGTCTCCGGCGCACGATGGCTGAATGAAGAGGCCGATGCTTACCTGGGGGCCAATCCACTCGAAATTCGTATACGTGCCGTCTCCTAAGCCCTTGTTGCAGAAGAGCGCGAAACTTTCGCCCGCCGGCTGATTTTGCGTTGTCTGCTCGGGGGAGAGTCGCAAACGCTCCGGAGGCAGATCGACTTCGTTGTTTGAGCCGGGGTCAGCTTGCTGCTCGAGCTGGATCATCACCATCGTTTACGAGAGACAACAAACAACCACAACACAGAAAATACTCTCGATGAGCATGTTTGTAACTATTTTGAAGTGCCCTTAGAAGTACCTATATGGATCAACCATCCAAATGTGGACTAGCTGAACTATCCTACAGAGGAACTAGATATGCTGATATGCTGCACGGCAGTCGTGCAATATGTACGTGTCGATTTGTCAAACGGTACAAATATACGGCTCCCGTGTCTTGAGCTCAAACGCGGGGCTGTTCCGAACAACGAATATTTTTGCACGCAGCGTAGCCAGCGGCGAATATACATATTGAGTTGAAGTTAAGCTAAGTAAAAGCTTAAACAAAATGTTTGTTGGGTTGTCGTATCTTTGAAAGATGTACACATACCGGGGCACCTTGTATAAGCTGCGAGGTAAGCAGTAAATGACTAGCAATAGTGCTATAGCTCTTTTCTATCTGGTGCGAGAAGTACGAGTCAGCGTGTCATTAGACCAGTAAATACTGCGACTCCGGTTCTAAAAATGATGATATTGGTAACAAGTACTCACCTGTGCTTTACATAGAGGGGACATCAGCAGAAAGAACCCCACGAAAAGTGCGGTTGCACTGCTAAACGCCATGTTGGCGCGCTAAAGAATTCAATCAGGATGCAGTTAGTCTACGCAGTGGCGTCGGAGGTTCCCTCGTGAAGTTTACAATAGATAGCTACGATTTTCCTGCAAGACACACAAGAAATCATATGTGAATATATATATATATATATATATATATATATATGTGTATATATTTATATATGCAGTTGTACTAAAGTCTTCACCGTTTATTGCTTGAAGTTAATTCACGCATTTGTGTTGCACCAACCTGCGGAAGAGCATCAATGTAAAAATCTATAAGCCAATTTTGTATATCAATAGATTATGTATCGATAACAAGTATATTTTCTAAGGCATTCCATGGCCGACTGCGGGACAAGTTTGTTCATTGCGTTAAGCCTCGCTCTCTCTTGAGGAAGCGTTCTTATTGTTAAAATGTTTTTCCATACAAGTAAGTACCACCGGTTTGGTTAACGAGTGGTGATAAAAGCAGCCAAGTTATAAATACACTTCTCTACTAAATGTTAGGAGCAAATATGCTTTCAGATGTTGTCGCACGTTCTTGGTGGGAATATGTCTTTAACATGGTATACAATCAAACTTACTCACTAATGTCTTACTCATAAGTGCTCGTAAAATGTTAACCACTCCCAACTACCGCCTGCTTCATTTGTGGTTTTCGTAGAAATGCAGCTCAAAGCAGCTACGCATGCACAAATATTTAAACGCGTGGAATCGACTACTCATGAGAGCCGCGTTTATCAGCATCGTGCAAACCGTTTCACATTTGAAAAAACAAACTTTGTTACTGTTTCACATTGAAACAATAACATTTCTAGTAAGCTAAACTTGGCTTATTGATAGCCATACTAGCACTTATACTAATTTGGTTTTTACCCGTTCTTGAATGAGATCCTATACGTTAGATATGCGTGTGCCAATATAGTAAAAAGAAGCATACCTAAATATAGGTATTTTATCATTGAAACAACAGTCCGGCAATCCCGCACTCGCGAAGTATTGCTACTCGATATTAGCTGTTCCTTTCTGGAGAATGAGAAATTTAAGTATGCTCTCTCAACAATGCACAAAGTAGCCGAGCAGCCGTGAACACCAACGGTAGTAACACTAACAGCGACGACGACGACGACGACAACAACAACAACAACAGCAGCAACAACAACGGCAACTTTAAGCACACAGATTATGTTTGAAAAACGCCACTTTTTACCGGAGAAGTTCATCGCATGATAGGCACATGTCATGCTTCATCTAGCATCGTCAAACATGAAGTAATCAAACATATGCATCGTCTATCGTTCTCGCTGTTTATAGTTAAACTAAGCCAACTTAAGCAGAAGATATACGAGTGTTTCGTTGGTACGGCATGCGATAATCAATCAACCCTACTCCAAACTACGACGAGCAGCAATCAACGTGCAGTACACACACGCACACATATCTCGGGACATCGTTGCTGATACACAAACGACAGAGAAGACAGAAAATCTCAAGGAAATGCTTTGTTCACCTCTGCTTCTGACCTATGATCACCGCTAATCATCTACGGAGGACGATCTACCCGGATGCGGTTATAGTAGATCAATCCGGTGCACAGCAGCCTCAGCAACGCAACACCAACAGCTGACAGAAGCTAGGAAGGAAACTAGATGAACACCATCCGAAGGGAAGTACCTTGTGAACATCGACGGAACCACCCTATTGGTTATCACAAGTTGTTGTATACATCGTAGAGGGCCCATGTAATGATGATGATGATGATGATGAGGTGGCGGAGGTGGAGGTGAGGTGGTGGTTCGAGGTGGCAGAAGAAAGGCTGACAGTCGCATGCCAACTAACCAGCGCTGTATATACACGAAGTCAGAGCTTGTGTGTCGGCTCGACGTAACGTAACTCGATGGCCGGTGCCCGACCACGTTACTACTGAATGAGCTCTCCGTTTTCTCCAGCGGACATTCAACGTGGTCAACGCCTCCGTTTTCCTTCTCCTCCACACCAGCCTTGACCTGTCTGACTTCAACATTAAAGGTGGTTCGTGAAATGACGACAGACGGTGACGATGCTAACAACGATGGTAACAACGAATAGCGGCGACAGGGACTACATCAGTAGCAGCAGCAACACAACAACAACAACGACAGTAACAACAATAGCAACAAACAACAACAACAAAAACCACAATTTCTATTTCGACTACCTGTACGTCTCTTGATGTTCGGGCAAGCGCGATCACGACGATGCCGGCCGGCACGAATTAACACGAAGCTATCTAGCTACCGCGCCGCACCTACTTATAGGGGTAGATGGGGTGATTGGAGGGGGGGGAGGTACAACATGCTGAGCGTTTGGAAACAAGTGGCACAATGTAGGCGAGTACAATACAGTTGTAGGTAAGCGTAGGTGGGCAGCGGGCCGCAGACAGACCATGCTAGTGGTACTAGGTGGGTACTTGTAAAGTACGCGCACTAGTAGTGCACGAAGCTCGGTGCCAGTGGCGGTGCGGTATACCTGGCAGAAAATTCGAGGGATTTTTACGCCGTGGGAAGAGAGGACATTCGGCTCGGTTGTGATCAACACAAGCAGCAGTAGCATCATCACTGTCGGATTACCAGGCGGACATAAGCGACACGAAAGGTGTCTCGAAGCGAAATGCGCTACCACAATACAAGAACAACAGCAGCAGCATCAGCTTAGCGCAGCAACGTGGCTGGATGAACAACAGTATCTAGTAAGTACGGAGTGAATTGTTCATACTACTTGTACGATTCCTTTCATCATTATAAGACTTTTTTTATTATTATTATTATTATTATTGTCCTTATCATGGTACCGCCGGCAACCACCGCACCGATGTGTTGTTGTTGTCGTCATCATCATCATCATCATCAACCTATTCGGTGAGCAAGCCAGTCATATAGGCCAGCCAGGCCAGTGTATTATTACCACTCAAAGCGTTACTCATGTGGCTATTCCAGGTGCCAGTTGCGTGACGATGAGAGCCAAGATGTTTGCGCTCGGTGTTGTTTCTTTCCAGGTTGTAAGGGACAGCAGCAGCAGCAGCAACAACAACAACAACAACAACAACAACAACAACGATAACAACAACAGCAACAACAACGACGACGACAGCCATAGCAACATCGAAAACAGGCGCGGTCACAGCAGGTTGAACTACCTGAACTGCCCGGCTGTAAAATTGTCATCGATGTTGTTGTTGTTGTCTCTGCCAGGACCACAAACGACCACAATGACGGCGAGCCTGAAGGCGCCGCCACCACCACCACCACTACCGGTGGTAGATCGAGGGCGTCATGGTGGGAGCATTACGACCTCCTTCCTTACGCTCGCAGCCCCGCTACGGTGCGACTACTGCTCGACCCACGCGATGAATCATTTACAACTTGAAAATGACTTTACGTACTACCGATGCGTGTCTCACTTTCCATCTCTCTGTTTCTACCTGTGAATGCTTTTCTTTCTCTCTCTCTCTCTCTTTCGCTCTCATTGCATGTAA
>QVRM01000960.1:0-28752 GCA_003439945.1 Dermanyssus gallinae
TATTATTATTATTATTATTATATTATTATTATTATTATTATTATTATTATTATTATATTAAATTTATTAAGACAATTGTAGCCATAGATTACTTATGCCTGTCCGCATTTGCTGACCTTTCACAACCACCGCGGCATAACGCCGAGATGTGGTTGTGGGGTATAAATACAGACCCGTTCTTGATGTATGAGAATATTGGGACTTGCCATGCGCATATAAACCTTCAGAACGCACTTCTGGATAAACAATGGGCTGACATTCATTTTTTAGCGCTCACGCTTAAAATAACTTTACAAGTTTTCTCTGAAACGAATTAACACTCTGCATAATGCAAATTATGCTTTGATAACAAATACAAAACAATATACTGAATGTGGTGAAAATATGTGAAATGGTACGCTAAGGAACTCTCTCAAAGGGTCGTCTAGCTAACAAGGTCAAAATGTATAATCTACTGGTGACAAAGGCAGGCTCCGAACGATATCTAGTTTATTTGCAACAAAATGACAATAAAAAAGTCAACACATTTGTATTAAAAAAATTAGCAGCGGGAGCATGCGGCAGAGGCAGCAATTATCAACAAGTCTTGCAAGCACAATAAAAAGCTAGAGCCCGGACACGACTCTTTTATTTGAAAAATATCAGATGTTCTTTAAAGGAAAAAGTTAAAAAACAATGTTCTCAGTGCGAAATCGGTTGTAATGTGCCACGAAGCAATTTGAAGCAAATATGGCAATCCTAGAAGCAACTCTATTACCAGGTTAGAAGTCAAAATGTTAACACACTTGATCGAGAGCCGGATCAATTCCAATTTACTTCCACTGCGCCCACAGGTATCATAAAATAAGCTCTGAGCGTTCACAAGTCAATAAGGCAGATTGCTTGACGTCAATATGACTGGTAAACTTATACTACGTCAGCCATTTTGTAATGCGTTTTGTAACATAGTTGCGGCACGTTAAACCCGATGCTTAATCCAGACAGAGGACAGATACTTATCTAATTCTAAATTCTACCGAATTAGAATATGCGGTTATTACGCCGTTTTGTCAATAGGCTTACGACGTATCCCGCTAACTACCGTCCAATTAGTGCTGTTCTATTTTGGCAACCTCCTAGAACTGATCGTAAACGATCAAATACGATATATCCAACGCAACAAACTTTTACGCATCCTAAGCCATTCGGATTTCGGAAAACCGGTAGCAAATGCGTAGTTTCTGCTCACTTCCACAAACATGTTAGGACAACATGGGAATCTGGAAGAAAATTGTGATGTAGAGAATGCTCCTAACTCTCGTGATAAAACAATGTGCTAATTATTGCATCCTGCATCAATTTAATTTTGACAAGTCGATACATTTCTTCAAGCAATATGTCATTGACAGGACGCAACTGACAAGAGATTAGGAACGCGCAGCCAAGAATTGTCAACCATTCTCAACACTGATATGCAACGTTCAGGCTTATCACCTATATTACTCTAAATATCCGGTTACTTGCTGTAGCGAGCGCTATCGCACTATTCCGAAATTGCTTGAACTGATAATATAGCATTTCTGGTCATATTATCACTATCCTAAGAATCAGCAAAAGGACACCATGAGGGATAACTACAGAGCTAATCCGCATCGTGTCCTGGTATGGCCCCAGGACACTACGTTAGGCTACTGCCAGATTAGTTTAAATTATTAGGGGTTACGCTTGAACCTTCGTGATCTTACCGAAACCATGTTAATAAACTTCTAAACACACTACGGCACGTAAAACTCTGCAAAGATGTTATCTGACAGGAGAAAACCATAAGTCATGATACTCAATGTGTATAAGAAGAGCCTCTTGAGGCAATTTTAAAAATATGGACTCATTTTTACGCCAGTAACACCCATGAGAAAAATAAGTTGCGCGCTAAACGCGCTAATTTTTCTTCTTCTCTTTCGGTTAACCTCAACTCGCGACAGACCCTTTAAAACTACACTATTATATATATATATATAATATATATAATATATATATATATATATATATATATACGGCCTCGGTTCCGGGCACTCTCCTGAAATGGCTGGTCCGTTATCGTTGCAGCGTAGGCTGATTCCAAGTCCACAATCGGTCACTCAAGTGCGCACGACTTGAACTGACTCTCCATCTCTATGAAACTAGACTCAAGAAAAGTAACTAATTGATAAATAAGCATTGTATATGTTTATAATATATCCATGTATGTATTGTATAGCGGATATGCGGGCACACATGTGTTTCCTTACCAAGTGAGCACTATGCTTGACATGAACATGCATATGTGTAATACATACGGCAATGTTTGACTACTGACGAAACATACGTATGCGTATATATATATATATATATATATATATATATATATAAATGCATTCATATTTGCCTGGTTTGTTGGTGAGAATCGCAGCGAGAAAAAACATGTTGTTAACGTGTCTAGCTAAAGCTACAAGTAAACGCGTTAGTATATTCTTACTCATCGTGATGATTAACTTACTAAGACTCCCAGTTCAGTTGGCTTAACTGGGCAGAGGCTGCGTGCTGGCCTCCGCCTGTCTGCCAATGTGGTTGAAGGCGTCGAAATCTCTCGGTGAGATGGACGATGAAATCGGGGAGATGACAGACTGATAAACAGACCGCTGTAACGACAGAAGTAAATATATATATATATATATACTAAATGCGAGTCTGTGTTTTCATCTTGCTCTCCTAAGTTAAGCCGCTCTTGCCATCGTTTGCCAGCTTATCGGCATCTAATTGATACACAAGGGAATGCTTTTAGTTGCTGCCCCTGTGCGACAATCAGTAGAAACTTGCTCTTCTTCTAATATAATATATATATATATATATTAACAGTTTGCAATAGCATTAAAGTGTTTTCACGCTTACGAACGAAACATGGACACATATGCACACACGAGTCTTAGAGAATCAGCGTTGCTGTTGTCGTTGTTATTATTGTGCTCATTAGTACTATTATTGGTCATCTTGTTGTTACGTGTGTTGTTACTGTGCTTGTTGTTCGTGCTCCTATCTTATTAGTTAGGGCTTATTTCGCTCATAGGCCTGCCGATAAGAACGAGCGTAGTCAATTATGTCTAATAATGATCATAATCATCATCCTCATCAACATCTTCACTATACGAACTAAACTATTTGATTTCATATTAATACTACGACTGGCTCTGACCGTCGCCTCCGATCTGCTGCGGCCATGGAATCCTCTTTGCGTCATATAGGCAAGGAAACTCCGTAGGCTTCCAGTTAGTTCACTGCCTTCGGGCCTGATGAAACAGTGCCACTCGCGCACTATGTTCGAGCGTGATACTCTACGCGGATACTTTCGTTGCTTTACAAAGACGACGGCAATCAAGTCCACCGCTCTGCGTTTTTACATTCAGGCAACGGCACCAGTTCGGTCTGCTTTTTGCTCGCGACGTCACTAAGCGCTTCTTTCGTACATTTTGCCGCCCGACACATCAATAGGCAGACAGGCGGACAGCCAGAATGAAAGACAGATACTTTGCGTGCCGTGACATTAAGACAAATTGAGAAAAATAAAACGATATATATATATATATGGGGAGAGAGCGAAAGCTCGCTCATAAGGACGGGGGCGAAAGAAAACACGGAGATTTTGAAACTTTTCCTCGAAAGTTCACAAGAAGGAACGATGAACACGAATAATAAACACATGGCATTGCATTTGAGCACGAGAGATCGTTTCATGCGTTCATCGCTGGTGTGGTCATAAACGGCGCAAAACGCCGCCACAAGGAAGCAGCTCCGTAGCGAACTGTCTTTCTAGCCTTCCGCATGCGTCGGCTGTCAAAATACTGCGTCTATTAGAAATCAATTTGTGACTGAACGCTTCGACGACGACGCATACTTCGAATACTAAATAAATAGTAGAATAAAACCCCATTTTGATTCGATTTGTCACTCGCTCTGTCATACGATTCGTGTCAGCACGAACAGTATCGTAGTGCGATTATCCTCGCTAGCTGTTGCTATTTCCCTGCAGACGTTTCGTCGTATTGGAAGCGTGTTGTCGTCGTTGTTGTTGCGGCTGTTGTTGTGATTGCTGTTGCGGCTGTTGTTTTTGTGTGTTGATGTTGTTGCTGCTGCTGTTGTTGTTATTGTTGTTGTTTGTTGCGGCGGTTGTTGTTCGTGCAGCTGCTGCTGCTGCTGCCGCCGCTCTATTTTTATTGCTGTTGTTCTTGTTGTTCTTGTTGTTCTTGTTGTTGTTGTTGTTGTTGTTGTTGTTGCCATGTCATTGCTGTCACTGTTTACGTTACTGCTGCCGTAGCCGTTCTCATTTGACGTCATGCCGCACTCCCCTGTCTCCCTCCATGTCTGCATGCAGCATGTTGGAAGCAGGCGACACACCATTTACAGCCATTACTACTACTACTACTACTGCTACAATTACGACTTGTTGTTTCCGTTTCGGGACACCGATACGTTGCTCTATACCAACTCGCATCATTGGATCAGTGTAAACCTTTTTCTTTGTTGCTTCATATCGCTATCGGCATCATGGTCGTTCGCCAGCATCAGCAGCCGCGCGCGACAGCAGCTGTCTGTCCATCAGCTCGGAAGGACGAAAATCACCATCATCGCCCTCGGTTGCTTTCCTGCGCCTTTGGTGTTTCCATCATCACAACCATGACTGACCCGTGCGTACATTCATGCTATTCACATTATCGACGGGTTGGTTAACGCGCGACACGCGCGGCCCAACTGACGAATTATCAACTGCCTGATTGACAGTGACTCCAACAGTTATGATCAGACAAGCTTAATTTCGCAGAGGCCTTTTCTCTCTCCTCCGTGTCCTTTCCTTCCCATTGCCTACTCAACTAGTTAGAATTGGTGGCGTTTGACGTCGCTAAGATCGCTAACAATCAAAACGGCAGCAGCAGCAGCAGCAGAAGCAACGTTGAGAAGCAACGCCTTGATTCTCTAACTACATCTTAACGGTTGTTTTTGCTGTTCTTGTTGCTGGTGTTTTTGCTGTTGTTCTTGTTGCTGGTGTTTTCGCTGTTGTTGTTGTTGTTGTTGCTGTCATTTATATTGCTGTTGCCGTTACTGTTGGAGATCTTGTTATTGTGGTTTTTCTTGAAGTTCACGTTACTGCGCTTTTTCTGGTCCGAGTTGTTGTTTTGTTGCTGCCGTTGTTGTTGCGGTTGTTCCTATGATTGCTGCAGCTAGTCCTGGCGGTAGCGACGAATGAAATCTGAATGAAGCGAGTCAACACCACTAAGTCATGAGTCATTCTTGTATTGCGATTAGTTACCGCTGGTTACCACTGCTGTGATGTGGAACTGCTACGGTGGGCGGTGTGACTGTGGTTGTCCACAGTTTTCGTCTGATGTTCTTCCCGTTTAGTTTGTTTATCGTCACAATGTCGTCGTGGTCGCTGTCGTCTTTCATCGTTATTTGTTTGCAGCGTGGTGCCGTTACCCGGCATGACGTATTAGAATACACACGCACACACACATATGCGTCGAGTAATAATCAAGTAATAATAACATAACACATATACACGCAAGCCTATATATATATATATATATATATATATATATATATATTAATATATATATATATAATATTGTGATGATTTACTAATCATTTACAATACGCACACTTGGCAGTGCTCGCCTATATATATATATATATATATATATATAAGTGGCCATAACAGTAATAGCATGTGGCCTACACGTGGTTGATTGGAAAGGGTTTACAATAAGACTTACCCGATATGAAGACTTGCAAACATGGCGCCACAATTTGAACAACAACAACAACCCGAGGAACAACCCCTTTCCACTCAATAAGTTAGAGTTGCTGCCATCCTGTTGCTGCTTAGTGTATTACTGATGGAATTCGAACGCCTTCTATGTTCTGTGTACTCGGACACTGGTGAAGACGACACAGAAGTCCCGTCAACCGAACGTCGGCGTCAATTTCCCACACGTGTATCTGTACATACACGTCTACAGGGATCGCGTGCATGCATGGCACGCTCCTCAGTTGTCCTCTTCATTGTCTTGTCGGAGTTCTCCCCCCCCCCCCCGCCCTCCTCTCCTGTCTCTAGAGGTTGCCTGTCATTCACTGAAGTACAACGACAACACACCTGTTCGTCGACGCCAGACGTCTATGTTACCTTTCTCAGCCCTCATTTCTCTCTCCCTCACCCCCTCCCACAGGGAAGAAGAAAATTTCTTCTCTATCTTCGATATACATATATACAGTGCGGTCCTCTTTCAGTCGTTCTTCCATTCTCCAAATCAAGACCTCTCAAGACGGACTCGGTCTCGGGAGACAACGGACGCACAAGGCAGACCAAATCCATGCATGAATGTGTTAATAGGCCAGGCGGTGGGTGGGGCATCGATGGATCGAGATATTGGCAGAGAGATGACAGGGCCAGGTTAATCGACATAGCTGTTGGCGTGACGTCGCAGATGACTGCCATTGGCGACTGGCGAACTCGCTTTCGCTGTAGCCGGTCGTATAGCCTGGCTGACAGCGCTGTCAACCCCCCTGCAGCGCCCCGTTGCTCATGGGATCGTCCTCATCCGTACGCAAGTGGATAATGACGGCGTCGGTGGCGGAGGCGGCCACAGCACATGGGCATGCGCCTTCCATTCAGGAGAAGGGCAAACAAGGAAAAGGACGACAATAACGAGGGGTATACTAGAAGCACAAAGAGTTGGAAACGCAGCAGCATGAGCGGCGGCAGCAGCAGCGACGTCAATAACCCCCGTTTTCCAGCGCTGCTGTCGTTCGGTTCGGGAAGGAGGAGGGGGAGAGGTATTTCTGTTTTGAAGTAGATGATCGAATTATCTACACTACACTAGACCAGCGAGGACTAGACCGTGCGTAAGAGTCCGTGGCGTAGACGGGCGTGGGCACACGGCGCCGACCAAGTGGCGTGTCGGTCGGGGACCGCAGAACGAGCAAACGATCCGACCGGCCTTCAGCTCGCTCGAGTTCAACCAGACGGATATAAGCCAATTTCCGACGAGGCGGTTGCCTTCTTTCGTGCTCTTCTTCCCCTACGCATATATATATATATATATATATATATATATATATATATATATATATATATATATCTAGAGAGAGAGAGAGAAAAAGATGCACAATCCCTCTTAGTAAAAAAAATATCGTTTGCCTTGCCCTCGATCTGTTGCCTTGCTCCCTATACGCTTCTTTTATGCCCGATCGTTTAGAGTACCACCCACTTGGGCACCTGAACTAGTTGCATTATCGGCAAACGATGACGAAACCGACAGACACGGCGGCGTTATTATTGATTTTTTGCTGTTGTTGCTCGTTTTATTTCTGTTGTTGTTTTTGCTGCCGTCGTGGTACCGGCAACACCTGTTGATAAGGGTGTTCCCCTTTTACCTTGTTGAACTTGACCATCACTATGAGGATCATTATTCGTAACAGCTTTTTAACCGAGATCTTGAAAAAGCAAAACACATCGATTTATTTTCCGTTCTGTCTCTCTCTCTCTCTCGCTTTCGAGATCAAGCAAGAATAATAGTTAAAATAGAATATTCAAATGTAGCACTTTTTTCTTGCCTTAATTTACCTTAATAATTGTGTTTCTCGGTCTTATTGTTCGTCGTCGAAACGCGGTGGCCAACCCCTGGTGTGCGCGACTGATCTACCGAAATGCATGAGAAGTTCCAGTCGGAGAAGTCCAACTTGTCTAAGTGGTGGTAAAAAGGTTAACACTCTCCATGACTGGTGATTTGCTGCTGGCTTTATAGCTGTAGCGATGATCGCTGTGAGAGCTGTGGTGGTCGCACGGAATAGCGTCCATTTGTCTGCCTTTTTTTGTGTGGTAATTCCGGGAAACAACAACAACAACACACAGAGTATAGTAGAGTTTCTTAAAGCGCATTTAGTGCGCTGGGTTTAATCGACTGAGCTATTCTTCTTTCGAGGGATCGCGCAATAGAGAAATTCTAAATTGCTTTTTAGCGAGGGAGAGATCCAAATACATACAGGTAAGAGAGCGAACGCGACAAGTCCCGTCTTTCACAAGCCACGCTCTCCTATGAGAATCAGCAGAGCCAAAGAGGGGCAATCTATCTACAGAAACAAGGCGCAACTTCGTTATTTCGTTCGTGTGCATCGTGTGTTCAATTCAGCAAACAAGTGGCGTTTCCTTTGACTTATTATGTAGACCCATCTACGATATGTCATCAATATGAATGGGTACGTCGCACATCCAATACGAGATACGCAGATATAAAACGGATACCCTAACTTGTGATTAACGACGCTTTTTAGGCGGGGTCGAACAGTTTCCTCTACGATACGCGTCGTTTTGAATGAAGTGGAACAACTCGCTCAATTTGTAGGTCTTTTTGGTCGAGTGGAGCGACGGCCGATTTAACGATATGGATAGCGCAATCAATTGACGTCGTATTTATTTTTCAGTATACTGAATAGTCGTCAATTGGTTGACAAAGACTTGATCCTTGTAGATGCGGGGCCATGCCACTTGTCGTTTGAAGCGTGTGGTTAACGTTGTTTTGCGTTTGTTGATGTCGTCGTTGTTGCTATTGTTGTCGTCGTTGTTGCTATTGTTGTCGTCGTTGTTGCTGTTGTTGTTATCGTTGTTGTTGTTGTCGTTGGTGTTGTAGTCATTCATGCTTCTTGATTCATTCGAAGAAAGCCTACGAATCTACAAAGAACATGTCAACGCAAGCAGATATTTCATCTCTGTAGGATCGTCATAATACGCTATCATCACCATCACCAACGCAGTCATGTTTGATTACCACAGCAGCTGCTGACTAATTGGCTCGCCCATTGATTGCCCGCGGCTCACGAGACGCGCGCTTACGACGAGAGCGAGAACTTGAGAGCGAATCCAATTTCGAAAATTTCTAAGCCGGCCGCCACCAGATCGACCGCAAACTCGACTGCG
Source organism: Dermanyssus gallinae (assembly GCA_003439945.1). Classification (NCBI taxonomy): domain Eukaryota; kingdom Metazoa; phylum Arthropoda; class Arachnida; order Mesostigmata; family Dermanyssidae; genus Dermanyssus; species Dermanyssus gallinae. Next base: position 8,981 of record QVRM01000960.1, read on the forward strand.
CCTGTTCTTACTGGTCATTACTATTACTACTACTACTACTACTATTACTACGGCTACGACAAATCCTACGGACGATCACTTTTCGCTCTGCTAAGACGACAATGACTGCTCAGATGCGTCATCGCGCGGAACTAGCCCGCTAGCTGCAGGAGATCTGCCGACGTCGACGGTGTGCGGTGAGCTCTACACGGAGGGTAACACCCCCGGGGGGGGGGGTGGAGGGGTTGCTGACTAGACTGGCTAACTGACTTCATTTTGATGCTGTTCAATGTCGATTAAAGTTTGACTCCGTACCGCCAACCAGAAGAAAGCACAACGTAGCGACAAACATTAGCGGACAATATTGAGCAGCATCAACATCAACAGCAGTAGCAGCACCAGCAGGCGGCAACTGGCAGCTATCGGCTGCGAACGAATACGAACAAATAAACAGCAAAAACAACAACAACGAAATCGAATAAGTGAACAGCAACTAGAAAGAAATACATTACTGATGACGATGATGATGGTGATGATGATATTGATGATAATGATGATGATTGCATCTTGATCGATGACACTCGGTAGCGATTGTGGTGGCGGTGGCTGTATGGGCGACTCTGTTATCGTTGTCGTCGTCGTCGTCGTCATCGCAGTCCTCAACTTCTTCAACACGACCTCCACAACCACCTACCTCGTACGAGGCTTAACGCTGTTTCTCGACGAGCAAAGAGTAGGCTGACTTTATCGTCGTTCTTCTTGCTCTAGTTTCTGGAGCAGCAGCTGCAACAGCAGCATCAATATCAACAGAGCCAGCATCGGCCGCCACTCCTCGCCAACTATGGCTGGGAGTAGCAAGGAGTAACGTCCCTCATGGCACGTCAACTGGGCACCATGCAGCATTCTCAGCCCAACCATCATAGCGACGGCGACCTCTCGCCCCCCACCCCCCCCCCCCCCCCGTCATGAGGGCCAGGATGGCGCGTGATCAATCGAATAGTCGCCCGTCGTACGCAGCGTTGAATCGACGACTGAGAAGTGGATAAAGGACATCGATGGCAGCGGCGACGACGATGGCGAAGCATCGATCAACCACGACGACGACCACGACGATGAACTGGAGTGGGGATGCCGATCCCTCAATCCTCTATGTGTATATACTTATGTGTGTAACTGTGTATACATCTATGTATATTACATGTGTCTATCTGTGTATGCATGTGTGTATCTGTGTGTACATAGATGTATACATGTGTGTGTATCTGTGTATACATAGATGTATACATGTGTGTGTATCTGTGTATACATACATAGATGTATACCGTATGTGCGTATATGTGTAAATGTCAATGTGTATGGAGAATATCGAACAGCGTGAGCTGCCTGTTTGTCTGCCCATGCACATCGTCGTCGTCGTCGTCGTCGACACGAATTGTTGTTTTTGTTGCAGTTGTTGTTGTTGATGTTGGTACAGTTGTTGTTGTTCTTGATGGTACAGTTGTTGTTGTTGTTGTTGTGGATGATGCAGTTGTTATTGTTGCTGCTGCTGCTAATGCCGCTACCCCCACTGCAGTCACGGCCGCTTGTCAACCACGTCACCATCATCAGACGAAAAAGAAGAAGAAGAAGAAAAAGGAAACGACAGCAACGACGACAACAATAGCAATAACATTGTTATTGATACTAACAGTAACAACAATAATAACGGTTATAATAATAGTAATGATAACTGTAAAGATCGATTGTTTCGCATTCTTCACTTGTATGGTAGCGGCGAAGCAACGGCGGCGGCCGTGTTACTGTTGTTGCTATTGCTGGTGATGGTGATAGTACAGGGTGCCGTCTGTACGTCTGTGCTGTCGAATAGATTCCTCTGAATGTGGTCGATGTCCATGTCTTGATTCGTCTTCAGTTCTTACCCCTGCCCACCCCCTCGCGCGCCCTCTCTCTCTCTATCTCTCTCTCTCATCTCTCCCACTTGTTTCATTCTCATCTCTAGCTCTCTATGACGCTTTCTCTAGTACCTCGATTAGATATGTATTGATGTCCTCTTATTCCGTCCGATCTGTCACTGTATGTAGTCGGCTGTGAATCGCCTGTCTAGATGATGTCTATCTGTATGTAGAGTAATGTGAAGAAGAATTGATTCTCAATGACCGCGCCTCTCTCTCTCTCTCTCCCACACTTTCGTGGACGCTTCTCCTTCGACTTTCCTCTGACGGCCTCTAATGCCGATGTTGATCGCGAAGCCATCGGCACGTGTCGTTGTCTTCGTCATTGTTGTTGTTGTCCTTATTGTGGTAGTTGTTGTTGTTGTCCTTATTGTGTTAGTTGTTGTCCTTATTGTTGTAATTGTTGTTGTTGTTGTTGTAGTAGTTGTTGTTGTTGTTCTTGTCCTTATTGTTGTAATTGTTGTTGTTGTTGTTGTAGTAGTAGTTGTTGTTGTTCTTGTCCTTATTGTTGTAATTGTTGTTGTTGTTGTTCTTGTCCTTATTGTCGTTGTTATTATTGTGCCTTGGTGTGCTCCACTTATAAAAGATCAAAATAACGATGACTATAGTGATGATTATGCTGCTGCTGCCGCCCCTCATAATGACGACGAGCGAAGACGACGTCTGCAGTTGTTACGCACGCTGATGTTGTTGTTCTCGTTGTAATTGTTGTTGCGCTCACACTACGACTTTGGTATTATTGGCCAGCCAGAGAGAGACAAATGAAGATGAAGGCAGAAAGCCGCGCGGTTATAGGCGAGCGTAACACATACACACATAGACAGATAAACATCCTGCCAACGATCCAGATAGACCGCCGCCAACCAGACAAGCTTTTCAGCAGCAGGTTATGACTGCTGATGGTGGTCAGCGGCAGTGTCAATCGTCGAACAGCAAGGGCGCCGCAGCGCTCGCTGGCCCCACGATGTACACTCACAAACAGAGAAGAACAGCCAGAGAGACAGGCAGAGAGACAGTGAGATATCGCACGAGTGGGGAGTGGTGGGAGTGGTGTTGGTGCTAGCTGGGAGGTTGGGGTTGAGCAGAGAGCGTAGCACACGTTGGCACGCGTCGCCCCTTGGCCTCAGCCTTCCCCCCCCCGGTCAATACGTCAGGCGGCTGCCACCGCCGCCCCGGCGACACTCGGCGACAACGACAACAACGACAATCTGTCGCTGCAGGGGATAATAGAAAGGGAAGATAGCAGAAGAAGGCAGCGAAGCAAAGAAGTATGGAAGGAATAATAGGAAACATACAACAGTAAAAAACTGACGGTCTATGAAGGCTGACTATGTCTTCTCTCTCTCGCTCTCTATCTATCTATCTATCTATATCTATATATCGGTATCTACCTTTGTCTATGCCACTTTTCTTTCTCTGTCTTCCACCTTTCTCTAGCTCACTCTTGGCGGTGCTTTTGTTCATACTCTTCGAGGATTGGGATCGCTCAATGGCATGATGATAATTCTGATTCAGATGTTTGTAGTTGTGGTAGTGGTGGTAGGTGGTGATATTGGTGTTCATTGTCAGCGACACCAACACCACGATGATGATGATGACGATAATGATTAAGTGACGATGAGATTTTTCAATTTGATGCTCCTTAATCTTCAGAAAGTCAGCATAAGCTTACACGTGCATTTATTTAGCCAACCAAGCACCCACCCACCCACCCAACATCATGCCAGCATGTCCCGCCGGTCTGTCCTGTCGTTTGCCCGCCGATTGACTGATTGCCTGGCTGTCACAGGTTGCATCCGTAACAGAGTGATACGGAACGGTTGACGTATCGTCTTCTGTTGTTCGCCAGGATCATCCATGGGGAGGGGGGGGGGTGATGGATGAGTGAACGGACGGACACACAGACTGACGGATGAACATCGGTAGCAGCGGTGGCAGCGGGGAGTAACATTTCAACAACAACAAAAAATAAAGGAGAAGCCTACAGCTTCTACCAGCGGCCACTGGCGTTGGTGCTGCTGCAACAACTGGGCCTAGGCATGCAAGGCAAGTCCTGTCAATAAATCCAAACCCCCTTTTCTCTCTCTCTCTCTCTCTCTCTCTCCTTCTCTCTGTGATTTTCTGTCTCTTTCTCTCCGTCTCTCTCTCGCTTTCTCTATACGTATAGTCTGTTGCGGTTTCTGATCTTAAACGATTTCTCTGCGATACGACGGAGTGCGGATGAGGAATGATGCAACACGTCATTGCTTTTGCTGTGCCCCGTTGTAGTAGTAGTAGTAATAATGATAGTGAAGTGTACCGCTGGAATATGGTTATATGAATAAAACCCTAATATATAAAAAAAAATATATATAATTATAGTAGTTGTACTTTTTAGTAGGTTGTTGTTTTTGTTGTTGTTATTTTTGTTGCTGTTGTTGTTGTTGCTGTCATTGTTATTGTTGTTATTATTTTTGTTGTTGTTGTTTTTGTTGTTGTTATTGTTGTTGTTATTTTTGTTGTTGTTGTTGCTGTCATTGTCATTGTTGTTGTGGTCGGTACTGCTGTTGTCATCCATGTTGGTATTTTGTTGTTGTTGTTGTTGCTGTTGTGGTCGTCGTTAGTTTGTCCTTGCTGCTGCTAGTTGCTGTGCTTACTGTGGTTATTGTCGTTGTAAAGTTGTTTTTGTTGTGGTTGTTGCTGTTGGCTGTTACCGTTACTGCGTCCGTTTGATTTGTTACACTGCTGTGGCTGTAACTGTTACTCTCCATGCTGCCGACTACTTCGTCCCGTATCGTACGTCCCGAATGCCTGAATCATGAACGTATCGGCTTGGTTGGTGTACATTTGCGCCACTATACTGCGCACCACAGTCAGCTCGATCAACCGAGATTTGGCGGCGATCAACAACGAGTTTTTTTTTCGCGTCGTCGCCGTGACGGGATACGTTCAACCAGCGCAAAACAACCGACTATGCTGGACACTGATCTGCTACTACTACTACGACTACGACTACGGTGCTTTTCGGGCGTCGATATCAGGTCGGATTAGGGCAGCTGGTCGAGTTGGTTTGGGCCTCTCTAGTCAACGGCTCGATTCGTGTTTAGCCTATACGTTTAGCCTCGTCACGCTGCTTCCGTTTTTCTTCTTCTTCTTCTTCTTCTTCTTCTTCTTCTTCTTCTTATTATTATTATTATTATTATTATTATTATTATTATTATTATTATTACTACTACTACTACTACTACTAAGTAAAGTTTTCGGGCTGACCCTCAGCCAAGATTTAACACATCCACGGAACTGCGCACCTATGTGTCTCCTCCGGTTGCGAGGCGGAGACTTAATCCACTACGCCACCGGGCTCGACACTACTACTACTACTATTATTATTATTATTATTAGGTCGCGTGTGCGCACGTTTATGGGCTAGCTTGAATCTGCTTCTGCTTATCTGTGGCTGCTATCAGACAGCGTGCTTGTATCGACAATTGTGTTCCGTTTACGATACCTACTCCATGTATATATATATCTATAAATCTATATAACCACACGTGTACGTGCGTTATCTTTATAGCATCGCATATTATTGCAGTATTGTTATTATTAGTAATATTTTTTAATCATAGTAATTATCAAAGTAAATGTATAGTGTATCCTATATGAAATCTCATTTTCTCTGTCTCTAAAGTTATCTCGCTTTTTTCCGCCAGCTATATCACTCACTAATTGTGTTCATAACCATTAAACAGCTCAAAGAGCAACGTAGCAATACAGGTAGTTCTTTATTTACTTACGTTTGATTTTGATACTATATATATATATATATATATATATATATATATATATATATATGATGGTCGAACTCATAAAGGCAATGCAGTCTGCCCCGCATTATGACAGCGAACACATCCGTTTTTACCATAATAACTTACATTGTGGGTGTGTGTGTTTTACTGTCGTTGCGTGCGCGGAATGGCTACCACAGGGCACGCGGTCATACGGCAATACAATACTTTGTTGGTGTACAAACAATCGAGTCGTCGTATTTACACGACCGTTCGCCGTATGGACCTATCATGGATCGTCGATCACGTTCACGTTTCCGAGGGCAGCGCTAGGTTACTGCTGGCTAATGTTGCGTTGACCGATGTATGGCGACTATATCGCTCCGGTTTTCCAAGCACATAATGACTCCCCTCGGGTCTGTCTTGTCGCAGCCTCGCAGCCACACTGGTTGCTGTTGTTGCTGTCGTTGTTGTTGCTGTTGTTGTTAGTGTTGTTGTTGTTGCTGTTGTTGTTGCCGTAGTTGTTGTTGTCATAGTTGTTGTTCTTCCTATTGTTGTTGTGGGAGCTGTTTTTGTTGCTGTTGTCGGCTCTCTTTTTGTTGGTGTTGGAAAAACCGGAAGGCCGGTTGGTCTGTGCGTCGTCAATCGATCGGTCAGCTTGTCGCTCTAGTCGGTAGCCGGTAGTCTCGTGTTGCTAACGGTGTATCGTGAGCTGAACGTGTCGACGCTGGCTGCTAAACATGAGGATAGTGCAGACAGCAATCTAACCTGGAGCCAGAGGGTTTCTCTGTATCCTACTCTCTCTATCTATCTTTCACCGCCCACTGTGGTCGTCAATTCTGTCAATCGGCAGGGGCAATATAATCGCTTCTATGTGTTTCATACCGCGAATTATTATTAGGCTACGGCTATCTAACTGCCATAGCGATCCATTAGTGCTGTTACCATAACCGCTGCTCTATAACTAACTGAAACTGCTCTGATTATTATTGGGGCAGTACTATAAAAATTCCTACTTTTTAAAATTGAAATATATGTTACAGCCATTTGTTTAAAGAAACCGCTCACGCTCTCTTTTGATGTTATAACTCCTCCTACTACTACTACTACTACTACCGATTACGGTAATTCTCGAAATTGGCCATTGGCTATATATATATATATATATATATATATATATACATACATATATTATTATACTGTTTAGACGGCCATGTCCGGTCTGGACACATGCTAGCTTGAGGCTGTTCGCAATAAACCAACTGAAAATTGTTAACGAAAGCTACTAGTCAAAACATGGATAGCGGATGCAGGCGCACGAGCGATCATAAAGACGGTTGCTATGATTGGCAACGCAATCCAGTAGCTGACTGGATTGCTTAGCCAAAGGCTGTCAAAGAGGGAACAAAATGAAATAATAACTAACACACTTTCGAATTACGGAGTTGTCATCATCATCATTATGTTCTAAAAACTATAAGCAAGTAATGCAGTTGTGATCACTACCTGGCGGAATCTTGCCATCTGCTTACTATGGCTGACCACAACTTGGAGTTCGCTCTTTGCTTTACAATGGAATATATATATATATATATCCCCAGTGTGGTAACAAGCATGTAGACATGAATCATCGCTTGTTACCGCTGTAGACAACACAGATACGGGGATGAAGGATGGATGAATGGACAAGCTTAGTTCGCTACACCGCTTGACCATAACAGCCAAGCGTATCAATCTTGTTTGACTCATTTTTGACTTGCTCTGCTGTTGTTGTTGTTGGTGGTGGTGGTGATTGACAACGCCGGATGCCACAGTAACAATATTAATAGTAGCAATCGTAGTAGTAGTAGTAGTGGTAGTAGTGTCGAGCCCGGTGGCGTGGTGGCTTAAGTCTGCGCCTCGCAACCGGAGGAGACATTAGATAGATGCGCGGGTTCGAGCCCCACCGTTACACATTTGTGATTATGGGGGCTGTCCGTCTATGAAGCGGAATGTGAAAAACAGTTCCGTGGACGTTAAATCTTGGCTGAGGGTCAGCCCGAAAACTTTACTAGTAGTAGTAATAATAGTTACACTAGTAGCACTAAAAGAACAATCGAGGCTACTTTAGCAGGAAGGAAGCATGACCACCGGGGCTTCTGTCAATAACAACTCTGTTCCCACCGCCGCCACGAGTTGCCACCAGCGAAGTCAGCAGGCTCATGCCGAAGTCCCCACACCGACACCGAACGCGGCCGCTGCGTGAAGAGGTGTTCTTCTGCCACGCGATGTTCGTCTGTTGGTTGTGTTTGTATATGTATATATATATATATATATATATATATATAGAGAGAGAGAGAGAGAGAGAGAGAGAGAGATTTGACAGGCTCTCTGCAACTTGTTTAAACAGCCATCGTTTAACGTCCACATGAAGGTAATGTAGTCAGCGATATTGATGATAAGAACCATAGGAAACATTGAGGCTAGCTCTCATATGGAGCCAAATCAGCCATCGAGAACTACCACAGTATCATTGGGAGGCACAGAGAGGATTTACAGCATAAAACTGTACTACGACTATAGCTTCACATAATTAAAGTCAAAGAAATTTCCTTGAATTCTGCAGCAAAATCGATCCGCAATAACAAACGGACCAGTGAGGCGAACAGACAGGAAAAAGTCATAAAAGCTATAACTAGAACACTTTGATAATATAATTTTAGAATAGTTAGAAGGCGGGCAAGTATTTACTGTTCAGAGGGGGAATGCCGCTTCGGTGAGAGGTATTCTGGCTAGGTGGACCAGCCCAAGCCTGGACCTAGTGCCTTGAGTTATGCCCCAGCGGGCTGTGCACACGCTCTTACATCACAAATGTCTATTTTGCTATACTTAAATAAATTTTAGAATAATATAACAGTAGTTATAATATTAAGAATAGGAAAAATATCTAGAATAACAGAAGTGAGAAGAACACTAGTAACAGCAGTAACAATTAAGCTAACAGTATTCCACACTAGTAGCAATACAACAGCAACAACTAGATCTATAATAATATTTTTTTTATTACTAATAATATTATATAATATATTATATATAATAATATTCTTGGTTTTACTACTACAACAACAACAACAAAAACGACAGCAATAACATAAGCCACTGCGGTACCCGAAGAAGAGAAAGAGGGACGCGAGCCTGAGATAAGATTTGTGACGACGATTTAACGGTTTACTGTTAACGAACAGTCTATTTGCTAATCCTCTATTTGCAGTCTCTCAATTATTGATGTGTGGTCATGATATCTAATTAATGACTTCACAGTGCAGTTTTCGCAACCCAGCAGCTAACGCGAATCCAATCCAAGTCAATCTAAATGATTTTTGACCCGCGTCAAAGCTACAGGAACAGATCAGAGTGAGTCCACATATATATGGATTTTTATTTATTTGGTATGGAGAAAAAAGCGAATCATCGACAAACACGACTTGAAAGCAGAAAAAAAACTAATTATGCATATACACAGACAATATATATATATATATATATATATATATATATATATATATGTATATATATATATATATATATATATATATAATATATATATATATATATATATATATATAAATATATTGCGTACTGCTTATTTTCGTGTTCGAGTGGATGGAGGAATAGACGAAAAAAGGCACTGGTACCTCCGGTCAAGCTGGTCTCCCTACCGAGTGTCGTCAACATATAATGTTATTACTACCTATTGCTTGTCGGTATTGGCAGTGTTGCTGCTACGCTGCCAGCCTATCGAAGAAGCTGTCGCTAGTGCTGTTGTGATTCTTGCTGCTTGTTGTTGTTGTTGTTGTGTTGCTGTTGTTGTTGTTGTTGTTGTGGTCGTCGTCGTTCTCAGTACTGGTTTTGTTGTGACTGTTTGCTGCTGTTGTTTTTACAGTTTTTGCTGCTCGGTTCTTGTTACTGTTGCTGTTATTTTTCATGCTGTTGTTGTAATTGTTTTTATGGTCACTGTTGTTGTTGTTGCTGCTGTTGCCGTAGTCATCCCTCCTCCGACGACGACGCAGCAGCAACAACAACAACAACAGCAACAACAACAACAACAACGCAGATGCTGATGGTTGGCAGTCGGTATTTTCTTCGAAATTCAGAAATTGACCCGCTGCCGCCGAGGCATCGTCGAGCTCGAAATGAAGTTCAAACGATGACGACGAAAAAACGTGAGCGTGCATACACACACACACACAGATACACAGCCACAGGCGCACACGGCCAGAACAGCGCCTACTGACAAAGTCGATGACCCCGCACACTTCGAACCACGTTCGACTTGGTTGGTCGACATGGACGGAATGCAGGTGGCAACAATAAAACCTACAACAACCACAACAACAACAACAGCAATAACAACAACAACAACAATAACAAACAACGATAATTAGCATCAAGGACAACGACAACGATAATTAGCAACAACAACGTCCGCAACAACACCAATAAACAACAACAATAATTAGTAACAATAACATTAGCAACAACAATAACGACGATCATTAGCAACAACAACAACAACAGCAGCGACGACAATAATGCACAACGATAATTAGCAGCAACAACGACGCCCATGATAACAGCAACAAGAATAAACAGTAATAATTAGCAACAAGAACAACAACATCAACAGTAATAGCAACAAAATGACAAAACAAGCAAACCCGCCCCTTCGTTTGTGGTAACATTGTATCGATTTCTGGTTGCACAAACAATAATCGACGCCACATAGGACACTTAGGGGATTCACACTATCTCTGTTGATAGCGTCTGTCGCCACCGAAAATTAAATACAACGACTTGTTGTTCTAGCTTATTCTGTATTTGTCATCCAGACGACCATCACGTTGTATGACAAATAGAATGGATATATATATATATATATCGATTCTATTTGTCATGCCTTTTAAACCGTACGTTTTGAATTACAACCGCGAATTCTAGCTTGTATATATATATATACTGCTGCCATTGGCCGCCTCGTCACGCTGGCTTAAGTCTATATGATTCGCTCAATAAAGGCGAGCACTATTACTACTTTACCAAGATCCAAACAGTAGTAAACCGTGTGACGAGATATATATATATATAGAGAGAGAGAGAGCGAAAGAGAGAGAGAGGGGAGAGAGTCACAGAGCATATCGCTGAGGCGGGCACAAAAAAACGTCATTTACTGAAAGTTTCAACGGTCTTTACAAATCAAATTTCCGTTTTTGTTAAACAATCAATTATTCGGTACTGTCAGTGTGGATATTATACGCTTTTAAATGCCATTGAATATTGGATTCAAACATATATATATATATATATATATATATATATATATATATATATATATATATATATATATAGAAAATATTATGATGATTTATTAACCCTTTACAATACGTTTGCATACTCGGCAGTGCTCGCCTTTATATATATATATATATATATATATACGTAAAGTGCTGCAGCAATATTCTGTCAGGTATCGATTGTGCGTATGGTATTCGCTGCCGTGTCCGATGGCGCTAACACAGCAAGCGTAGCGAAGAAGTCGACAGTAATGGTGACGCAGAAGATTTCGATGAGGACAACTATGTCGTTGTTGCTGTAGAGCTCACACGAGCCGAAGCCGAAGCCGAGGAAGCGAACGAGAATCCGTGAGATAAAAGTTGCTCGCCTCTTAGACAAGACGACAAGCAGAGCTGTAGGCCGGTCGGTGAGGACTGAGGAGTTCTGCTCCTCCTCCCTGTCGGCATCGGCTGTTGGCTTGGTAGAACGAGGTGCGGCTGTAATGCTGTCCCAGTGCGAGGCTCTGTTGGGCTGCACAAATATAAGATACCTCTTCTGCCATATTTTTGTACCACCACCACCACCACAACAAAAACAACAGCAAGCAACAGCCAAAGCCACAGCATTAATATCGCTAGTGAGGTGTAGTCGCCGATGTGATGTCCATGAAGGTGCTGATGGTGATGCTGGCAGATATAGTGTTGTTGAAGAAGGGATGGTGACGAAATACATTGGAGCTATCTATGCTGTATGTTTATAGAGCATTTTGGTTGTAAAGCCGATTCGTATATATATATATATACATGTAAGTGTACATTTATTTGTGTATAACAATTGTCTCAATCTTATTATTTTAGCATGGGTGTGTGTTAAAAAGCCATCTTCACCCACCCTATGGGTCCCATGGCTAGTGGATACACACTGACACACACCCTCTAATAGTCATAAAGCATCTTGCTAGCAGTTCGATGTGTGTTTCTGAGCCGCCAGCTGGCGATCGAAGCACCTATGCTTGGTTCTGTTGTCTGGTAGAAAGCCCACTGGAATCAAATTCGAAGTATTTGAAATAAAAAAAAGGAGAATAAACAGAATTATACTGCGGTGATTGGCTTTAACCTACTTATATAAACTTGCCTATACTTGGTAACTGGAGAAACCCAATTCTGTACGCTTTTTGTTCTGATAAATGTTTACTTTTCTTATTTATATATAGTCCGTTGTGCCGCGTGTACTGCCAGTTGCATTACTACATCTACCATTACTAAGGTCATACGATGACAATCAAGAGCGCTTAGGTAATTCGCTCTATTGGGTAGCACACTAAGGTCGCCCCCTGCACCCATCCTTGCACCCACATATATATATATATATATATATATAGATATATATATATATATATACATACATATATACATACATATATACATACATATATACATACATACATACATATATACATACATAACTGAAGTGTCTTACCGCGTATCGCCGACTGAATCAATGGTGGATGCAATAAGACTAGAGAGTGCGGCAAAAAGCCAAACCGATTGACTCGCAAGTAGGTAGGTAATCGTAGGGATCGGTGGGCCACCATGTCGTCGCAGACAGATAGCGGCACTGGACTCAGAAACGACAACACAAACAGCGGGGGGCGGCGAATAGACCGCCAACGAAAACCGCAACAGTAACAAAACAACAATAGCACCAGTAACAACATGCTCTCTATATATAGAGTGCAAATGCAATACCAAAACTAGAACTGTGACAGCTACTATCGAACAAGCGTGCTGCCAGCGAGGCGGTGCAGGCGGAGCAAGCAGATATCGACCAACCAAGTGAAGAACACGAAAAAGAAACGAAAGAAGAAAATGAAGAAGGCTGAAATCCGGCGTGAGGCAATGCTTTGAACAGTCGAGACAGGCAGGCAGGCTTGATTTGCCTGAGACACGAGTTGCTCCTACCATGCGAAAACACGTCGAACCAGCAGCACGAGCAACAGCAATAACAACAACAACAACGACAACAGCAGCAACAACAACAGCAGCAACAACAACAACGACAGCAATAACAACGGCAGCAACAACAAAAACAACAACAATGGCAGCCACAAAATAACAACAATAACAACAACAACAACAATGAAAACCACAAAATAACAACAACACAAAATAAAATAGCTACTTAGCTATGCGTTTAAAATATATAGTATGATATGGTGCAATGTTTATGTACTGGTTGCCGTGGCGGCAGGAGGGGCGAGGTTAATACCGCTTGGTAGTATGGTTGATCGAATGACGTTCTTTGAGAATATTCAATAAAGAAGAAAAAAGAACATTCAGAGAATAAGTGAGAAAACACATTATTGCTGCTGAGAATCAACCACAAAGGCTCGAATTTAAAAACCTCATTTAACAAAGGTTGGGTTAAGCAAACACACCTGTTCGGCCCTATGCGGCCGCTCTAAGCGCCGCATAAACTAATAACGTGATATTCGTTAGAGTAGAAATAGTCATCCTAGTAGTAATAGTAGTAGTAGTATGTTAGTTCGTCGAGCCCGGTGGCGTAGTGGCTTAAGTCTGCGCCTCGCAACCGGAGGAGACACAGAGCAGGTGCGCGGGTTCGAGCCCCACCGTTGCACATTTGTATTTATGGGGGTCCGTCTATGAACAGCAATGTGAACAGCAACACTTCCGTGGACGTTAAATCTTGGCTGAGGGTCAGCCCGAAAACTTCACTAGTAATGTTAGTCGAATATTGACCTAACGCAATAATACTTCTAGCCCCGACGGCGGCGACCTCAGCGGCCGCCGCCGTAAGAATGGACGTGTTTTCCGCTACGTAAGTCGTCATTCTCACTGCGGCGCCCCCCGTAGTTTCGTTGAGGCTGCGGCTCTGCTTTGTAGCTAAGGCAAAGTGTGTTCATTTCATCTCATTATCGTCGTTCGGTGCTTTTGCTGTTGCTCGATCTCTCTGCAAGGCATTTGACTTTTGGTTTTTTTTATGCTGAAACCTCGCAGCATTTGACTTGTGACGACTAATCTGTCTGTCTCTATGTCCGTCTGCCCGTGCGTCTGTCGAATAGTCGTGTGCTAATAGATGCCGCGGTTTCAGCGGTTGTTGCGGTGCCACCAGCAACCGGCCGCTGCAACAAAGCCTACATTCATACGCGCTTCTGCATTCGCGCTTCTGTTCCTTCGGGACCAGCAGCAGAGGCAGCAGCTAATAAAGCTGGGTTCTGCTTGGGGTCATCCATCGTGGCCGCCTGGGGGAGTGACGCCTCCCCCCCTTCCCCCCCCGAGGAGCAGAAGAGTCGGTTGGGTTGTCGATCGCCATCAGCGTTCGAGACGGTTACGGTTAGCAGTGTATAAAAGTTCGAGGCAACGAGACAGAAACGGAGACGACACATAGTCAGGCAGGTTGACAGCGATAAAGACGGATGGAGAAGTGGGGGAAAAGAGAGACATGTTGAAGCGCAACACAAGGGAAGCACTAAAGTAAGACATCAAACAAGATGCAGCTTAGCGGCATATAAGATGGATATCGTTGTTGTGGTTGTTGTCGTTGTCATTGTTGTTGTTGTTGTTGCTGGTTGTTGTTGTTGTTGCTGTGGTTGTTGTTGCCGTCGGCGTCATCACCCCTGTCGCCATGGATTGGCGTTCGTGGCTGGCGGCCCCGTTACGTGGCCGCCCGACTACTACTAATACTATTACAACGCGCCCCGATAAGTTTGACAGGAGCGTCCGGGCTTATTTGTCGGTCTGTAGATTTGTATGTCTGTCTGTTGGGTCAGTTTGTTCGGCTAACTATTGAGCAACAGCAGCGTAGCCCGGCCAGTCGGCCGAACGTTAACCAGTACCGACGTCGGTCGGTGCTCAAGGGGTTGTTGTTATTGTTGCCTGCTGCTGCTGCTGCTGCTTTTGTTGCTAACCCTACTGACGATGCAAACTTATGAAGATGTATCTTTACATAATGATGATGATGATGATAATGATGCTGATGACGACGCACTTTATAATAATACAATAGTACGGTGCACAACGATGACACAATTATCACTGTTTATTCAATTAATGAGGAGGACGCTAACTGCTCAAGCGGCTACTCCGCCGGCTCGTGGTTGAATACTGCTATCAGAACAACAACGGCAATAACAACAGCAACAACAACAAGAACAACTTCTTAAACTTTTTCGGGCTGACCAGTGTTGTTGGCATATTATCCACTAGAAAAACCTCTCACCTAAGGCCCTCATGATGAGGCGGCGAGCTGGGCTGTTACCGTTTCTTAATGTTACTTCAAGTCCCGGCTTTTACCTTCGGATCGCTTAGTCAGAGCGCAGCATTGCGGTGGTCTACACTAAGTCTACTACTGCTCCTTTCTGTCACGTCGCGCTGTACCAAGTTTTTCGTAGCGTCGTTGATGATGTTAATCACGGCAGAGAAGTCCTTAATGATGTTCCAGCTGCTTGCGTCGTTCAAGAGTACCTGCGCCGTTTGTTTGCATGTTACGTGGAATTCGCATCACGGAGCCTTCACGCCGGCTTCGCCCTACCCGCGGTAAACGCGTTTACCTGATAGAGGCAGCGAAGTCGGCTCGCCCGAGGCTGTAGCTGTCACCGCACTTAGATGACCCTTGTTATGTTGAGGACCAAGGCGTCTGCCGCCTGATACCCGCCGAAGTCGCCGCTATGTAACCCCTATGTTAGTTTGCACACTGCCGCAGCGGGGCTGCGTACAGCATGATAAACAATCTGCTACCGAGAGTCGCCAACAGGCGCTTTCGAAGGCGCATTGTGTTTTAAATGAGAGATCTGTTTTTAGAGATCTGTTATAGCTTTGGTGACCTTAGCTGCCGCGTATGCCACATATGGGGTAGATGTCAGGTGGTCGGTATCTCAGGGTAACCCCAGGTATTTTGCTTCACTGGAGAGAACAATGCTATGCGGCTCTAGCCTTAGGCGTGTGTTTTTTCTGGCCTACTGTAGCTTAGGTCGGTGTGGCCATTTCTGTCGACAACTTCGTCGTGCGGAAGTTGAGTTGCTTGTGCGATTGCTCCTCTTTTCTTCCAGTCTCACCGTTTAGCCTCATACGAGTATGGCTCAATCTTTCGAATACCTTCCCTAATGTATCCAGACGACATGTTGGGCGCGCTAGGTTCAGTAGACGGCTTTCCTGGTATTATTATAAGACCAGCGTACCTATAATATTATTCATATATATAAATCCCACGACCCTGGATATGTGCCCTATGTCTAGATTTGGCCTGTCATCTGTTAAACATTCGCGGTTGCTCCTAAAGGAGAGCCTTTACAACTTCCGCCGGGACTTTAGAAGGGCCCGGGTACCTTGATTTTGGAGAGCGCTTTATAGTGCTATAGGCGTTATTTCCCTTGTGGGGTTAGGGTAGTTGTCTTTTTCTTGCGTGTCTACCTCTGGGATGGTGGGTTCGGCTTAACTACTACTACTATGACTGCTACAAGGCCCTGTTAACCGAGGTGATACACCCGCCCCTCGATGGGGTGAATGACCAAACGCCACGGGCTACGCTGCTGCAGTTTGTGAGACTTCGGAGACTTCAAGAGAAGAAGAAAAGCAGAAACTTGTGCAACTTCGGTGGACTTCTGCAACAGATGTTATTGCCATGACTACTATAGTGACGAGTGGTAACTATGGTGACCCTATGGTGGCGGCAACAACCGCCGCGGATCGAATCGGTTCTGTAGCCATTTTTTGCTGAGACGCCTGCGAAAAACGGAAGAGAAGCTCAAGACGGGAACGTCACGACGCTGTCGTCGTGGACGCCGCAGTTGAGCCAAAGCAGTCGCCGCTGCTGCTGCTGTTGCTGAAGTGAATCACTTCAATAATGAATAAGCCAATGAATGGTTGACCCCTGACAACGACATCATTAGCGGCTATAAGAAAACAGAAATACCAACAACAACAACATCGACGCTAACAATATCAGTTGCTGTTGAGGTAGATGCCGTGTTTGGGTGTGTATAGGGAAACTAGGGCCTTAGTTGTTTGGTCGCCATAGGCTGAGCTAGTTAACAATGAAGGTCAAACAGACGTCCACACCACAGAATTGTGCTACTTTAATAATAATGGTGATAAAAATGTAATTCATTTTTAATAAATGTATTATGTTGCTATGAAATGTAAAATTACTATATATATATCTATATATATATCTATATCTATATATATATATATATATCTTCTATATATCTATCTCCTATATCTATCTCATATCTCTCTCTATCTATATCTATATATATATCCTCCTGGCGTCTCCCCCTCGGAGTGTTACAGAATCATTCTCGCTAACTTCTAAGGCAATGCCTGTCTCAGGAATGTCTCCGCTCAATGATTCTCGATGATCTGGCGTTATGGCTATGGCCTTACGTTCCACACTTCTGATATCTCAACGACAGACGGACAGATTGATAGATGGTGCACTCGTTCCTCAAGCCTTCGTATGACGAGTCTTGAGTGCAGCGCCGCCTGCTGTGGCGGGATAGGTCGCCATATATCTGGCCGCATAAGTGTTCCGAATCGCCACGTCCTAGATCAGCCCAATTTTTCCGTGGCCCGGGGTAAGGTCATATCTTCTGCTCTAATGTTTTCGTCTCACACAGATTTGTCAGCTCGACTACGCGCACCACAAAGCCCGTCACGCCTGTCTGAAAGCTCTAGCGAGTACAATCATTTACGCGTGCCTGTTTCATAGGTGCCGTCTCCTTGCATCAGCTCCGCTTAGCCATGTCCGTGCCACAAACGTGGGCGTGGCGAAAACATCATCAAGAGGGTAGGCGGGATATTAATAATAAGCAATGACAACGACAGTACAACAGGCGCGATAGGTGCGGCGACGATAAACAACAACCAACAACAACAACGTTTATTGAGGCGCTTTTGTTGTTGTTGTTGCTGTTGTTGTTACTGTCGCTGATGCTGTTGCCAATGTTGTTGCTGTTGTTTGTTCATATCTTGTTCATAGTCGCTGGCTTCATGAGCCGGAGGTGTGCATGTGTGAGAGCTACACCTGATGCCATGTTCGGGCTGCCTTTTTTGTTGTGATCGGCATCACAATCCTGATCGCCTCTCTGCGTGCCGGCGGTTCAGTCTACGCTTGACCGTCATTTTATCATCACATCTTACATTCTCAGAGTACTGTCGTCGCAGTTTTGTTGTTGTTTGTTTTTGTTTTCAATGAGGCACTAAAACGATAATCACCATGGCGATGAGATTCGCGCCGGGCAAGACGGTACAGACAGCAATGATAACATCAAATAGCAACTTTTGTTGATAACAGCAAAGCAGCAGGATTGTCTGACGAACAGAACGCGTGCTTGAACGGTGTTCACAATAATAATAATAATAAATGCTATACCCTATCTGCTGGTCCACTACCCGAACGTCACACCGAAATAAGTAAATAAAAACAAAACATTCGACCAAAAATTCTAATGTTCAAGTTCCTTTAACTTATTTCGGGTGTGACTAATCCGAGGTAAACTACATATGAGCATTGGAACGCTCTCATATATATATCTATATTTTTTTTTTTTTTTTTCTTTTTTGTGGAGAAGGTTAAATGCATTACGCACTACCGCTACGATTAGAAATATGTATATATATATACAATTCGATTGCTCCGCAACACTAGACAGGCTGGGTAAGAAAAGACGTCGTTGAAACCGAACGTGCGGCAACAACGACGAATCTCGGTCTGTCCGCACCGGAAATCGACGGCGAAAGAGCCTGCCCATGCTGGTTGGGTGGAGCCGTTTCCGTGCGTCGCGCACGGACACACCGTTTTTAGCAGCTCCTCGGAGAAGCGGACGCCGAGGCGGCGACGGCGGCGGCAAAATTCGAAATTTTTCGGGCCGGCAAAGACTTTCCCCCGACGATTGGTCGAGAAAGCCCCCCCCCCCCCAGCAGCAGCAACCGCATGAACCACCAATAGACGTACTTTGAACATAGCCTTGAACGCACAACGTCCTCCACGTGAGACAATCATCAATTATTCTTCGTCCATCCAACGAGGTGCTGCTGCTCTCGATTCGCTGATCCGCTCGTTGGTCGGAACGTTGGTGTTCCAAGTGTGTTTACGTGCGCAATTACGACAACCAACCTCCATTGACATGAGCGAGGTGACTGTCATACTTCATATAATATTATATATATATATATATATATATATATTTGTATACGTAAGAACGAACACCTGGAAATGCCGTACACACACCGGAAGGGGTCGGTGTTGCCTCGGCAGTGTTGATGGTCTAGTTTACAAAACGTATTTTATTTTGTTCATCACGGGCTACCCGCTATTTGCTTACTACTAAAAGTATCTTATTTGTTGTTCACGACACGACTACCCGCCTATTCTCGCGTTACTTCTTCACCCTCGGGCTGCCAGGAGTAGACTTCTCTATTTCGATAACGCTATATGCCTTTACGCTATATGCGCTATACAGTCGCGAGTCCTCAGTTGCCTTCTTGCTTGTCATTTTGCATTGCAGGTATTCGCTCAATCAAAGTTGCCGTCGAGATTGTGTCCATCCTTTCTTAGATTTTGTCATAGTTGACACCGCTCCCTTCATGAACCTTCTGCTATGTCTATTGGCGTATTTCTCTCTCTCACTTCCTCTGGTGTCTCTTTTGCTGCTAGTCAGTGCTGCTCTAAAAATCTACGTATTCTATAAGAGTCTGCATTATGTAGAAATGGAGGTCACAATTTGATTCCTTTAGGTGTTTTTTTT
>QVRM01000961.1:0-165723 GCA_003439945.1 Dermanyssus gallinae
TGGCGCCAGCAATGTCCGTAATAAAAGTGAGGGGCTGTTAACAATAAAGGAGAGATGCTGCTCCAGTCGATAAAATATTTTGTTCTGAGATGTGCCAATGCACGCGAAAATACATGTATGTATGTCATAACGGATCATTAACGTACTTTTCAACAGGCTTTTTAGCAGGATCATTAACGTGCTTTTCAACAACACTCTCGATAGCAAAGTTAGAAGCTTTGAGGTTATCGATGTGGCCACAAGGAAACATCTTACAGTGTCAGCAGTTGCAAATATTTCTGATATTAGGGGAAAACAGTGAGGCAATCCACATTTAGTTGCCACGAGGCACGTGGGCCTTTTACTTTTAGCGGTTGATCGCCTCGAGATGGGCCGTGATATGTACATTTGCTGTAAATCGCTAGAAAAAAAACTGTGAGAAGTGTAATCAGGTTGAAGAGACTGGGGCAGAGAAGATCACGACAGTGGTTTCCTCAGGCTTTCTTTCTTGCCCACCGTGGGCCCCCCACCGGTGGGACGATATCCGCAATATTCGAAAAAGCAGAACGGAAGCCCTCAGCCTACATCGTTGTCGACGTTATAAGGGAGCGAACCACCTGCTCATTGACGAAGAGGAAACGAATTACTTACGCAGTCTCCTATATAACTGCGAGGCTTGTCGGCACGCGGTACGCCTGCTGTTTAAGGGCAAGCATGCCGATGACAGAGGATACTCAAACGTATACTGGTACGCGGTACAGCTCCTGAAAGGACGCTTAAGAATATCTTCTGTAAATAGGTTATAAAACAAACGGAAAACGTGGTCGACCAGATTCTTTCACCAGAGCAAGGAGTAGAACGAGCCGTGATAAAACCCGGAGGCTATTCGTACCCTGTCAGTGCAGATGGAGTCAAAACCTTTGAGAAAACACTTCGAGATCTCCTGGTAAAGTCATTTAGACGTGCAGGGGTTAGTGTCCCTTTATATCCCTATATACAAAAATATAATTTTGAGCTTCTTTAATGAGGACCCCCTACTAGTACATGATGAGCAAAATGTATTGCAGGTAGGTTAAAATATAGAAAATATGCCAAAATGTAAAGATTGGAAATTTTGACCCTCTAATTGACTGCGCCTTCCACCTTGGCACTCCATGACACTCCTGTGCCATGAGAAACGTTTCTAGATTACATAGAGAGAGGAACGCAACATGCATTTCGTTTCCTAAAGGCTCTCGGATAAGTTTGCCTTGTACATTACTCTGAAAACTTACATGAAACGGATATCATCAATACATAGGCCAAAAACATACTATTTTCAGTTAGACGATTGCGTACGCAGGTACCGTGGGCAAGCCACCATTGAGGTACGGATTAGGATACGACGTACCCTAATGCAAAACGAACGACGCAATGTCTTTGTATGAAAAATAGTAACTCAGCATTCTGATTAATATACGGCCTCATACAATCTTTGAAAAGGTGAATAAGTGTGATGACAAAAACTACATATACTTATCTCTAAAACTCCCTTATAACACTTTTTTGGACTTCGTGGAAATTTTCCTAGGGCGTTCCATATGTAAGATGCATATTATGGTCTGCGCCCCCCCAGTATATTCATAAGCTCAAGTATATATGTACGCATAGTATATTTTCATTATTCGGTGTAAACGGCTTGGAGTGAATCTGCATAATTACACCATTGGTGTTCTAACTTTTTGACCCCTTCGGAATAGTAGAATGACTCGAAAAAGACGCGTCCACAGCGATGACATTTTCATCAAACGAGAATTGCTTTTCTAGAGCCACACCTAAAGATTTGGAAATATGAAAAAGTCATAAAGGTCCAGAACAAGATAATAGGGTGGATAAGGCAGACATTCGAAAAGGCCTTAGTTTGTAGAACTTTGCCACTGTAACTGCGGAGATGTGAGCTGGAGCGTTGTGTTGGCGAAGGAGGACCTTTCTGTGCACCAATCTTGACCGTTTCTGTTGTGTGCTTCAGAAGTACGAAGTAATATGTTACTGAAACTAGCTAACTTTTCTCTAAATTGTCAATATAAAATGGAAATTTCAAAAACATTGGCCATTAATCACTGCTTTTACCGCTGCTTCGTCTCGGATGCATAGTGGAAGTGTCAAGATGTCTCCACGCCTACTTGTGAATTGTGACCTTCTATATATATATATATATATACACTTATTTATTTTATTCATTTGTAAGACCATAGGGATATGTGATTAACTCAATAGACAACGGTTTGTGAGGAGCGCCAAATGTATATATATATATATATATATATATATATACGATGATGACAGTAACGCTTTATTCAAGGTCAATTATATTTTTGCAATACAATCAATACCCTCCATGGAGGCTACGGTTAACTCGCCACGGAGACTTAGGATTCGTTTTGTTAGAATATATTGCGGCACAATATCGCACAGTTAGCCCTTACCAATGCCTTGCGAAAAACATATTTGAGGTGCTCGCTATACCTCATATTGCTAAATAGTGTGTGTGTATATATATATATATATATATATATATATGCGACCGCCATGTAAGTATACAGAGATCTTACTGAAGATCGCAATATGAAGTTTGCTAAGTGAAGTTACACAGAGAATCAGATTTCCTACGGACAGATGAAAAAAAAACGGCTTTTTAGAAGATATAATCACTCAAATGTGGAAAGATCAGACACGTCCAACACCAGCTATCTGTTTGAAAGGATAGTGCTTTGAAATCTACGAACGAATGTACCGGCCGGAAATTTCATAGGGATGGACGCATATCGGATACCAGCACATTTGTGCGTCTAGATCGTTAGTTAGCGGAAACTGTTGATTGTTCAGCGACGCGATATTGAGCGACCGGGGACGAAGCGCGACCGAGAAGTCCAAATCTTGCTCGCTACTCAAGCGATCTGTGTGACGGTAGCGGTAGTCTGCATAACGTACTAATCAACAAAGATCTACATCCGTACCAAATTCAACAAGTTCCTCTGCGAACTGCTAATCACCGACAATCACCTGTTGATCTAGAAAAAATAAACCGAAGCGGAATTATCTGCACCTGTGCCCTTGGCGGATGAAGCCTCGTTTACACAAGAGAACGTGCTTAAAGCACACAGTTCTCATTGGTGGTCAAACAAGAACCTCTATATGACCCGTGCACACGTACGCCAGAATCGCTTCTGTGTAAATGTTTAAACTGATATTGTAAAACGTATTGGCCCTTGGCTACTGCGAAAAATTAAAGAACAAATATACCACATAATTCTGAGCAGGAACCTTTTTCTGGACTGCTGCTAGACGTCCCAACGACGCTGGGGTACGAGCTCACCTTTGGGGAGCGCTAGGTTGGCCGAAGTGGGCCAATTGCTTGACCGCCTCTATCGCTGCGGTTCAGCAGTTTATCTGGACTTCTTTCTTTGGGGCCACTTAACGGTTTGTCTACGATACACACGTTGATTCGAGATTGAGAATATGGTCCCCAAAATATTCGCCGCTGCTGGAACCGTTTAGGAGATGCCTGTGAGAAAATCTTAGCAATTGCTTCAGAATGTGTAAAATTACTGGCGGTCTCCGAGCACTTGTTATATTATAATAAAGAGTACCATGACATTGCAAACGTATGCACTCACCCCCGGCATTTTTAGTGTTAAACATGAATTATTTCACAACTTCGAGTTGAACCACCATAGGTTTGATGCCAGGATGTTTCCCCATATTGTAATCGTGTTGTCCTTGAAGACTCTATTTTCCCACAAGCTTAATGACAGATTTTCAAATTAAAAAAAAAAACTGAAATATCGGTGCTTGTCTCAGACCACTCTCTCAGAATATAGCTGCTTTCGCTAAGTTTACTCAGTACGACTATTCCACTTTCGCTAAAGTTGAAGTTTAGACAAAGTAGAATGTTCTTTACCTTCCCTATCAATCAAATAAATTTCTCGCAATTGTACATGTTGTAAAGCGATATTCACTCACGAGCCACATCGATGTAACAAATATTAGTAATTTCACTTCAAGCTAAATAAGATACGCCGGCCCCCCGTAACATTAGGGAGATTCTTGTTTAACCGTTCTGTATGACTTCATAAAAGAACTAAGTTTCTCTGCATTCTGTATATATATATATATATATATATATATATATATACATATATATATATATATATATATATATATATATATATATATATAGGATTATTCATAACAATATGTACTGATTTTAAGGTTTGGTAGAACTCGGCAAGAAAATCAATTTTCCCAATGGAAAGAGCGTCTTGTTTAGGAGAGAGAATGAAATTTATAAAAGTAGTTATTCTGCTTTTTTTTTCTCTTACACAGTTGTGCAAAATCTATGGTTGCGAGGGAACGGTCAACGCATGAAGGAACCGATCATACCGGCATGTTCGGCGGAAAATTAAGCACACTGGAGGACACTTCGCTAGCTTGTGAAAAGCGAATAGTCAGATCAAGGAAAAATGGCAATATGTTGTTACGTCTTACGTTAACGCTTTTACGTGAAAGATCGTAATTTTTTGTCTATTACGACCAAAATTGTACCTCCAAAAGACTACATTTGCAATAGAAAATGTAATGCTCATCATTTTCGTACCAAAGTAATGATGCTGCGTTACTTGGTTACCAAGTAACTAAGCTTTTTCGACAGTTAGAGGTGTTATGTTTTACGTTAAAGCTTTCACGTTCAGAACCGTAAAATTTTGCCAAGACGTTTCTGCCCCTCTCCCCTTCCATTAGGAAAGATGATTCTCTTGCCGAGTTCTACCAAACCTCAAATTATGTACCTAACTTCTCATACCCCATGCAAGTATGCATGCATTCGCTTTTGATATGGCTCTATGTATATACCAACTAAAGAGCGACTACAACAAGCGTCTGTTGTGAACGGAAAGGCACAGCATGACTTCCAGGGCAAAACAAATACTGAAAGGCGCAAACTGAAAGGCGCCTTACCTAACATTATCACACATTGACACATGAAGGTAAGATAACGCGACGTAACGCCATCCTAATTATAACGCTCAAGCCAGTTAGCCAGTGCTTTTAGCGTTCGAGCAACATCTCTAATGCTATTGACAGCCTCACAGATTAGTGCAGTGAATGATACGCCAACGAGGACGAGGAACGGCGGGACGAAAGGTTGCAGTGCGGTCATGTCAAAAACGCCACTTTGGTCGTCGTTAGTTTGAAATCCTTGAGTAATTAGCTGAGATCTATATGCCTCCCCAGAAGGTCGGAGAGCGTTGCCCATCTTTGTAATCAGCCTGGCGAAAGATCTGCTGGCATTTTCGCGCGTCTTTCTAGCGTGTCCCGCCAGCTCCACTCGCAGCGGCGGCAGACCGTGCTCGCGAGCGCGCTCTAGAAGCTTGCTTGGCTGCGCCGGTGTGTCAGTCACGTGATGAACGCGAAATACCTTCGGTGCACTGCTGACCAGTCGATAGGGCACTGGACGCGCCAGCCAGAGATTTCCCAGCGAATCGCTCAACTGGCTTTCATCGTGCAGCCGGATGTCGTAGACCTGGCCGAACAGAGGCAGACCTACATCGCCCAGGATCGACTTATCGGCGCCACATATTGCTTTGTGTTCGGCTATGAGCATCTGCAACGTATTTCTTTCGGTAATGTCATAAAAATACGTGTACACAAAACCAATGGGAGTATCCGGTGTACGCGGTTCGAGGTAGTAAGCGGTAACCTCGTTGCGGTAGATGTTTCCCGCAAATATTTGTATCAGAACGACGATGAGAAGGGCGACAATCAGCGATGATGGACGTCGCAATTTTGCGACGCAATCCGCCACGTTTATAAATGATGTGGCGGTATTCAACACGACGGCAACAACGGAAACCCGGTCCAGATAGGCAAGAGCGGCGCACAAGAAGACACTTTGACCGATGAGGCCGGCCCAGACGGCCAGATCGAAGGCCCACAGCAGAGTTGCCGGATCGTGCGAAATTAACTTATAACCCGAGTAGCACTTGACGAAGGCTTTGCTCACAATCACCCGCTGCTGAACCTGATAGCTCCATAAAGGGTCTTGTCGAGTCAACGCATACGCATTCGTCGAGACAAAGTCAAAATAGGTAAATACAGTTGTCGTGTTACACTTGTACCGAGCGTCGATATAGATTTGGTTCTCGATGTACTTGTCCCAGTTGACGGTTAGTCTCCTAAGCTGGCACCTGGTTCTTGTAGGCATCGGACAGGCATACGCGCGAAGCGTTGGCACTGACCGACCTGTTTTTGAAAACAGGTTGTCGAAGGCCTGCACGCAGGTGAACGTGCCGCTGGCGTACGAGTAGTACGGAACGCTGGGCTTGCAGCATACGCTGTGGGGGACTGCATCGAGGTCGATCTCAAGCAGGACCTTGCCACGAGTGTACTGGTAGATATCGATCGCCGAATAGGGAACACCTCGTGAAATTCGCCAAACTTGTCGAGCGGTGACGATAACGGCGCGCAGCCGAGATGCCCGCAATACGTCAAAAAGCCATGGCCCCGAGACAAAAGAGCACCAGGGTGCAGAGAAGTTATCCATATTTTTACATCGGGCTCTCCTACTCAGCAGCTCGTTGAAGTCGCCAATAGGCGCGTGCAGCAGGCTCGCAAGCGGGCGCCGCACGCTTGGATCACGTTGCGAGCCGCCGAGGAGATTTGCCGTGTCGACAATTAAGAGCTCAGTTGGTCTCACGCCTTGACTTATCGCAAACTCCTCAGCTAGACGTACAATGTCCTGTGACGCCGGCAGGTGCTCTCGATATGCACCTAGCCTTCCTGCGGAGCACAGCAACGGCAGCAGCAAAGACAGTGGTATAAATGTGAGATGGACGTGCATCGAGCTACGAGGTAAACTTTTGCATGCTATTGCGGGCTGCCCGACGTTCTGTGTTTACCTGCGACAACGTTCTGGCGTCGCGTTTGTGCGGCTGATTGTTGGCATACAAACAGATAAATGGGCGCTCCTGTGGAAAATGTTGTTGTTCGCAACGTGCCACTAGACTTTTCCGTTTATAGCATAGCGACACGGTGCAGGAGCTTGACCATAGCCGAGCCGCCCTACTCACGCGAATAATGCGGACGACTTAGTTTAGGCAATGTTTTATGACGAGTTTAGACGAGGCAGTTAAGACAATGTATTTACACAGGCCCCACAGATGAGACTCCGGCAACGTTGTGGCTACTGCGTGAAATTATGTGTGGGTGTCTTCTTTGCACGTGACACAAAAGTCGATAGACGCTAATATGTAGATTAAGCCATTTAGCAGCGCCTTTTTGGTCCACGAAACGAACCGGCAGGTCTTGTTAAAGTCGCTGCATAAAAAATCGCTGCTCTGGGTACCTCTGTACACGCAAGCCGACGGAATAACCGCGATTGTACACAAGAACGAATTTCACGGCACAGTAGTGGGCATCTTCCAGCAGTCATCACAGAACCAGTACGAGTGCAGAGAAGCAGTTCAGGAGCGCGGACAGAGTCACACGACAGTTTAAGTTCCTCTGCGGGGCAGCGTGGCGTAAGTCGCTTTCAAGTGATTTCGTTCAACTAACACTAGGCGCTCAAACATCCTTTGACTTTTCAGCCTAACGTCTCACCGCCGCTATACGCACTCACGGCGCTGGAACTGCACCGTGTTTGTGCTACTGATCAATATTAGATATGCGTCTATTCCTTTCGTCCAGGTATCTAAGGACTCAACGATTTGAGATTGCAGATGGCGCCGTTTCTCTTGTTCTTTTCGATGCAGATAGATAAGTGCATCGAAAAAGCTCTTCACTATTTGTGTTGGCTCGATTCCATAAGTGTTCGGAACAAAATGTATACGTAATATGCATATATGCATACTACGTAGAGAATCGGCTCTTAATATCAGGCAGCAGGCCAAACAATACCTCGGTTGTCCGAGCGTGCCCGCTTTAGTTTAGCATTTGTCGGAGTACATCGTGCTTGCGTTTTCATGGTCTATTGCGAGCGTTCGATCGCAGTATTCACTGTCGAGAGAAAGTATGATGAGCGTATGGGGTGTTTTTTTCCGCTTTAACCTCATCAGGTGCTGTTTATTATGGGTGTAAAAACCTTCGCAAGCCACAGTTATCTGTAAATACAACAACATTTCTTTTTCCATTTTCAGGATTCAAATGGCTTGCGTTTTACTAACCGGTAGGAATTAGAATGACCCAAATCAAGAGCATGGGTTTCGTGCAGCCGGCAGACTATGTGACACTGTGGCGTATTTTACTTCAGACTATCACAGCGGCGCGTGTGCCACTAACTCAAGCTCCTTAATCTGTTAATTAATTAAGGCGGGGTTCGACTCAGGTTCAAGGCGTCTAGTATTAGAACACCTGCCACCTTTTGAGGAGCCAGGCATGATCCTCGAAGTCTCGAAGGACATATTGCGAGAGACTTTTAATACGGTTGATGATGGCATAACAGAAACATAGCGACCTAGAACAGACGATTTGTTTTACTCATAGGGATATTAGAAATGTCGTATTATTTTATGTTCTTATAGGCAACCTGCTATCGTATATACCGCGTATCTATCTACAATAATTGCCCGCATTTTTAACTAGATATAATGCCGGCGTCATGTTGTGGATAACTAAGTGCATCCTAAATAAACGATAAAAAAGTTTGACTATTCTCCACTAAATGTTTTTGTAAAATTAAAACATCGCATTTGTCTAACATATTTCGATACATTACTTAAAAATCCACCGGTTTTTGTATTGATTATTTTAATAACGATGCTCCCTAATGCAATGTTGGCTTTTCTAATTACTACATTATTGTACCGTCCGTGTATGCCGTGGCGTGGATAATGACAGTAAGACCACCTGGTAAAGCTAGGTGGAAGTGGTTGAGGCAACGAATATCGTATCCGAGGTTTTACAACTACAAGCACTTCAGAGCCAGAAAAGCGTATTTTAAGCTTTGCTGCGACCCATATAAGAGATGAGGAACTTCGGCTACTTATAAGAGGACAGGCTCCCTCAGCCTTTACTGGCCGCTCTTGTAGGAAAGGAACTCAATCGCCTAACAACAGCAGATAAAGCGTCATGTGGTAAACCTTCTGTTTGACTCTGATGCGATACCAATCCACACAAATCCAATTTGGTGATTGGCTGATAATGGAGTATATTTTTTCATACACAACGTCAGGTTTGTTTTCTGTATAATATATATTCGCAAATCTAGTTCGCAAGGAAGGTAATTCGGTATTCTGTAATTAAACAACGTCTATATCTCGACAAACGTGAAAACGTTCTCTCCTTATGGACCACGCTTCAGAAGTCGTCTTCGCCTGTCCCAAACAAACCAGACACGTGATACATATCACACACGCCCGCCAGACACTTTGGCTTAACTAATCCAATGTTATATATATAGATATATATAACATTATATATATATACTAAAAAACGTAAATTTTTATTTATCTATTCATATGACGATATTGCGATAGTGAACGTGTTAATTTTTAGCCTAGAACAGCCCTGGTCTCCACCATTCGTCAAGCGGTCCCAAAATAGAGATCGCGTTGCCCCGCTGGACATCAATGGAAAGTCTCCGGCGTAAGAATTGTGCGGCTCTCTTGTCCCCAGTAGTTATCTTCAAACGCTCGTCCAATTTAGTAAGTAATCTCTCAGTCCAGGGGCCCGGTGGTCCCAAGGTTTTAAAGGCCACTGGGCTTAAGTTATGGGCTTTTGTCAGTTCGGCGCATTTGTTCATCTTGTCCGCGCGCATTTGTTCATCCCGACATAGGAACATAAAATGTACTGTTGCGTGGCAACCAGTCCTCCTAGAAGAAACTAAACAAGCTGTCGTGTTCCCGAGAAAATTCTGCTTCTCCCGAACATATAAGACCGGTCAGAAGATGCGACACGGTCGTTTAGAAGAGAATTCGTCAAAAATGAAGTTATTTATTAGCTTTTACGCCAAATACCTCAAAATCATAACCCTTCGACCACCCACAGCGTTCAAAACTAACATATTCAACAAATGCGCATTTCATGACGATACCAATTTTATGGCAATGCGAACTGTGATTGCGGAGTAATTAAAATTTTTCGGCGGGATGTCCAGATTAAGTGCATGTAAGACGACTGCGTGGCGACGCGCTGCGGCTGTCGCGCGACACGTCGGCGGAAGTGAACGTCGCCACACAGTCATTTTACATGCACTTAATCTGGACATCCCGCCGAAAAATCTTAATTACTCCGCAACCACAGTTCGCATTGCCATAAATTTGATATCAAAATGATCGTCATAAAATGCGCATTTGCTAAAATGTTAGTTTTGGCGCTGTGGGTGGTCGTTATGTTATGATTTTGAGGTATTTGGCGTTAAAGCTAATAAACAACTTTATTTTTGACGAATTATCTTCTAAACGACCGTGTTGCATCTTCTGACCGGCCTTATACTTTACTCGAAGAAGCAGAATTTTCTGAGGAACGCGACAGTGTGTTTAGTTTCTGCTTATATATATATACATATATAAAGTGCCTTGCAAAAAATTAGCAACTCATGTTTTTTGGTGATAATTTCGGCTTGATTTATTTGAATGGCTTGACATTTTAAGGGCACGATGTACATGACGAACCACGAGTAAGGTGTTAATTTCGTTTCAATCTCAGAATTGGTTCATACAAAATATAAAACAAAGTGTGAAAAAACAGTGTTGCAAAATATTAGCAACAATAACGCCTTACGGAGTATTCGATTCTTAGCAGGGCAGTATGACTTATTTGATACTTCATATTCTATTCTAGAAACGGGTTTTTCGTCCCTTCTTCAGGATCAAATCGTAAACTCGGCCTTTCATGGAGTTAATGAGCTATTGTAAGTACGAAAGTGGAATATCAATCCATGCTTGCTGAACAGTTTCTTTAAGGTGCGACAAAATATCATATTGTCGAACATTTGCGTAAATCTGCTTCACCAAATGTCCCTAAAGATTTTCGATGGGATTCAGGTCTGGACTCAATGCCGGCCAGTCAAAAAATGGCACTCCTTGTTCTTGATAAAAGGCACTATAGCTGGCCGAGCTAAAAAACGTGGCGTTGTCTTGTTAAAAAACTGCGTCAGGTCCCCCAATACTTCTGAAATGGGCTTCTAGCCGGCGATACGCTGGTACTTGTCGGAATTGTTTTGGCTCACAACCGCGACAAGATCAGACTTCCCATTATATCCAAACGCGCCCCAATATTTCACAGAACCACCACCGGCCACACGTTTCGAGAACCATTTAGGTTCCTTCTGTGAGTCGTTCCAATAGTACTGACAGCCGTCAGAGCCATCGAGATTAAATTTATTTTCATCCGAGAAGACTATGTTTGTCCATTCGTTATCCCAAGTTTAGTATCTATGCGAAAATTCACGCCGTGCAAAAACGTGCTTCGGTTGCAGTCGCGGCATAAGCTTCCTTTTCACGTATCGCACGTTTTTGTCAGAACTTAACACTCGGTACACTGTGGATCAGTGCACTGGCACTCCCAAAGTGGTCCTGATCCTGGAAGAAGACATTTGGTCATGAGTAGCCAACCGTTTGATCCTACGCCGATCTCAAATAGTCAAAACTGACTTACGCCCACTGTTAGATCTGCACCTTTGGTTCACTCCAGGGTGTAAGAACCTGCTGATGGTGCTCTTATGCCGTCCTAATCTGGTTGCTATAGCAGTTACTGTATGACCGAGTTCAGCATATGCCTCAATGTTTGTCCTTTCGTTATCCGAGAGATCCTTTGTACGACCCATGGTTTAAACATAAGCTTCGCCGTTAGTTCGGAACAACTATTGAGCTGTAGAATATTTTGCAGCTATAGAACGATTGATTTAGCTTGACATGTGATCCCCGGGATCGTATATCAGCTGTAGTATCAACTATCGTTTACAAACTAGAGCTGTGTTGTTAGCATGTTCTTGTTGCAAATATTTTGCAACACTGTTTTCTCACATTTTTTTATATTTTGTATGAACGGATTGCAACAAAATGAACACCATACTTGTGGTTCGTCGTGTACACCGTGCCCTTAAAATGTCAAGCCATTCAAATAAATCAAGCCGAAATTATTACCAAAAAACACGAGTTGCTACATTTTTGCAGCGCATTTGATATATATATATATATATATATATATATATATAATAGCCTGTCCCTTCTGCAACGAGTTATACACAAGAAGAGGACTCACTAGACACATAACAGCCAAACACCCATCAAGTTCCACTAATTTATCCCTACTTTCGCCCATGCCGATCGATAATAACACACAGCAGCCCGCCCGTATCATCGAAAATATTCAGGGTGCAGCGAAGAGGTTGAGACTCTTAAGGATCGTCCCGAAAGCGGAACAGGTAGCGGAAGCTCTAACAAATGTCCTATTGGGAGTTTCAGCCGATAATAACGTCATTGCATGGGGTGCGCTCCTCTCCTTCGTGCCAGTGATTCTCCGCCTTCCTACGACTCGCCACGACGCACAATCGCTCATTGTTATTATCCGTCACAATCTACGTGAATTCTCCAATGGGCTGCGCCTAGCCGAGATTTTACCCCCGGCCGTCGCGAGAACCCGTACGTTTACAAATGATCGTGTCCGCCAGACCATTCTCAATCTATCGGAGGGTGACGTGTCAGGGGCCGCGAGACTGATCGGATCATCGGACGCGCTGGCTCCCAGCACAGATCACTTGACAGCTCTCCGCGATAAACACCCCCCGGCCCCGCCAAACTTAGATTGGCCAGCCTCCCCCGGTCTTCCACTCCCTTGTACCACGTCTGGAGAAGAAGTATAAGCCGCAGTCAAAAGTTTTTCACGGAGTGCCGCCGGGGGATTGGATTTTATCCGACCCAGATTGCTCATGGACCTACTTTTACCAACCATGGGAGACACAGCAAGCCGACTGGCGAGTGCACTGGCCAAAGTTGTTGACTTACTTTTGTGGGGCGCCCCCCCACCTCAACTACTGCCCATAATCTTTGGGGCAAGGCTTTTCGCCTTACAGAAGAAAGACGGGTCGGTAAGGCCGGTTGCATGCTCCTCTACCTTGCGCAGCCTGGCTGCAAAAATTGCCTGTAATCGAACCAGGGAGACGATTCGCGAGGCGATGGGCTTACATCAGCTTGGGTTTGCCACACCAGCAGGGGCTGAGGCCGCTATTCACGCCACCCGAGCTTTTATTGATTCACGCACGCTTCCTGGGGTCCTTGTAAAACTGGATTTTAAAAACGCTTTTAACTCTGTAAGACGGGACTATCTCTTAAAGGCGGTCTTAAAGCATTGTCCCCAGTTATCGCATTACTTCAACCAGGCGTACCGTAACGCCTCCTGCTTGGTTCTCCCAGATGATCTCATAGCTTCGGCTACGGGGCTGCAACAGGGTGATCCTTTGGCTCCCCTTTTATTTTGCCTAAGCATTTAAGACCTAGTCGACTCCCTCAACAGCCCGCTGAATGTTTGGTACCTTGATGATGGCGTGCTAGGAGGCGATGCGGACATAGTTGCTGACGACGTTCGGCGCGTGCTTGATTTTCGTGCAAGCTCGGGTTTAGAACTAAACCCAGAGAAATGCGAGATTTATGTGACAGGCAGCAGCACACAGACTCCTGACCTTGACACTCTACAGACCCTATTGCCGGGATGTAAGGTAACACTTGACTGCGACCTGGAGCTGCTGGGAGTCCCGCTTCGACCGCAAGGGCTCACGCGCGCACTGGCAAAGTGGCAAAACAAGCTAAAGGACGTCGCCGACAACCTCGCCCCGCTTGGTGCGCACCGCGCCCTATTCTTACTCCGATCTTCGTTTTCAGCTACCAGGGTCACCCATCTTCTCCGCGGAGCGAACCTAACAGAACAGGTAGATGATCTGCGTGCATTGAACGAGTTGACTGTGAACAGCCTCGAGTCTCTTCTCAATCTATCGCTGGCACCTTCCACTCGAAAGCAGGCTCAACTACCAATCTCGAAGGGGGGCCTGGGGATCCCGGATCTGCTCGTCTCGGCTGGGCCCGCGATAGTCTCTTCCCTCTTCCGGTCAGAGAGCAACGCCACCGCACTATTCGACGAGGCCGGTATTGTTCAGTAAAACGAACTCAAGGGACGCTTACATGAAGAACTAAAGACAGTATGCAGGGGCGTTCCGGATAACCTTTTGAGCCAGCGGGACTGGAGCGCGTTCTTATACGACGAAGCGTATTGCAGCTTACTCGCAGGTGCTGCCGACGACTCCACGAAGGCTCGCCTCCAAGCGGTCGCTGCCAAGGGATCCGGAGCTTGGTTGCATGCAGTTCCCAGCGCCCCACTAGGCACTCTCCTGGACAATGAAACAACAAGAATTGCGACAGGTCTTCGTCTTGGCTGTGACCTCGTCACTCCTTATCAATGCAGATGCGGTCAACCTGAAGACAAATTAGCGCATCGCGGTTTATCGTGCATCATAAGCGCCGGACGGCGGGCCAGACATGCCGGTATTAACGACACCTTCAGCCGAGCGCTTCGATCATGCAGATACCCCTGCATTCTAGAGCCCAAAGGTCTCTCCGCCGTAGATGGTAAGCGCCCAGATGGGATGACCCTTACCCCTTTCAGTAGGGGAAGGATGCTTGTTTGGGACGCCACAGTCACCGACTCATTAGCACCTTCAATGGTCGGTGGCGGGGCGGTCTCGGCAGGCTACGCTGGCAGTCTAGCCGAGACAAGGAAGCTTGCCAAATACGCTTCCATCGGGTACCCACATGAGTTTTAGCCGCTAGCATTTGAAACCCTGGGCGGCCCAGGCAACATCACCCGCAAACTTCTCCACAGAGTCGGTGAGCAGTTAAACCTTGCAACTGGTGATAAGCGATCTGCAGGTTTCTTGAGACAACGTCTCGATCTCGACGTTCAACGCGGGAATGCTGCGTCCGTCCGGGGCACACTGCTTATGTGGTCTCAGCCCACTCTTTACGAGATGGAGTAACATTTACGGCGCACACGTTCTCGGGAGACAATTGTCGCTCCATTGGCATCATTAATAAATTATAAAACTGTGTGCATATGCGTATATATATATATATATATATATATATATATCGTCGAATTCAAATGAACCGTCGGAGTGCATTACTGACGCTAAATCATCTCGAACTGCTTTTATTTTGCGGGCATATCTGTGGATTAAGTTAAAATCGTTGTTTCGAATAACAGCGTGTTCTTCTAGAGTAATTTACCGAAGTAATGTTTTGTTAAGTTATTCTGTATGCTGGTGAATGTTTTGATGAGGACCTGAGGTATGTTGAGCGTTAACTCGCCACCTGACCGCTTCACCCGGGTCCTGACGTGCAGGCGCTTCGCCCGGAATGAAGTTTCATTCAGTCTGCCAAATGTCAAAGCTTGTACTCATATCTTTCACTTTCTCCTTTGCCGGGTTTTCTCACAAGCGGTGTCGCTTAATTGCAGGTAAATTGTAGAAAGCTGTGCTAGCCAGAACGAGCGCAGCTACTGTACTGACTGTTCTATAGGCCACTGTTATACTTAAAGCGGCCACTTTTTGGGCTGTGCGGAGCGTAGCCCCGTTTCTGGCTGTGGACAGTGCGGTTGTTGTTTGGAATCAGCCGGCTTATCTTGTGCGAGACGTCAGTAGCCCTTTCTGCTGTAAGACGTACGTAGGGCGCGCCCCGCAATGCTCTGTACGAATGCATTTCAATCAGACTAGTCCCCTGCGGCTCCAGGACTGGACGGTGCAGGTCGACGAAGAGTCGCTCAGCGATCATTGTTGCATTACGTAGTCCCGCCAACCACGCGCCGCTCAACTGAGGAATCTACCGGAGCATGCTAGGCAAAGTACTTGACCGGCGGGTCGTCTTAGTGCCGCGAACCTCGACGAGGACGTCAACACACACGCATTGGGCACGGCCTGCCGGGCGGCGGACGGCCAGACGGCCCACATGGGAGCCGAACCGACGCCCGCCTAACCGAGATTGCATCAGGGTTAACCGCATCTTAACTCGCGCCCGCTCACAGATAGCCCGCAAACGCCAACGGGGAGAGCCCAAGGAGTATCTAGGTGGTGGAAGAAGACCCCTGGGGCTTGCCCTACAGGGCGGTTGTGTGGAAGCTCCGCTGCCAGCTCCCATCTCTCCCGCCCGAGAGAACTGCAAAGCTAGCAGGCGCGCTGTTTCTCCAGCAGGCATCGCGGTGAATCCGAAGAATATCCCGCCTGCCACGGCTGGCGAGATCCTGCACGCGGCAAAGCGTCTGGCACCTGACGAGATCCAGGACCGGACGGCATCCCGCCTGGAGTGGTTCGGATGCTTGTAATGCGGCATCATGCCAAGATTTCGGAATTCGTGACCGTACTGCTTGTAAGGGGCCATGTTCCGGCTCGGTGGAAAAATGCCCACCTAGCGCTGATCGTCAAACCTGAATACGGTCCGAAGCCTCCCGCAAATCGACTTATTTCCTGCTAGACGCGGCGGGCAAGTTGATCGAAAATGTGCTTGTTAAACGTCAGAACGCAGAGATAGAAGAACGGCAGGCACTATTTTGGCCTACGACGGGGACCTGCGGCTCGGGAGCTTGTCCGACGGAGTTGAAAGCATCGCCTACGGGGATTAATTTGCGCTGTTAGTCACAGCCCGATGGAAGACAACTTTGGAATCATCGGCGAACCTCGCGCTTCTACACATCTATGACTAGATGGAGGAACACCGTCTTTGCTGGCTCCTCAGAGGACAGAGGCATGCTTGATCGAACGAAAAAGGACTCGAGGGACACGGTTGTAACTGGCAGGCCACCCGATTCTAATCAAGGAACAAGCAAAATACCTTAGGGTCGTACTGGACACTGGCTTCACGGGAAGACCACATGCAGCCCATGTGACAAAAAAAGTCTTCAAGGTAGCCGAGAATCCTAGCAAAATTCTCGCTAGGAAAGGTGGCCGAATCGACAGCCATTTGCGGCGCTTGATCAGGAGGCCTGGCACACCATACGGCTGGTAACCGGCGGGCCTTCCGCGCGGCCCATCGGTGCATGGCAATGAGGGTATACCCCTAGTACCGCACGGTAAACACTGACGTGCTCCCCGTTCTTGCCCGCAAGCTGCTCTGGGATACAAGCAAACGATGGACCGACCAGGATTTCGACTGAGCGTATGCCCACAAGGCCACCTTAACTACGTGGGCGCGGGGTAGGCCGCCCCCGCCGTCAGAGACACCCGCGGAGGAAGACATGTTTTAGTGGGTAAGAGTCCCACGCTAGGAACTGACATTGCCAGCTCTGCTTGTGCATAATGCATTTCCCAAAGCATCCGAAAAAAAAGATTACCGTCCAGGACAGGGTGTTAGATGCGTTTTGAACGACGTTTATTAGTACAACCTGTAGCAACCCGCTTGTCCGAGGAGGGGATTGGCGTTTATCGGCGAGAGGAGGCCGTGTTCCTCTGCAAAGCATCGCACACAAGACTCTACTATTAAATATATACCTTTGACCAGCGTGTTAACTAAGCAGATCAACCTATATGAGTTAATACCTTTCGGAAAGAGTACAAAATGTGATATTTCCAAGCCAGAGGGAGGCAGCCGCTGCACAGAATTTATCTGGCCATGTTAGCCATCACATCCGGGAACTCCATAAATAGTATGTTACACGCTCATGTCTGTCGGTGTCCGGGAATTATAAACCCACATGTTACACAACATATGAAAAGGTTTTCATGTTTAGTAGCCAGTCTGAGGAAGAAAGGAAGTGCTTTTGCGAAAAGAAGACAGAGACCTCGAGAAGATAGCTCTAGTGTCAGTATACTATGAAGTCATATAGTACAGAGAGGGCCGCACTAGCTTAGTTGAGCCAATAAGTTAAAAAGGAGTGACTCAACGAAGAACAGCAGTGTAAGCTCATTGGTGGCTTTTTTATAGGGAATCATCTCAGTATACACTTCAGAGTAAAAACCATAAATACTCCTTGCGTACTAACTACAGTTCTCAGTCAGGCACTGATGGCGGCACGGGCGTGCCGATAGGGGGGCTATAAGCAGCCGTCGGCAAGATTGCCAACCCTAGTCCATTTCTGTTGCCGCTCCTTAACTAGCACAACTGATGACTACCGATGTGTTATAAGATCGCGATGACTGTGCACTCTAGTTTTTAAGTAGGTAGTTAATTTATTATGATCTGACAGGAAGCGTCTCCAATACCGTGATCCTTGTTGTTCTTAGAATTTGGATTTTTAATACATAACCATCTCACAATTATTAACAAGTGTTAATACTGTATTAGAAATGTTCTACCCTAAGAGCTACTTAAAGCCGTTGATGATTCAAAATGCCAATTAATTTAGTCGTCACTCGTACAGTTGTGCACAGCCCAGTTATGCCATATTAATATAGGGCATAACTCTAAACAGTAGCTATACTAACTACGAATAATGAATGTCATCTTGTCAGCAATATCAGGAACTTAAGGATTTCAACGTCAGGCACATTAACTTTTATGGCTTACAGGCCCTTCGGGAGTTGCCGTACGGTGCTCCATATGTAACAAACATAGAATCTAGGAGGACAAAGGGGCGGCGACGTGGTCTAGGAAGCTAGTGCGCCAGTCATGGTTATGATCTCCCGGGGTGTCGCCGGTTCGATCCCTGTTGTTGATAGAATTTTCTTTGAGCGATACTCATTGAGAATATATGACAAACCATACCGCTGAGAGTCAGCGGCCATGCTGCCACAAGGACTGTTGGGGAAACCCTAGATATTTCAACTTGTCCGGCCCTCGGTGCATTAAAGATATGCCTCAGGCTAATGATAATGCGCTGGAGACGCGCTTCAATTATGTCTGTCACTGTATTACGCAGCACATATAAGGTAAAATTGAAAAACCTCGCCTTACTTGAAACGGAGAACTACTGCTGTGGAAGACGAGGTTGACAGAAATGCACTGCTATCGCCGCAAGAGCTGACGGCAGCAAAGTTGTCTACGAAAATAAGGAGGATAAGCGGAGTTTGCTTTTCTTTGATAAAAGGCATTCTTATTTCTGATATGCACTCATCCCTATCAGGAGCTACCGTATTAGTATTTCCTACATCATATGGAGTACCCGAGGCAGTTTAAGTGAAATCACATAATCCAAATACTAATGTTGTACAAGAACACATGTTATTCTGACATTTGTTTCAGATGCTTCAGCATGAATCACTTAGTCACGAGTTGCAAAATGACGATGCCAAGATGCCGGAGATGTGGGTCACAAAGGCATTTAAGGAGACATTGTAAGGCGGACACAAAGCTATTTGGGGCTCCTCCGACATATATACGCTTTTAAACTCAATCGAGTCATCTTTATGAGACGCGGTTCATGCCTCAACAATTGAGGTGATTTTTCGGACAGTGTAACAAATACTAACACTCAATAAGTTAGCATAATGTTTTGTTCTAGCTGTTATAGACTGTACTTCATGAGAGCTCTGTAATCATAGAGGATAGCGTATTTGAACACACCCCAATTAATCAGACTACAGTGTTGACACAAGGCGATACTCTCAGCCCGCTATTGTTCTCAATATTGGTCAGCGCCACTCACCAGTGAGTACACTTATGTACGCCAGTAACCTTGTTCGCTACGTCCGAAGCCAATTTCACCTGCAACAGTCGCTTGCATCACTGCAAAAGTATGTTGACCTTAATCCTCTAGTGATAAATGTATTAAAAACTAAAACAGGTAATATGGTCCCATTTCGAATTAAAAACATTTTAAGGAGGTTGCTTTAATATATTATCCTCCGTCCCCTACGGGCTTGAAACCCACCGTACGGCATATCTTCAATGCACCGAGGGCCGGACATGTTGAGATATCAGGGTTTCCCCAACAGTCATAGTGACAGGACGCTGACTCTCAGCGGTTTATGGTTTATCATCTATTCTTGATAAGCATCGCTTAAAGAAAATCCGATCAACAACTGGGGTTGGACCTGCAACACCCCGGTAGATGACAACCACAATTTGGTCCTACATATTCAACTGCCCTCTAGGCAGAAAGCTAGTGACTCGATACGCAAAGCGCAGAGCGGCATACTCTGCAGTGCGTTAATTGAAGCCCTCTTTTAAGTGGAGAATGTGCACTTCTGGCGTCGCGGCAGCCCTGGCTCGTTGCAGAGCTGTACAGCGGTAGATGGTGTACTCCACATCGTAACTCTGACTCTTCGAGAAACAGGGGGCACACGTATTCCACTCTGGTCTTGAATTGTCTGTTGAGTCGATTAGCATTTATGTTCTCCAGTACATTCCTCCGTCGTTTTAAGAAACAGATAGAGCTATAGGCCGCTGGGTCTGTCCTTTTACCAGGTTTAGGGATGAGATAGAAGACCGCTTCCTTGACACCCAGGGAAGATTCCTTCCTTTAGTAGCCTGCTCACGAGTCGCCTAGTACCCTGCCTCTCTCTTTACAAAACGCTTAGCCATTTCGAGGGGATTTCGTCGGGCCCTTGGGTTTTACGCTGCGCCAGGCATTCTTGGGCCTGCTCCACTTCATCGAACGTTACGTCGGAAACCTCCTTAGGTAGAACGGAATGAATCCCGTTGGCTCGTACGTCTTCAATGTCTAAGTTGAGGTCCTAATCCCCTTAGCCCGTTGCCTTGCCTTAGTTAAAAGTTGAATTATATTCTGTTCAGTCAGACCCTCGCCCACAACTAGAAGCGCTTCCTCGTCCACAACTTCTTAGAGTCTCAACTTGTCTAGGCATCTCATTTGCCACCGTCAGTTTGACTGTGGCGCTTCGCTTCCATGGTCTCCGGAGGGCGCAGCGAGAGTTAAATAAATGTTTGTATAGTCACTTGCAATTGCACATCTTGTGCTCCTATGTCGGGCAAAAACACCAGAGTCACAAATTGTAGTAATTTCGCTCTCATGCCAAAATTAAGATCCGCTTAATGTTTATAACCTAGGAAATGCCGGCACAACTGAGAAAGACTCTCAAGCTAGTCACCGATGAAGACATCGAACTTCTTAGAGCTCCCCTCACAATAGCCTCAGCAAAACTCGCTCTGAATAGGAAGTGCGAGCTTATGGATCTCTGGTGTTGTGGGTTAGGATCCCTGGATGCCCGTTGAAAATCCGTTGCACGGACGCGTCTGCCCTGAGAGACATTCTACAACAATTTGATGAGTAGTTACGACAATGCGTGAAACAAATGTTAAATTTAAATTTGGATGGAGTAAGTTGGGACCAAGCTTCCTTCCTACCTCAGCCAGAGGTCTGAGAGTCCGTCGTGCGACGAATTTGGCTCAGACCGCGTTCTTGGGTTCAATCACTACTTTTCACGAGCTGATCTTATCTATATCTCCTCCGAACGCCAAGCCATTCCTAGAACGGCCCATGGAGTCCAAAAAAGAGGAGTTCGCCGCCCGCCACCGCGTGGTGCTTGATGACGCACCTCAGTCTGCCCTGGGCGCCGTCGTAGTCAAAGCCATTCAAAATAAAATCCTGGACAACACGGTCGTTACACTTGGCAAAGCACGCCTTCTAGCAGCGTTCAATGAACCAAGCGCCAAATGGCTTCAAGCCATTCCCTCGCCGCAGTTGGGGACGATGCTGGACAATAAAACACTCCGCATCGTTGCTAGCCTGTGGTTAGGGGTGGCCGTATGCGCGCCTCATGCTTGCTCCTTTCGCGACACACCGGTGTCACCGAGGGGAGGGCATGGCATCAGCTGTTCTAGGAGCTGCGGAAGACATTCACGCCACGCCACGCTTAACGAAGTCATTTCAAAGGCGCTGCATTTCGCTAACGTGCCCTGCAGAAAAGAGCCAGTCGGACTGGCAACGGACTCAGCCCTGCGCTCAGACGGGATGACCCTGGTTCCCTGGTTCTCCGGAAAGTTCCCTGGTGTGGGACGCAACCGCGTGAGACACGCTGGCGCCATCTCATCAGAATCGAGCCTTGAGATCAGCAGGCGTTGTTGCCTACTTAGCGGAGCAGCGAAAAAGTCTGAAGTATCGCGAGTTAGAGGCAACTTTTATAGTACAGCCAGTTGCGATAGAAACAATGGGGGACATGGGCGAATCTACAGTAAGTTTTCTAAGAGAAATTGGGAAAAGAGCGGCAAGTGAGAAGGATAAAAAAGGGGCGGGGAAATTTCTGCTGCAGAGAATATCCATTGAAGTGCAACGTGGAAATGCGGCCGCGGTGCCAGGCTCGCTGCCCTCAGGCACTGGTTTATTGAGGTTGACCTAACTTTGTAATACAAGTGTACTGCGTATAATATAAATAAATGATATTGTTATGAATTCAAATATATATATATATATATATATATATCTTGCCGCAAGCAGCCCGGCGATCAAGCCTTTTAAAAACCGCAAGATTATTGTAGATTTAGGAGATGCCTGTACCTTGGTGATAGATACTACGCGACAAGTTACCTAACCGTCAACTCCTTCTAGAACCGCATTGTTGTTGTAGATGCAAGAAAGATGGTACTGTCGTGGCTGTGTTGCTAATGAATATTCCCCGGGGTCAGTTTTTAAGCCTATGCCGACGACCTCGTTTTTACCGTCCAGGCCCGGGCACCGGATTTGTTGCAGAGTCGTGCAAATGAAGGACTTGCCAATGTCGTCCACTGGATGTGGGCGGCGGAGCTGGTATTTGCCCCTGCTAAGAGTGAGGCTATGCTCCTAATGGGACGGAGGAAATGTCTCGTTCTATACTTCCGCCTAGAAAGCAAAGAGATCGCAGCCTTCAACAAGGTGAGATGCCTCGGATTCGCCCTCTAGATAATCGCAGCGTACCGGATGATTAGCGCAGCACCGGTTCTCGTTCTTGCTAAAACAGTCTCTGGGACTCAAAAACGACCAAACGCCGCCCATGTGACAAACCTAAGCACAATGAGTGTTACAAAGAGGTGCTCCAGGTGCCAGTTTTCGCATCCTAATCTCAAACATCGTGGACTTGCTGACCCGACTAAGCCTAAACTTACTTTTTACAAGACCCAGAGACTAACAGGCCATAGCGACTTTCAGTCCTTGCTATTTAGGATGGGGAACGCTCACAGAAGGGGACGGGAATGTTCCAGAACACGCTGTTCTAAGGTGCCAAGTATGAACAAAGCAGCGCGTACCTCTACCTCTTTTATTAAGGACACTGGCTTTTAACCTACATGTCCTCTGTATAAAAATTATTTCGTTCTGGAACATCTATCTGAAGTCATTAACGCCATGTGAGGTACAACTCCCCAAAATGCCCTCTCTCCTTAGCTCCCAAGGTACAGATTCGTCAAGGGTAGTAGACTCGCCTCCTCTGACCAATTGATGAGACGCGCAAGCAGTCCCCAGTCAGAGCGGAAGACGGGGACATTACTGTTTCTAGTGGGTTGAAGCTCCACACTATAGGCCTACACTTGTAGGGACCTTCCCCGCCAAATTAAGATATGGAGTTTGAAGCCTGCGTTTACCTTGATGGCTGATCTTGTTCTTAGGAAGTATGTGAGCCTTTGCACACCAAGCGACGCAGCAAGAAGAAAGTTACCTGTGCGCTAACTAGGAGCCAGCGAAGGCGTATCTGCGAAAGACACGATGCGGCGGACGGTGCTAGGTGCCCCTCGAGATAATACTGCGGCGCCGAAGAGCTCCAAACTGTCCTCACGATAGGTCTGGTATATGGGTCCGTGTCGGAGAACGTGTGGGGTCCTGGTCGAGCCTTCTATTTCATCGTCCCTTGCTCAACCCTCGGCAGAACATATCGCACCTACTGGCTTTATCTTTAATCTTGTTAAAACAGCTGATTCCCGTATGGCCCAAAGATCCGTGGCGACTACGTCCGACTCAGAATCGGTCCTGGTAAGGTCGTTTTGGTACGAAACGACAAAACTACTCCTCAGCCGAAGAAGGATCGGCTCAAACAGCAAGCTAAGAGAGAGTGTTCTAATACTAATAATAGATGGGCATACCGATATTCTAGACTGAAAGTTAATAATGGCACAGGGGCAAACGGCGTCAACATGTCTCAGCAAGCGAAGGATAACTGTTCGATAATGAGATGCAGCTCTGTCTTACACAGGAGCCCTGTTCGCCCTACGTCCTACGAGCACGTGATATGAGCGTTGTCTTCGTTTGCATAGGCTAGCGGTTTTTTTCCACCATAGCGCATGGTGCGTGCAACTAGTTAGCCATTGACCGATTATCTTCACAGCTATCGGGCAAGCGTTCGAAGTGTAGGATGAGCGACTGCCAGGGCAAGCTTGACGTGGTGCAGTATCGTGCCGCAGAGCGCAACAGTCCCACTCGTTACGACGCAATTAGCCATCGTTGAGAAGAGGGGTATTCCGATACTCGATATAGATGAACAGATACCCCGTCGTACGTTGATCAGGTGTCCTAGGCTTATCGACTTCCCAAGCGAGACCGATAGTGCTGGTGAAAGCAGAATCTGCTACGTGTACGCTACTACTACTACTACTACTACTACTACTGCTACTTCGACTATTGTTACGGCTTGCACGGCTACCGCTGTCATCAGTGTTGCCGTCCAAACTCTAGCGACTGCAGCCTGCCGAACCCAATACTGACCACTACACTGCGGCTGGTCGGAGGTTGCCATCTATCGAAGCGAATCAAGACCGACGTACAGAAGAAACCAGAGAAATCCGCGGCTCACTCTGCCCACGAGAGCCTGGTGTGCGGGTCTCGCCCTGAGAGATAATCATG
The DNA here is from genome assembly GCA_003439945.1 of Dermanyssus gallinae. Classification (NCBI taxonomy): domain Eukaryota; kingdom Metazoa; phylum Arthropoda; class Arachnida; order Mesostigmata; family Dermanyssidae; genus Dermanyssus; species Dermanyssus gallinae. Next base: position 24,694 of record QVRM01000961.1, read on the forward strand.
TACGGAATAATAGGCTATTAGGAATCAGGTTAGCGATAGCGTCACTTCCATTTGTTGACGCGGTTTAACGAGAAACAACACGTTAGGAAGCATTTAGCGGAAAAGTCAGCAGTCGCAAACAACTATGAATATATACAACTTATATCCAACAAGTTTACATATATATATATATATATATATATATATATATATATATATTTATATATATATACTGAACCTTAAATTGCATGAACTTTGCGGTTGCTGTTATATATATATATATATATATATATATATATATATATATATATAGATGAGTTTATTTATTAAAAAGAAATTATTATATTACGTGGTTATACATTTAAGTTTTTTTATTATTTATTGGTAAATTTTGCGCAGTTGTACATAATATTTCTACGGTTGGCATAACATTTGAAAAAGCAATCTTACCTACATTTGCGCCCTATTCCTTAGCTAGCACCAAAATAGAAATTTGAATTGCTTTGGTCAATTTTGAACCAAGTTTCGGTCGTTTTTTCCATCGTATAAACAATCTGAATATCTGTCTTCGAGAAAAGTTCTATCCAATCTCTTAAATCAAACTCCACGGGCAACACTATAATATATATATATATATATATATATATATATATATATATATATATATAAATATATATATGTATATATATCACCTTTAACAGTTTCGATGACTCAACTTATGGAGTTTTGATGAATATACAAATGTAAACGCGTGTTTCATGTATTTATATTATGTAATCAATTACTAGTTACTAAAGCTCGGGAACCGCTTCATCGTAGTAGCTCTAGTGACTGAAAAAAAATCTGAATACATCTTGCATGTAGCAGCCACTCTCCCCAGACATGACAATACACACAATTCAATAACGCATCTTGGCATCTACGTTGTTGCTCAAGAGCTGGAATATACATTCATTCGATTGTAAGAGCGCAAATAAATCCAGGCATAAAGTGTACAAAACGCACATAAAATAAATGTATAATACACAGAGAAGTAACTGTTCGTTTCATAGTTTATACTAATTATATTAAATTAAAGCATATTTCCTGAGTGCACTCGTAAAGAAAACGATCGTCGTACATTATACGTCTTAGGCGCCAAGGAGGCCCCTGAAAAAATGAGTTCTCCAACCTATACATGTGTAGCCGAGTATGAACGTCCTGCATCTTAATAGTCTCTCCTTCTCTGATTTACTTTGTGTTTGCATACACAAGTGTAGGCATTAATAGCTTTAGTTAGATATACGGTAATTGCACTACCAATGTCAGTGTAGAATTTTGTTAAGAAGTCTTGTTTCGGAGTGAGAGTAAAATTACTATAATTTGTGACACTGGTGCTTTTGCTCGAAATAGGAGCACAAAATGTGCAATTACGAGACAACCAATCCTCCTTTAAGATTCTTCCACGGGATGTCCATTTTAAGTGCATGTAAAATGACTGTATGGCGACGCGCTGCGGCTGTAGCGCGACACGTCGGCGGTAGTGAACGTCGCCACATAGTCATTTTACATGCACTTAATCTAGACATCCCGCCGAGAAATCTTAATTACTCCTCAACTTAGCACGCATTGTCATAAGTTTGGTACTAAAATAATCGACTTGAAATGTGCGTTTGCCTGTTTTAGTTTTGCGCTGTTAGTGGTCGTAAGGTAGTTATTTTGAGGTATTTGGCGTGAAAGCTAATAAAAACTATATTTTTCGGCTGGTTGTCTAGCAATTGCATGTTTTGTGCTCTTATGTCGGGCAAAAACACCAGTGTCACAAATTGTAGTAATTTCACTCTCACTCCGAGACAAGACTTCTCAGGGACCATGTTCCATTAAAAAAATTGTTTGCCTTAACGAGCTCTACAATTCCTTATATCGCTTCCGAAATATTTCTGGGAGACCCTATATATATATATATATATATATATATATATATATATATACACACACACATACATATACGAGAGTTACAATTAAAAAGTGTACGTCTGCGATCCAATGTCTGATTAATTATGTATTGATCTATCCGAAAAGTACGTTAGGCTATGCTTCTTGGTTCTTACTCAGTCAATACAACGTGTGCGTGTCTCGGCAAGCGAATACGCACATCGACATCTACGACAACACCAATATGCAGCAGTAGATTTGAATTTAGCAGTCAAAAACAGGTCAAAGTTTGCTGACAGACAGACAGACACGTACTGCAAATGACGTAGGCCGTCAAGTCGCCGTTTACTTGATTGCTCATAAAACTACACGATATACCCAGTCCACTGCGACGTCTAGTAAGTAAGCGCCATTCATTTCCAGCCGCGCGACGCTTTGACCGGCTGTCCGATAACCGATTAAGGCTGGTTGCCTGCTGATGTTGTTGAGTAAAACGCGCTGGCGATTAATCTAGACGGGTCCAGACACTCTACGGGTCAAGACCGACGGCGGCGACGGTGACCACGGTCACGACTGAAATTAGCTGTCATTTCCAAGACATTGGGGACGTCTGCTGCTCGAAACCAAGCTACGACCTTTGCACGATACGCAGCGGCCGGCCTTTGCGAGCCGCAGACGAAGTAGGCCATACGAACATATGAAGGCGAGTTGTATATTTCGACGTCTTTACGTTCGGCAGACGTAGGACCGTCGCAATCGAGGAAGGGACGACCAGCCCCTGGCCTCACTGAAGTCTCAGCGAGCGAGGTAGTTGTATTAGTACAAGCTGACAAAGTAGGATGGCCCGGCTCTAAACGCAATGTAGGCATGTTGAGCGTAGGCGAAGAATAGGTGCTGCTGCTGCTGAATCGATCTATGCAGATTGCCGATCACATCAAATAGACGCATTGAGCGGAATTATCATTTCATTCAAGAAGTCCTTGTTCCGGGCATATTTCTATAGGTGGTAGATAGACTTTTATTAGGGGCCATCCGGTCGTGCCTTGATAATGATATACATATGATGATGATATGCTGAGCCGCTTCTGGACAGGTCAAGCGTTTTGATGCCGCTTTATGTGCGTTGCTTTATGACCAAGAGCTGAATTACATACTTGCATGTGATTAGTTTACACAGAATGCTGAAGTACAGCTTTAAGCATGCATTGACGACAGTGTGCGTGGCAATGCCCACTGGCCACCAAAAACTAAAACAAAAATCCTTAGTTTGTGGACTAATTTCGGTGAATTGATTGCGTACAGCCAGCGCCTTCTGAAAACTCAGATCGATTTTGCATTGCAAGGTAGCGCCAAGGGCAACCTGCACGTTTGAGAAGCGGTCAGCTGATTCGCAAGAGATTCAAATTTGTGAAAAAGACATTTGGAATACTTTTCCTAAAGTAAAGAAACTCGTAGAATCTGTTTTGGTTTTTATTTTATTTCTGTATTTAAATATTTTATTTATGTAAATTTGATTAAATACATAATCACATAAGCTCGTTCATTACCTGTACACATTTCATTTAGGTAGAACATCGGACAACTAAACCAGTCTGTCCCTTTGTCGTATAGAAGGTCTTCTCTTTGAAATATACGCTGTACTTGACTGTACTTTAATTCAATAGCTTAAGCTTACAAACGCCGTCGAGCCCGGTGGCGTGGTGCATGTGCGTGCAGATCGCGACCGGAGCAGACACTCAGGTGCACGGGTTCGATCACCACCGTTGCACACTTAAACGTATGGGGTCTGTCTTACGAAGCAATGTGAAAGCAAACCTGCGGACGTTAATATTCGTTGAGATGCTGGGTCAGCCCGAAAAAGCTTTTAAACGCCAATCGTGCGGTTGCAACGAGCTTGGGCACCTCGTTGCGAATGTTGTAATGGGGGGGGGAAGATTTTTTGTAATTTTGTTTATTTTTTTATTGGGGGGTTGGATGGTAATGCAGCATCTCTTATTATTAAGACATCTGTGCTCCCCGCTTTTTTTCGATCATGGTCGATTTAATCCACCTTTGGCATTAACCTTGTTTAAATTGGGAACCATGAAAACCAATTTAGGAGTGGCCGGTCTGGGTCTCGAACCGAGGCCTTTTGCCACTAAGCCATTATGATTTTCTGTAGATCTTAAGTCTGTCCAGAGAGACTTGCTAAAACGGTATAACTAAATATTACTTATTCTCGCTACGGATATCTGTATACATATACATAGACAAGTTTAACGGTCTCAAGCAAAGTTGCCTAGCAAGTGGGTGCCGCGTGCTGCTTAGTTGAAGGAGACTGGTGTTACGTCGATCGTACGGCCTCCGCCTCCTGGTGGCGGATTTCGCGGCCGAGAGTGTTTGCGCACATGAGTTGCTGGCTGCCGTCGTAGACAGGAAATGAGGACGAACCTACCCTGGCCGAATGAAAATTGCAAGGATGCTAGCGATTAAAACTCAATTACGATGAGCTTCGGCGCCTTGCCTCGGTTGCCGCCGCTGCCGGTGTCGCTGCCGCCTTTCTACAGCGCACACAGGAAATCAGGAACGCGGCTGCACTTCCGTCCTGGCTTGCTCGCTCGCTCGCAGCAGCAGCAGTAAGCGTCGCGATGGCGATGATAGATTGGGTTGACTTCATTTGCTTATATCCTTTGGTTGAAGCTGACGTATTACGACGCGGGTGTTGCTGTTGTTTCTGTTGTTGCTGTGGTTGATGTTGCTCTTGTCGTTGTTGTTGTTGTTGTCGTTGTTGTCGTTGTTGTTCTTATTGCTGATGTTTGTTGTTTCGCTCTCGGCGTACGGTGCTTCAGATAGGGGGCCGCGACCGTGGCAGGCAAAAAGCTGTCGCACTCCATGGAACTGCCTATCTATCTATCTATCTACCTATCGTCAAGAGAAAATAGCCCAGATCTCTTAGCAGGGTAGCACTTCTCAGTGACACGAACTTTAACAAAATCGTCTATAACAGCAATAGGCCGCCCAAAGCGTCATTGGTCAACAACTTGAAGCTTTGACGTCAGAGCACAGTAATCCGTGCACACCGCTTGGAACGTATACGCTGTGCACTGCTATGTCAATTCGGCGTGCGTCACCCGAATCTAAGTTTCAGCGTTTGTGAGAAGGAACTTTGAGGGATTACATTGTTTCCGGTTGAACTAAAACTAAACTAACCTGCACAAAGAACCTGCGAGCGTGTACGTATGCTTTCTCTGTGGATAAACGCTATCGAGTCGCGAAACGATAGTCGCGTAGCTAGGTTAGCAATTTCTAACGTATATTTTCAGACGAATGGTTTTCCCATCCGACGTCTTGATATATTTGCGGTGACAATCGTTCTGACCGAATTATCAAAGAGCTGCTGAACTGGATTTTAGAGTGTTGGCTCATTTGTATAAAGTAGCATAAGTTAATAGCAGGAACATAAAATTTCGTAGTTTAACAAACCACGGCAGAAAGACACGTTTGATCCCTTGATATTAAACAACGCGCGAGACTGTTTGAGTTTCTGCTACAAGGTTGCTGTTTACTTATCAGTGAATACTTTTAGTCTCTTTACTGCGATAGGCGAGCAAAGAAGAGCACTTACCTTTTGGTAATATAATACGTTCCGTTGGTTGCAACGTTTTCACCTAGCATACATTTGCTTCGTTAGATGCTGGTATCTCATGTAACTTACGTGTCTTAGAACATTAATAATTTATCATCATTATTTCGGGCCAATCAGTTTGACTCCATTTATGGCCAAGACATTTGAACAATGTGAATTGATGCAGATTTCGGCACACGTTCTTAATTTCCTCTCACCAAGACAATATGGTTCTCGTGCGAGAAGATCTACCGAGACCGCTAATGCTTTTATTTACCAGACTATCATTGAGTCTTGCGTTCAGAGAAATGGATGTATCGCAATTATTGTCGATATTAGCAAGGCTTTCGACTGTTTCGATTCTGAAATTTTAATCCTTCGATTTCTAGGCTTTAATAATAGTGGTTGCTCTTGGTTTTGGGCGTTTCATCGGGATCGAGTTATTACCGTCACTGGCCGAGCGGTCTCATCCGGCCAGTTCTGTATGCGCTTTTTTATGCCTCAGGAAATTATAATGGGGTATTTCCTGTTTATACTTTATATCAATATTGCCCTACGGAGCCTAGATAGGTTCTCCAGTATACGTGCGGTATCTTATGCTGATGACTGCACTCTGCTTGTCCCCTTATCTAAAAATAACCTGCGGGCTGGTTTTGATATGGCGAACGAAGCATTAGCAGTCCTCTGTAATGCTTTTTGCAACCTTGGCATGAAGATCAACACCATAAAAACCCTAATTGTATTTTTCCAGCTGTCCCACTCTTCCATAACCTTCTCCAGGGGCGACTTAATTATGAATGGTACACTACTAAAGCTGTTTTCAAATATCACCTGCATTGGTTTAGTGTTCAATGAGCGTAACACGTGGAAGACCCACACTAACATACTCCAACATAAATTTGCACTTGCTGTTGCTTCATTTGCCCATCTTTGGATTCGTGTGCTTCAAGTCTCTATTTTCGTCTTGGTGTATAAGGCGCTAGTAGAGCCTCAGGTACTGTAGTATGATCTGGGTTGGGACCTACCGAAGAGTCATTGTCTCGGTCATTCGGTCTCTGCAAAACAAAGCTATTCGTGCTATATTTGGTCTGCGACCCAGAGAATCAGTTTCAATATGAAACAGATTGTATGTTTTCGAGCTGCCATTTTCGTTTACAAAATCACTAACATTCTTATAGAGACTGGCAACCTTTTCCAGACCATACCCTCTATTGCTGCACCATACTCCTTCCGAAACAGACGACCTTACATAGCCATTACTCTTCCGCCAATACGCCTTCTTGAGATTGGACCATGTCATTTATTCTTTGGAATACAATTCCTCCCGCCATTGTCGCCATTCCCTCTCATTATTATTATTATTATTATTACATAACATAACATAACATCACTTTTATTTCACATAAAAGGGTTGGTATCAATATACATACTTCTGTAAGACAATCGTAATTAATCACCAAATAGGCGAGCACTATTTGGATTATCATGGGCCCATTTGGCCATACGCCAAGCAAACAGTCCGTTCACGAATTCTCCGCGGGCCACGGCTTTTGAGGTGATTGATCGCTGACTCCTTAGGTTATTGGAGCGTACATCAAAAAAGTGTCCTAACAAGTCACATTTTCGTAATTGATGTAGAACAGATAAGTTGCACTGCATGAAAAGTGTGTCGATACTTGGAACAACGTCATCTAACACGCTGTGGGGGCACCTGATTCGCAGGCGTCTTAGAAACATGTTTTGGACGCCATTCACCAACTTCCTATATTTGGACAGATAAGGCTCCCAGACAGGGGAGCAATATGTGAGTTTAGGAAGAACAAGAGATTTGTAAAAGCGAATGTACACATGTAAAGTAAAGTTTTCGGGCTGACCCTCAGCCAAGATTTAACGTCCACGGAACTGTTTTTCACATTGCTTCATAGACGGATCCCCATAAATACAAATGTGCAACGGTGGGGCTCGAACCCGCGCACCTATGTGTCTCCTCCGGTTGCGAGGCGCAGACGCATGCCACCACGCCACCGGGCTCGACTCGAATGTACACATGTGGAGTCGTTAAAATAAAACAGCGAAAGATAGTATTTATTGTGCGCAGAGATGTCTCCACAACCTTGGTAATGTGAAGGCTAAAGTTAAGATCAGGCGTAATATATATGCCTAAGTCCCGGGTATAAGAGAGGGTCGGTAAAATGCAGTTGTCAATTTTGTAGTCAAAGTCAAGTGCACCATTTTTCAGTACAATGCATTTAGAGGGTGAGAGAATCATGTTGTTTTCAAAACACCATCGTGCAATGCCGTCGACGGCAGTCTGCAGAACAGCGTGGGAGTCACTAGAGCAAATAGGATAATAAAGTTTTAAGTCATCAGCATATTCAAGATATTTGACCGCCGGTGGCAGGTACTTATTTATGTCCAATACAAAAATTGTGCATAGAAGGGGGGATAAACATCCCCCTTGAGGTACACCAGATACTGCAGAATATGGTCGACTAAGTAATTATTATTATTATTATTATTATTATTATTATTATTATTATTATTATTATTATTATTATTATTATTATTATTATTACTATTATTATTATTATTATTATTATTATTATTATTATTATTATTATTATTATTATTATTATTATTATTTTTAGTCACTTAGTTATCATTTACTCAATGTAATCATTCAGGGTGGGAACATGATATTTGGGTCCCTGCGAACGTGTGCACCGTTCGGGGGCCCAGTGTAGGGACCAGCCATTTCTGGAGAGTGCCCCGAACCGAAGCCGCATTGCCCCGTTGCACATCCAGCGACAGGCGCTGTCTGAGAAAATCACCCGCTCGTTTGTCTCCGCTGGCTAGAATCAGCCGTTTCCCGACCTTTTGTAGCAAACTTCGAGTGGATGGACTGGGCCCACCAAGGGTCTCGAAGGCAAGGGGGTAAAGCCTGCCTTGGCGAGAGCCGAAGCATGACTAGCCCGGGCTGCGCCAGCACTGACCATTGATTATTATTATTATTATTATTACATTTCGACAACGAGCACATGATCTTCGTTCTAGCCCCTGGGCAACCTTTGCAGTATAGAGGCTAAATGCTTTCAAGTGTATTTGCAAGTAATCATGAATAAAGCTAATTTATGAAATAATCCTTTCTACAGGATGCTTTATCGATTAGATTTTTATATAGCCGCCCTGCACCTTATTATCCTTGCTTAATTGTGGTGTTGGGTTTTCTTAAAGTGTATATATATATGTCGTACAAAATTTACAGTAGAGCTCTTTTGACCAGAGCACACACCCAGCTGGAATTCGATCTTGATGAGTAGCTGTGTCGTATGAGAACCGGGCCTCCCATCGTTTCGAACGCGAGTGAGTAAAGCCAGCAGTCGCATTTTTTTTTTTATCTCGTTGGCAATTTATCGTAATACGCAATTCTTTACAATTGTAGACACTGCTCGCATATCGCTTATGCGTCAATCGTCGAACCGGGTCAATCCGGTAATACGCGAAATGGGCCAGGCCCGGAGGGACCCGGGCCTGTGGTGTTTACTCAGCTCTGTGCAGATGCGATAAAGCGATCTTTCCATTACGCACAACTTTTACCATTCCTGCCTGTAGAGGATGTAGCACGGAACAGCACAAACAAAGCAGAAAACAACATCTCTCTATTTGGATGGCCAAGCGCCGCTGTCTGAACGACTGCAGCGACTGTGTATTCACAATATTGGCGTCATTGAGAAGTTTCGTTTCCCAGCTGACGACAGCGGTTACACCAACTATAGCAGTAAACGCAATACGTGTGCAGCAAGGTGTTGATTCAAATAATAATTACATATGGTTGACTTAATAATTGAACTAGTATGCCATACATTCAAACATGCGGACGCGTACACTATTCGTTAATCAACACTTGCAAGGTAGACGGATTGGCTGTCTAACTGATAATATATATATATACATGTTTACATATATATATATATATATATATATATATAAACACACCTGAGCTACACACCTGTTAGCGAAAGAGGAACTTGAAATTATTGACATCATGCGCACGATTGTAATTCTTACTCATTATACCGACAGAACGACAGACAGATTAAATCGCCGAGATACCAGGTTTTCCACAATTAGTATTGTCTATGGTAAATTTCTTGAGACAGAAAATTCAATGATGTTTATTTCACTCAAATTGAGTATAATATACAGTTCCAAAACGTTTCTTCATAATTCGTTATCTTCTTCACGCTTCCGGCGAGAGAAGTGGTGCAACGATTTCTGATCACAGCGCTGTGCGTTCCACTGCATGGTACTTGGCTAACCTCTGCAGGCAAAACCGGCAGGCGCACAAATTGTACTCCTCGTGAAAGGCTGCGTTTGAACATACCAGGGCGCGATAACCATGCACTACGTACCTAGTGTTAACGTGGCGACGGTCACACGCAGGACCAGACCAAAGGTGCACGGCATTGAAAACGTCCAAACCAGACAGAAAGTATACACATCAAAGCTCTAAATTAACGGAGCTTGAAAGCTGGCATACTAACGTTCAAGTCAAGCTGACGAAGCTCACACAGTACTCACATGACGTCATTATACTACCAGTGTCACGGCCTGAATCACATTCGTCATCTAAAGGCGATAATCTAAACCGAATTCCAAAAATATGTTGCACTAAAACCTTGAAGCAACTCATTCCAAACAGTGCCCACAAAGACTTGAATGTGTTCATATGCTGCGGACTGCGCAACCACCCGCATCATCTCTCGGCACACTGTCGGCGTCAACACGTAGTCGTCAAACCTGAAAGACAGCCTACCTAAAAAATGATGTTCAGACGCTCAGAATGAGCAAAGTTCAACAAAAAATCGCCACCTGTACACTGTACGACCACAAAATAGTATTGTGTTTTCGTGCCGTCAAAATCAAACTCCGATATTCACGCCCGGAAGAGTCATACATATACACGGCCTGGTACAGTACGACTACAGGTATTATTACACTACCTGCACTGCTAAATAACTCTGTTCGGACACGGTATGCAATAATGGCACATCAACATAGTAGTGACTCTAGAATATGTGAACATACCACCCTGTTCGATCTTTTGCATACGATTTGATATGTACCTGACTTATATATGAGCATTTATTTCTCAATGTGCATAAATCGTAGAATGTTCTGGAAGTTGTCACCTGCAACATCAGCTATAAGACAACGTTAAACAGTGAGAGCCCTCCCAAGACTGCAGCATGGATTGTTGCGAAAATCTGTTATACACTCATCATCTGTTTCTGTGCCACTGAGATTTTCTACGAACACGGCAAACCAAGACATGCCTGATCTATACACCGGATGGCGAGAGTAAATTCAAATGGGTAACTTTTTATGTGCAACTATACGCACGTATATATGTACATATTGTGGCTATTTCAGTCACTGCATTTGGGTCGTAGAAAAGTATTTGATTACTAATGCTACTGTCACTACCACTCGTGTGGCATTTATTTATCGTTCTGTATATTTGTATATGTATTCTTCGTAGATTTTTTTGTATTTTGGTGGCACAACCATAAATGTCCCTGATCAACTTAAAATTGCTCAAAATGATGCTATACGAGCTATATGTGGCTGAGCTACTAGAGATAGGGCGCTCACATTTGCTACAAGTTACTACAGGTATAAGCTTTTAAATGTGAGAGGCATATGCACATATGAATACTTTCAACAACTTTAACAGCCAAAGTGGCCAGATGTGGCTTTCATTATGTTTCAAACCCGAACGCAAACCACAAAAACAAGCGTCTTAGGATCCCCTCAATAAAGAACTGTTACCGACGTAAATTATCAGGTTTTTAAATTGGTAACATTCGTTAAGCATGCTGGGGCTTTCGGGATGTCGCTGTCACAGCTGATTCATCGGTATTAACAACTAAGTGTGTCACCTCCGCATTCGTACTGTGTGCATACAAACATAACAAGCCTGAACGTGCTTAGAATTAAAAGCATCATTTAGTGAGGCTGTTTTTGACCATTTGTCCTCTATGGCTTGATATCGCCGTTTTTTCATGATTCTAGCACCATATACGTGACTGTGTCTGAAAATGTTATGAATCTTGTCACATCGTGTTTATTAGTAAACGTATATTATTGCTGTTCTTATTACGACTAATACACTTTTCTTCGCTTTTCTTTTTCCTTTTATTACTAATATGCATGCTTTTTAACTTACAGGGGAGTTATTGTCTTGATCAACAAAGTCAATCTCTTTAGAGAATGCTTCTAAAAAAACGCATCAAATAGCAATGATGTTACTTGTGTTATCGAGACAATTCATTCAATGTTACTCATATAGATTTTTAAACTTTCGAATCGAATGATAAAAAAGTCCAATTTGTTCGATGTGAAATTCGCTGCCAAATTGCTGCATGTAATATAATTGCTACACATTCAAGTAATCGCAATCAGCGTGCGGTTTTACTAAATATGTTAGAACCGCCCATTCCTTCAGTGATATCTGCACAGTAGTTTGTGGTAATGATCACATCTACTTATTATTCAGTAGTGACTCAACATATAATATCTAACTTGTATTCTTTGTCTCGAGGGAGTCTATTGATGACATCACCAGAAACGACGTATCTCAACTTTGCCCTGGTCACACAATACGTCCGCCGTTATTTAGATAAATATTTCCCGTGACTTTGTTTTCAGTGTTTGATAGTATTTGCTGTCTACGCTATGTACTCCTACATTTAGTAGTAACGGTAACTTAGGCGGCTAACGCACCGTTCGAAGCGGGGCGTTGCCATGGCAACCACGGTTGGCAAAACATCGCTAGTTCGAGCCCTGGCCGTGCTGGTTGAATTGTTGGACGTGGTTGTCATTGCCTTGCTGCTACATACCTCTGCTGGAGAAAGCCTATATAATTCCAGTACGAGAACGCGATGACGATAGATACATTTAGACGATATCGTGCCACAGGCAACTTAGCCCATTACGAGCGTCCAAAAATGTGGTTGTCAGAGCGTTAAAAAAAATTCTAACAAACTAGAAAAGTGTGTCAAATCGCAAATCGTGTCGCACCTATTAAATGTCATTCAATTACTTTTGTTCATCTCAGTTCGGCTTCATTAACCTCTCGACGCTCAACGGATGACCCTGACCTCGATGTGCGATATATTAGACTTTATTAAACTGCGAAGAAGGCACGCCGTTCTGAAAACCTTTGCCAATACACTCAAGGTTGTTGGTAGTCTATCACAGAATTTTCTGATTAAGCTGTCTGACCTGGGATTTTCCATGGAATTTTCCAATGGCTCTCGCCAGTGGATCCGCTCGCATCTGTATTGTCGTGTCGATCAAATTCGAGACTCCACGTCGTCTTAGTAACACGAATTACAAAGATGGGCGTTACCTGCAATAGACTACAGCGCTCCGCGCTGGTTCAAACGTACACATATCGATAATCTACGACGAAATACATCCGTGTCCACATCTCAACGTGGATTATTAGGTCTATTTAGGTGCCCTCGCATGCGTCTTGTGACCGAAGGAGACACATAGGTGTGCGGGTTCAATCCACATGGTTACGCATTTGTATTTATGGAGTCCGTCTTACGAAGCAATGCTAAAGCAAATCCGTAGACGTTAAATGTTGACTGAGAGTCAGTCTGAAAAAGTTTTTTTGTTTAAATCTGCGCACTCCGCAGATCAGAGTCAGTATACTGAGCGGTGGTTCAATGGGAACGCCATCATTTTTTCGAGTTTGGCCAAGTTTGAATAAGGTTACGTTGTATTGTACATAGGTTGAACATATAAAATGTGCGCAGGTCATATAGCTGAGATCTATCTGGCGGTATATGTAGTCTATGTGCCTATTTGTGCGTATATTGGAGTAGAATTTTTGGTGAACGTGTGAATAGATGTTTAAATCGCTCAGAGTCGCATGTGGATATTACCTGATTGCCATCACTGCCAGTGATCACAACATACGCGTTTTAAAAGCATTAAGAAAAGCGTTATGATTTTGCCTTTGTTGTGATTTCCGCACTCCGCTAGCCGTCCGTTCTAGCTTGATACAATGAACGCTGAAGATTTAAATTACTATATTTAAATATACGTAGGGACTTAACGAAATGTTTGCAATTTAATCTATGTTAGAATAAACATGTTTTGTTGATTTGCTTTCTAAAGGTGAAATGATTTTATAGATTTTGACGTAATGTCTACTAATTTATATACATTTCTTAAATGCATGGATCGAAGCACACTTTCAAACTGAAAAGCTTTTCTGCTTTTTTTTTCAGCTCTACCTCAAAGGTTTTAAGCACCAATTGGCGGTAATCGCATCTTCTTCCTTTAATCAATCGCAAGTCAGATAAAGAAACGACGCGCTTTGTCAACTTGTCCTATCGCTAGACTGAACGATAAAAGCCTCACCGACTTCAGCCTTGTTGGCTGACGCATCGTTGTCGTAGTCGAGGGACCAGCGCCTAAGAAACGCCTTGAAGCTGTTATGGTGAGCTTCTGTACATCTGGACTATTTCATTCTCGCTCTTGGAGAAAAGATGGCGACCATCGCCTTCCTAAGGTACTCACCGAACAAACTGTTTGTGAGTCCGAGGTGGCCATGTTAGGGTGGGACACAACATTCAAACCCAAAGTCCCCTCGTTATAATTGAGTCTTCGTCAATCATAGCCTTCATACGAACCACAATATATTCGGCCGGTTACTGTTTCGGGCGTCTGTGACGGGAAATGTCTAGACAGACTAAAATCTCTACTTCGAAATTTTTCGTACCATCCAAACACTCCTCGAAAATGGCTTCCCCAATGGCCGGTCGAAGCTCTTTGAAACGTTCTAATACACTTAATCCTCGCTGGAGCCTATTACAAACTAACTGTACGTACAGGTATTATACAACTGCCCTACACGGTTTTTGGGCGCGGCTGTAGTGTCACCAGAGCTGTAGTTCATCATTCTCTGTCATACCGTTATGTGACAGGATCGACCCGACTTTTCTGCCCAATACCAACGGGGATGACGACGGATACACGAATGGGTTAGATTTTGACTCAAACTCCACTGCGCGAGAAAACGCGGAAACTCTCCGAATCAATTTTGCTCATTCATGACTACAGTTAGTCATGTGGTGACCTTAAAAAAAACACCGTGTTCGTCACTTTTATTGCTGCTGGTGGCAGCTATCTGTCTAGCTGCTGTCAGTGCACTGGTAGCAGAGTATTTCATTGGGTGTCGTTTGGGCATTAAACAGACACGTTTCTTGCATACTTATCATCTCGATGTCTACTTACATTAACCCGCCCACGTTAAGTTGAACCTACTTATATATGATGATAGTGATGATAGCCATGCACAATGTACCTTGTGTACACGTGCCGGCTAGTGCATGCCATTCCATCCTAAAGCTCTCTGGCGAGGTACACGTCTAACTGCGCTATCTCAAGTTGAACCTACTGCGTAGCAGTCTAGTGACAAGTGACGGCGTGGTCTAGGAGACTAATGCGCTAGTCATGGTTGTCATCTACCACTGGGGTGTCGTCGGTTCGATTCCTGTTGTTGATCGAATTTTCTTTGAGCGATGCTCATTGGGAAAATATGATAAACCATATACCGCTGAGAATCAGCGGCCATGCAGCCACAAGAACTGTTGGGGAAACCCTAGATAGCTTAACATGTCCGGCCCTCGGTGCATTGAAGATATACCTCAGGTTAAGTTCCAAGACCGTAGGGGACGGAGGATAGTCTAGAATTAAAAAAGTGAGCACTCCACTTAACCACTTTATGAAACGCTGTTTATTCGATTGCGACTTCGGGTTGTCTTAGGGCGGCTGTTTCTAGCTCTCTCAAGCGGCTTGCCAGCGGTTGTTCAGCCTCGACAAGTGGCGCTTATCAGCGGACCTACTCTAACGTATGCTAAGTAATTAGCGCTGTGAGCATACATACATTTGAGCGTGTTGCTAAAATCTATGCTCACAGCGCTAACAACATAACATAAAACCCTTGGTATACGAGTTCCACGCTAGGCTCAACTCCGAAAGCTAACAATGTTCGAGCTCAAGTTTCAAGCTCAAATGGTTAATTTACGGAATTTAAGGTCGCGGTCACAACGTGCGAAATAGGGAACACAACAAAGCTTCTAAAAGCAGTATATGCAAACAGTTATTACAACACGGTTTCATGCAAATGTGTCAAAAAATAACTTAAGTTTCAAATACTCCTTTATCCGCCTGCTCACAATATTACTCCCGGCCTGTTGGCCTGTCAGCTGCCGATTGAACACTACCGTTTTACTGTCACAATGTCTTAGCAAGTCCATAGTCATTGATTGATCAAAAATACAATACGATAGTACATTTTTATAAAGTTAAGGGTTGATGCCGAACGACCTACCAGAAAAAAATTGGTTACAACCTCATTTATTTACAACATAACTGGTGCTCCCTTTTTCAAACGGCAATCGAACGGCAATGTCTAAAACCGCGTTTTCTGGGGGTTTAAATTTAAATTTAGATGGGTTGTAGATCTAATCTAAATCTGCAAGCCCGTCAGAGCTTTCCGGACAACTGAACCGATGCAAGCAATTGACTTCTACTTTGGTTCCGTATTTCGTACCGGAGAAAGATGCCCGAATCATATCCCTACTCCCTGCAGTCACAGTGGTATGGAAAGCAGTTGGGTTCAACATAGTATCTTGCTCTACGGACCATATTGTTAAAGGCCACCTTCAACTAAAAGCGTTACGTGCGACTTGAACACATCCCGTGCTGCTATATGCATCTAGTGTTTATTATATTGATAGAACTGTTTTGTTTTTTCAATAAGCAATATACGGCCTAATCCGCGTCTGCGTGTTTGTGCATGTTTTGCTTAGCAGCTTAACATACAGCAACTAACTTATTACCACTTTAGTAGGACAGACGTATACTTCTAGTTCGTCCGAGTCAGCGGCTGCACTGAGCTTTACGTGTATAAATAGCAGTGATCTGCATCCTTGAACGCTCGGGCCTCTGCGCGGAGGACGCAAGGTGTCCAGACGGCATGACACTTACACCATTCAAGCGAGGCAAAATGCTGGCTTGGGATGCAACCGTTACCGACTCCCTAGCACCTTCTAGGGTCGGTGGCGGCGCATCCGAAGCTGGTTATGCAGCTCTCCTTGCGGAGGCCAGCAAGCGAAGAAAATAATCATTAATCGCGTATCCCCACGAATTCTGCCCTCTTGTGTATGAGCCCTCGGGTTCTCTTGGTGTTCGGACTAGGCAGCTAATCCGTAAAGTCGGCACTTTGTTAAATCTGTCAACCGGTGATAGCAAATCGTCGTCCTTTTTAAATAACGTCTGGATCTTGACATACAACGTGGAAACGCGGCCTCCGTTCGGGGCACACTTCTGAAATGGTCTCGGCCTAGCCTAAACGAAGCGAACACGTAATAGTCACAAAACACACCCGCTAGGTACATTGGCTTAGCTAATCTTCCGTGATATGTGTCCCACATGCATAATGTAATATACAGAAAATAAACATTTACTATACAAAAATTTAAATACATATATATCAGTGATCCCAGACTGTACTTCCAAAAGTATAGTGTCGCCAGTGGATGCGTTGTCATTTCCAAGAAGAATACATATTTGATAATCGAAATTTATAACGAGGCCTATTGATGGAACTGTATTTGAAAAACGTTTAATTTGTCAGGGAAAAAAAACAAAAAATATAGAGTGTAAGGATTACGGACACATATTCACAGTAAAACAGTACAAAAAGGTTTTACCGTACCTTCGCAATAATTTCATCATTACGGTTCTTTTTTTATGAACGCAAGCATAAAAATGTTCTCTGTCCTGAAACGTACATGTACTAGAGAGCCATTTCCTGACTTTATGAACAAATTGCTTCGGGAAACTGACCTGACGAATATCGTCGAGCGTTGTGGCATGACGCGACGCTTATGGTAACTAGAGACTATGAAAATGAAGTGTAAATAGCAGTCCTTTCACGTGTAAGGTTAAAACTTAGGGTTGCAGCTCGGAGCGTATAAAGTGACTTAATTTAGAAAAACTTGTGCGCCATGTACTAGGTCTATATTTTTATCTGGCTAACTAGGTCTGTATTTTTATCATGACTCCCGGCGCTTCATTCTGAAGTAATTTGGCCCTGTGAAGAATGAACTACTTTATATGCACCTCCCCAGATTAGAATTCACGAGAGTACTTGTAAAAATAAAGTTTCACAGACTATAATCAAGCCGTCCACCGAACCACCCATCACCTTTGTACGACACAATGACGGCATAATCGTATTTGAGCATTATATATATATATATATATATATATATTTTTTTTTTGTATTATATATAAACCGTGTACAAATGAAAATACCGTAATAACCAAACCAATTAAACCGGACCGACACCGAATTGTGGCCTTATAGAGGGGAGACTGCGTGTCGGACAAATCACTGAGAAAGTGGAGTTTCCGTTTTCGTGAAGGCCGTCTTCTTCGTCAAGCAGTAGAGCAATTGTGTCCAGGCCTCTGGCGACAACTTTTAAATGAAAGCATTAATTATACCGGTCAACTGTATATAAATTTACAATTTGAATATCCCTTATATTCTGCATATATATATATATATATATATATATATATATAATTTTTTTTGCCTACACTTAAAGTATTTCAGCCAGTCACAAACTTCTCGGAAGAAGTCCGCTTCTAAACATTCTCCACTCGACACGAAGTAAACTTGCTCGACCAAGATTCACAAAAGGAATCTGAGACAATGTCGAAAGGGTTGCAGGGTTTGGCCGGCGAGAGGCTCTTAAAGCCCTGGGGCATCGACGGTCGACGAAGAGACGCGCCGATCAATCCAGTATAGGCAATCCCTGGTGGGTAACCCAACATTAGGACAAACCAGAGCAGGTGGCATAAGCAGGCATGTCTCTTGTCAACTCGGTGAGAGCTCACTTTGAGACTTTGATCCGACAATACTTGCAATGAGATCACAGCTATTCTAACTGCAGAAGCGCTACCACAAAGCCAGCTAGCCAAGCAATCGCTAGGGGGCGGCTGTAATCTTATGCTATTGATAGCCGGCATTCAAAGGGCTAGTAAAACGTCTTGCATAATAGGCCTGCCACATACGATTCCGTACATGTGTCGCAACATCTTATAGCCAAGTCCACGTTATGCCGCGCACGCCATGTGGATCCGATGATCCACTTACGTAGTATGAAAGCTGACAGCTTCCGACAGCTTCTGGTGACAACTCGAACATGCTAGCATTGCCATTCACGCTACTAATAGCCTCTGTAGTGTGGTACACAAAAGAGCCTAGCGAATTGAATCAGCCGTACGTTACCTTTTAACCCGTATCTCGTCCATTATCGCGCGAACTAGCACGCACCTCCTAGTTGGTCTATACTTGAAGAATGCCATAGTACTCTCGAAGTCACTAAATACGTAAGTCCCCTAATAGTGTCATACCTTCGTTCTCAGGTCCTGTATGCAGAAGCTCTCACGCCATCGTCGGCATTATTGAATTGGCTTGAGTGCAATAGACAATGTGGTTAGCTTCCTTTATATATATATATATGGTCTAGGGGGTGTGCGCTATTCATAGTTGTCATCTGTCGAAGTGTCGCCGATTCAATTCCTGCTGTTGATCAACTTTTTTCGAAGCGGTGCTCATTGAAAATAGATGATAAAAGATATCGCGGAAAGGCAGCAGTCATGCAGCCATAAAGACTGTTGGAAAAGCCCTAATTATCTCAATATGCTTTCTTATCCTGTTTTTCTAAGCTCCCCTAAAGAGAAAATGGTTTTGATAAGTGTATATACTTTTTTATAACCGTCTTATATAAATACGTTTATTATAGAGCGATAATTAGCGCATGAACCGGTAGACTCCGCTTTAGAGCCATGCGCATGTAAGTATGCGCTTACCTTCTTAATTATCATAGGACCTTTATTAGACCGTTTGGTAAATTGCGATGAAAAATAGATATTCTACTATAATTCTAAGCACGCAAAGAGTCTAGTTTGGGGCGCAGGCCAGAGTCAATCCAAACGAAATGTCCACTCAAGTGAGAATATGTTATGCTGTTAGTGGAATATCAGAGGCATCTTTCGTTCACTTTCAACTTCTGAGAAGGAATCAGATCTCTACCGCCAGCAACTCCAATGAGTTTTAGAAATATTGACTAATCGCGTCCTCAACTCGTGAACAAGAAAGGAGTCATCTTTCACTAGAACACCGGGTGATCCGTGCAAATAACACTGTCCTTAAGAAACATATACGGTCTGGGCCGGAAACTTATTAAGCACCCATTGACCTTTCTAAAACTTTTTGACTGGACAAACTAGAGTCTTTCGAGGACGTCTAAGATGAGGTAGAACAATTTTTGCCTTTATGAAACAAACTTTTTACAAAAGAGGGGTCGAACGCTGTTTTATTCTTAGTGAGGTGTCACTGTAAGAGAAGGAAACTCTATATTTATCCTATCATATATATATATATATATATATATATATATAAATATCGTCCTCGTACTTTCCTGTTTTCACCGGCATTCCCTCTTGTTAACAATATCAGTTTGGAATTAAATTGAATTTGGTCAAAATTACTGCATGCCATATAATATCTGTACAGTATTGTTTTATATTGTATTATCATTCTCTTAAAAAATACTTGTTATTTGATTTTATGAATGTCTAAAAACTTTGTTTTGTAATATTATTTTTTTAATGCCGCTTATTCGTCTGTTATTATTTTAGTTAATATCTACTTCTATTCCTTTCGATGCAACGAGCAGATGATCTATAATCTAGCCCTTGAGCAATCTCTGTCGTAGAGAGGCTGTATGCTGTCGAGTTCATTCGCAAGTACTATATATATATATATATATATATATATATATATATATATATATATATATATATAAAGTTCTTAGAATGAGCTTTTTAGAATTCGAATTTTGGCGCGCTTCTACCGCTATTAGGAACTGCAACTTTTCGACTGCTAGCACTCAAAATATTATGGTGATTGGCCGTTGCGATTTCGTTTGATAGCTTTTCCCGTGCAACGTATCGGCGTGATTTTTAAAAATTAAGAAAAAAAGAGTTTCGAGTGGTTATCAAGCATTTTTATTTCAAAGGTTGGAATGCGACCCAAGTAAAAATTGGGTTGGACGAGACGTACGGTGACTCTGCGCCATGTTTTGCCACTGTTTCCAACTGGATTAATGTGTTAAAAAGAGGTCGCAAGAGCACCGGGAATGAACTACGTCCAGGAGGCCAAAAAACGGCAACTGATGAGGAAAACATAAAGAAAGTGCGAAACATCGTTAGCACAGATAAGCGAATAAACATTAAGGAGATAGCGGAGGCATTAGGAATTAGTTTAGGTAGTGTGCATTTTATCCTATACGAAAACTTGAAGATGAAAGAGCTCAGAGAAAAATGGCTGCCGCATTTGCTCAACCAAGGCCAAAAAACGCGCCTGTTTTCGCTTCACAGCGAAATTTGGCCAAGATGTCGAACAATCCGTCGGATTTTTGGCGCAGATTCATGACCGTCGATTAAAGCTGGGTCCATCACTACACTCCCGAGACCCGAGAAGCATCTTGCCAATGGTGTGCACCTGATGAAGGACCTCCGAAGAGGGTGCGGACAACGGCATTGACCGGAAAGGTGATGGCTACAGTTTTTTAAGACCAACGTAGAATAAGGCTGGTCGACTACCTTGAGAGCGGTAAAACGATCACAGGAGAATATTATGCAAGACTGTTGGACTGCCTTTAGCAAGAACTCATCGTGAAACGGCCCGCTTTGCAGAAGAAGGTTGTCCTGTTTGACCAGGACAATGCTCCTGCACACAAGTCCCGGCAAGCATCGGCAAAACTGGCCCAACTGAGGTTCAAACATATTGAACAACCTTCCTATTCTCCAGACCTGGTCCCCTCTGATTATTTCCTCTTCGAACATTTGAAGAATAGTCTCGGTGGAAAGCGTTTTTCCAGCAATGAAGAGGTTAAGGCTGCTGTCAATGCCTATGTTCAGTCTAAAGACGCGGAATTCTACTTAAGAGGTATAAAAGCTCTGAAATCTTGGTGGGAAAAGTGTATTGAGCATCTCGGGGAGTATATCGAATAAGATAAATTTAAAAACATGATTTGGAAAATTCTTGGTTTTCATTCTAAGAACTTATTGAACTACCTGTATATATATATATATATATATACATATATATATGAATATATATATATATATATATATATATATATATATATATATATATATATATATATGGGTTGCGGGCGTCAGTCTAGCCTCTACTGCTGCTATTGCGGATCATGGTGTTTGCGCAAGAGCCAGTAGTTCATTTACGTAGCAGGCAAGTAGGCGGCGGATAGGTCTGCTGACTTTAGGCTAAACGACATTGTCCGTTGGACGTCACTAGGGCCTTGGTACGCTAGCATGAACGTGACTTGAGCAGAATCATCGTAATCGAACAGCGTTGTCAGCCTGTGGCGCGACGAACGTCTCCGTAAGGCTCTAGAGGCTGGCAAGGCTTTAGGAAACAGGAGGCCCACCATGATGTTCATCATGCCATCAGTATACTTTGCAAAGAACTACTCTGCAGTTACGACAAAACTACCCTGCCGTCTCTGTGTAGGCCGAACAGGGCTGCCACTGCAAGCACAATAGTAATAGTGATGTCGATAATTATCCTTTAAATAACGGTGATATACAGTATTTGATCTTGATTACTGGAGATGTCTACTATTATTTCTCAATTAACGGCGATAGAGAAGCCGCGTTGCGCTTATAAACAGCCACTGACATCACCCTCCCCCCCTGCCTTAAAAACATCGCGTCGCGTCACTCGCCCAGTGTTTCGAAAACATTAGTAGAACAGTAAGTAACTACTTGCCATCGGACTCTGTCTGTCATATGAGCTTACCTTTTAGGCAGCCTAACGGGTATAGACCGTCAGTGTCTATCCGGATAGCCGACACCATGCGGAAATGGTAAGCATCATTATTATTAATATTACTATTAAGAGCAGCAGCAATAATTACCGAATTTCAATGTCCGTGCTGTTGCCAGTGTGCTTCTCTACGAAGAGGGGTGTTTAAACCCATGCAGGAAGGACTCGTAAGAAAAAGATAGTAGAGTTACGTGGAACAGCAGCGCTTCGGCAGGCCGCTGCCACTACTAGCAGCATCTCACAACTGCTGCCTTTTCTTCGTGCTCCGCTAATAGAACCTTCTTCTCACCCCGCCAGCCAACCGTCAGGGAATGGAGGGCCGCCACCTAGCCAGCACCTGCCACCCTTCTCCCTCTTCTCTTCACCGGTTACTAGCCAACGCCACGATGACACGCAAGGTGTTGCGCAAGATTCCAAGGGGAGCCAGAATCCCATTGCGCAGGCTCTTCCATCGTCTGCTAAAAGATGTCGTAGAAAATAAAGACGAAACGAGCTGGACCGCGCTGCTCACTCTCGCTTCAAAAGTCCTGCATGTCGACAAAGAAACTCAACGAGGCCATAGTCTGGCCAGCGTGGTCAAGGAAAAGATGGCCCTTTTCGGAGGTGCAGATCTCAATCGCGTAGAAGCCGAGAGTCGAGGCAAACGTGTTATGACCGATAAAGCCTGCGCTCAGATTGCTGCTCATAAGTTTTCTATGGATTTTAATGTGCGGAGCGCCATTAAAATATTGTCTTCCGACGACACGATTGCATCCGTAACGGAGGAGTCAAGTAGTGAGCTGATGGCAAAGCACCCTCCTGCTCCTGCAGGGACATAACTTCACCATCTTCTATCGGCTTGTCAGCGGTAGCGTCGTGTTCGAGCGAGGATGTCGCCAAGGCACTTTGCACCTTTCCATCTGGTGCGGCAGCAGGACTCGACGGCTTTACGCCCGACCATCTCAAATGCCTTCTTCCTGCCAACGGAGACCACAACGATGGGCTGGAAACACTTGCCAAGGCATGCGACATCATACGTAACGGGCAAGTTTCAGAGGCTGTGCGAAGCGTTATATATGGCGGGTGGCTTTTCGCTCTGAAAAAGAAAACCGGGGGATACCGGCCCATAGCCGTTGGCTGCGCTCTACGTAAATTGGCCACAAAGACTCTGCTTCCTCAGGTCAATATGAAAAACTACCTGCAGCCACGCCAGATGGGATACGCCACTGATAATGGGGTGGAAATAATTGTTCATACGGCTCGCACCTTTCTTGAAAACAACGAAAAATGCGGTCTCTTAAAATTTGATTTTAAGAATGCTTTCAACTTAAACAAACGGGGCACCTCTTAACAGAGGTTTCCAAGCACGTCCCGACTCTCTATCCAATGATGCACCAGGCGTATAGCAGACCGACTCCCCTGATGTTCGGTGAGACTGAAAAAACGTCATCGGCCGGTTGTCAGCAGGGGGACTTAGTGGCTCCTCTTGCCTTTAGCCTGCTTCTGCATCAGTATGTCAAGCAGGTGACATGCAGGGTCCCTCTGTTCTACCTCGACGATCCTCCTTGACAACGATTCGTCGCTGTTACTCAGAGTCATCAAGGATCTAAATGCGAGCTTTTCCTTCAGAGTTTTGAAGACAAAGAAAAACAGCAGGTAATCGCGGAATTCAACAGCAAGCTCCCGGACATCCTTGTAAAGAACCGGTGTGAACTGGACCTGCTGGGTACGGCGGTGTTCCCTGACATGATTGGCCCGGTACTGGCCGAGAAGGGAGAACAACTCTCTCGGCTTAATCAGCGGCTGGGCCATCTCGGGAGACACCAAGCCCACTTTCTGCTACGGCACGCAATGGGAGTGCAAAAGGTCTTGTACGTACTACAAACTTCACCTGCCTTCTACCATCTGAAACTTTGGATCTCGACGACCAGGTGAGGAGAGCCTTGGAAAACATCCTTAACCTGACGCTCGCGGATATGGCATGGACGCAGGCAAGCCTACCGGTCCGGCTGGGTGGAATGGGCATTCGCTCGGCCACGGACCTTGCTTTGCCCGCCTTCCTGGCCTCGTCACATAGCTGCGACTCCGCAGTGGCCATTACTGCCGGCGGATCCATCAGCCACCAACAAGACGCCGTTCGGCTCTGGAACGCGCGTCAGTCTGGTCGTCCTTCTGAGGAACAGGTCTCTAGACAGAAGGGGTGGGACCAAATCGCCACTCAGGCTCCCCTATTTAACTCTTTTGTCGGCCTGCGAGTTAGATGTAGACAATATTCGACTGAAAGCGGTCTCATCCGACGCCGCCGACGTATTTCTCTCCGAGCTCGTAGGCAGTAAGCTGGCCGACGACCAGTTCCATGCCGCTAGTGGTCTTAAACTTGGCATTGCCATGTTTGAGAAAGAGGAATGTCCATGCGGTGGAGCAGTGGATGAGCGCGGCCTGCACCGGCTTAGCTGCACTAAGCTGGCGGGGCTTACGCAAAGCCGTCACGATGCCATCAATGACGTCCTCCGGCGCGCCTTTAGGCAAGCCGGCTACTGCGTCACGCTGGAACCTGGTGGGTTGCAGAGGGATGACAGGCGTCGACCGGATGGCCTTACCAGCCGGTACTGGGACCGTAATCGGCCGCTGGCTTGAGACGTCACTATCTCTAACACGTACGCCCTTGGATATCGTGCACTAGCCAGCGCGGGCGTCGGCCACATCATTCACCAACGGGAGATGCACAAACAGCGCCTATACGCGCATCTTCTTGAGGACCATGTGGTTATGGCGTTTGGTTTCGAGTCATCTGGCGTTTGGTCTCGGGTCATCTGGCGTTTGGTCTCGAGTCATCTGGCGTTTGCGGCAAGGATGCACTCAAACTGACGAAAGAGCTTAGGAAGAAGCTCTTTGAGGCTACAGCGGAGCCAAGATCGAACGCGTTTCTCCCACAGAGGGTGTCATTGGAGCTTCAGAGAGGCAACGCCAAGATGATGTTGAGTGGTCAGCAACATTCGAGCAATAACAAAGATGTTATATAATTAATATATTAGTAATTGTGATACATGTACATTATGATAATAATAAAACCCTGTTTCAAAAAAAATGTTATTATTATTATTCACAGTAGATATGGCGGAACGTTACGCTGTCCTAATTCTATACTAGCACGTCGTTCCCATGTACGCCCACAAATGCCGCCGTCAAATCAAATCGGCAGGTACCCAGCAAAAACACGACGTGTAGCTAGAACCTGCACTTGACCAGCCTACATGTCAGAGCTTTCAGCTTGTAACATGCTTCTAGCGTTCAAGAAACATATTCAATTTGAGCAGAAACTATTTAAAAAAAACAAACTAGGGAATTAAATTCCTTTAACACATAAAGGAGAAAGCATCTTTAGAAGCGGCTTTACAGACCAAGGCCGTGATAATCCAAGACCTAGATAAGTCCGTCGAGCCGAATGGCATTTTCGAAGTGTTTACCAAAAACGGAACACGGGACAGGGCTTTACTCTAGCCCGCCTAAAGAAAACCCGGGCAGGTGACTTCTCGTGCATCGCTAAAATGCTACTAGAGGAAGCTCAAGGGCTCCTACGAGAAAGACAAATGCCCTAGTGCCGCATTGACGAAATTGTCTCAGTGCCGCAGTGTTTACTGTGTCTAAGTTTTAACCACGCGGCAAAGGATTGTACCGCAGCCCGACCAATCCAACCTCGCTGCTTCAAATGCAGGGCACAAACACCTCGTAAGGGGCTGCACAGCCAATGTTAAGTACTCTGTATGCAGCATAGATGGACACTACGGCGCAATATCCAGCATAGGTACAAGAGATCACAAATCCCCGAGGAAGCCACAACAAAATGACCAGTAATATTAAAATACTGCAAATAAACGTCCGCAGAGCCCCTAGATCATACGATCCGGCGTCCCCATTAGAGGCCGACCGCTACTTCTTTTTTATTATCGCCTCCGATCTCGCTTTCTACTCAGTTTATATTTCTCCGATCTCCACTTCACATAAATACAAGGACTTCCTTAAAAAACTAGATCTCATCAAGGAAAAGATAAATCCTCCTAGAATGGGCAACCCGGGCAGATCTACAACTCGTCAACGCTCCAGGGTACACCTTCGACAATGGCAAAAACAGATCAACATTAGATTTGACGTTTGCATAAGAGGGACTAACTCATCCAATTTCCAACTGGAGGATATACGAGGAACAAGAAACACTATCGGATCATCTCTACGTAACCTTCTTCATTAATCGAGCTTCCTCCCAGCCTATTTTTCAACGTAAACGTTTTTCAGGCTAAATCATACCCGTCTATAGAAAGCATTAAAAGGAAAAGTACTTCATCTCATTGCATGTTCGGCAGCGGAAATCACTGCACTACTAGAGGAAACTTGCCGATTATTCAGTTCCCAGCCATATCCTAAGATAGCCAATCGTCCCCCGTGCTATTGGTTTCCACCAATAGCGCAGGGGAAAAGCGTGAAAAATGTAGTCAGGCCGCCGAAAAGCGAAGGACCTGCCACCGCCAACGACGAGTATGCACGCAACGCAGAAGAGGTACCGACAAGAACTCTCCCATTTATGGGTAGGGCAGAGAGAAGCACGAAGAGCCTTACATAAGGTCATTAAGAGTAATAAAATAAGCCACTGAAACCATTTTGTTGAGGAGGTCAAAGAGAACCTCCAAAGGCAACAGCAAAGATCGTGCGTAACATAATGCGCCACAGCCGCCCGTAGTAAGTAGCCCGACCGACTATAACTGCGCTCTTTCTACAAAGACCGCCACCGAACCCGGTTTTCTTTGAAAAAGCTTCAGACCTTACCTACGAGTCAATCTCAATCTAAAATATCAAAATCGTGATCGAACGCATACGGCCCAGAAATGTACGCGGCCCAGATGCAGTCCCCCGAAGGAAGTACGCCTACTGCTAAAGATCAATCCAGAGATATTCAAACGCAAGATAAACACAGTTCCCACTAGCGCGGATTATCATAAGACCTGGAAAACGGTACGTCTGACCCTTATCCCGAAACCCAGCAAACCACAAGGAGACCTCTCAGCGTACCGCCCTATAAGTATGCTCTCTTGCCCATTCAAGGCAGTTGAGCACATCATAGACGACTAGTTACAGAACTAAAAGATAAGAAGGAGCTGTTGGTATACCATCATGATTTCTGCGCCGGGAACTTTACACATTCGGGCAATGTGTGGGCAAGGCGTGTCCCCCTATCTACGATGTATCTTAGCGTCGTACCTAGAAGAGAAAACATCTCTTATACGAAGGCGTGGGCGATTCATTCACCGCCGGGTAACCCCAAAACTCTGAAATGGGAGTAACCCTTTGGAATATAACCTACGAAAGAGTACTTAGATAAACGCATTTTCTGGAGGTTTATTCCATCGCCTACGCAGACGATTTAGCACTGCTCGGTATGCCCGTGATGAAGACCTGCTCAGGGACAGCGGAGCCCTGGCGAATATCCGACAACACCTTCACACGCTAGGTCTCGAACAAAATCTAAATTTACACCTGGAAGTTCACCTAGTAACATCCGCGCCCATGATTAAATACCTGGTTGTGATCCTGGATAAGGCTTTCACAGGAATACCTCGTGTGCGCTATTCAGCAAAAAAAAGTAGCTAAAGCCTCAACAGAGCTTTTGTATTTGTTCTTAATATAACTTTATTTTACCTACCTATGATGGCCGGCCACCTGATTGAAATTAAAAAGGAGGCGAAGTATCTCATTGTCATTCTCCACACGAGACTTACGGGGTCGGCGCATGTAAAGTGCCTGGCTGAGTAAGTTTAAAGGTCTTCTGAAAATAGCGTGTATTTTGTCACGAAACAAGCGGAGTGTCGGAAGTCAAACCTCGGCGAAGGCGTGAAATAAACTGTTTTAACGTCATTTTGACGCTCAAGGGCACTCCGAAACAAAAGCCGGGAAGAAGAGCTTCGACCAATACAAAAGTCGAGACGAGGTACTCAGAGAGAGGGAGGAGCAACTGGGTTAAACTTGGAATTGTTTTTGCTCGTCTGGGCACACGATGATGCCACGATGCGTGAAGATATGAGAAGGCAGAGGAATTTATGTTGGCGGACGGCGGGAAGACGCCTCTCCCGTGGCTTCGAAATAATGCCAAAGCAATACCAAATCGGATTTAGTAGGTTTGCGAGTTCCATACTACTTACGCTAGTTGCTCGTGGCGTGTGTGCAGAGCATTCCCAAAAACCTCTAACTATAAAACACGGTTATTAAGATTGACGGGAACTCATGTCCTTGTCGATTCTTCGTTTTAGCAGTTAAACGGTAAACCCTGAAAACTTTGTCTGTCCGCCTTATTATACAAAAACGCTATACCATACCGGAAATGTTAATATTTTTCTCTGCAGCGTGGTGCATCTTTGATAATACTCCGTTAATGGCCACAAATTGCCTGTTTCCGCTTTTTTGATAACTTTCCTGAATGACGTATTCGCGACTCTTTCTTACGTGTGTACACAATGCAAGAATTCTGTCAGAGAATACGTCAACTTAGTCGCTTTCATGTGAAAAAAATCCAGAAGGGTACACGAAGATATACCCGGGTTTGGGGATTACTGGATGAGCCCATAGTGAGCCAACGATTCGTGCTGATTGGATGCGCGTCAGGCAAACTCCCCCCCCCCCCTTCTAGCTTACATTACCTAGCTTAAACTGCTTTAAATGTAAACCCTACAAAAAGTGCTTCTTTGCTTTTTTAAAGTTTATATAGTATTTGCTTGCCGGAGGTAGGGCGGGAGCTTATTCCCCACCGTAAAAGTCTAGGTTTCTCTTGTGGAAAATGTCGTGGAATTGTGCGATCGCGTTTAGTAATTTTTTTCTGGGAGGTTTTGGGAGTGCATTATGCACATGCGCCACTAGCGGCCTGCGTGACTAGTGTGAGACTCGCAAACCCACTAAACCCGGATTCCTCCCCACCCCCCCCAGGCTCGGTATTACTTTGGCATTACATCAATATCTACTTTGCAACTTCTATTAGCGTTAAGTTTTCCTCCTGGCATCATACACGTGCACGACTAGTCAAATAATTCACTTGTAGATAATTGTGGCCGCGCGATTGTTATACGCGTACAAACCTGTTTTGCCTAGATGCCGTGATTTATACGTATTGTGAAACGCCGCTTGACCCCCACGAGCGTCGAGCGTCGCTCGTAATGTATTGTGCTGCACAACAGCTGCCATTCGCCCGCTCCGTCGACTAGCCACAAGCGATGACTTTATCATAGAATGAATTGTCGCCGTCGTTAATTACCTCGCAGTATAGGCCATTATTCCATGAGAGAGAAGCAGAGAAACTCATTTGCTCATCTGACGAGGCATAACTGAGGATTCACCTTCTTTAGTCCGTCACACAGCATTATTCCTACCATAGCAAGCTGCGCTGATAACCTATAAGAAGTGGATGCGTATAAATATAGCGTCGAAAAGGTTGCCATTCAAGAAAATGTGCGGACACAATAGCCATTGGCCCTTGTGGCCATAACATCAGCGGGCGACGCTGGCGTGTTGGATATCGTTCGGTCGAAAAGCTTAGTCTGTGCCGGGCGTTATCAAAACGTTCATCATACGGCACAACCTGTTGTTGTTGAAGGAACTCAGACATCACTGCCCCAGCCCGCTGCTTAGTATTCCCCTGTGTCTTCCTCTATGTGGAGCGTGTCTGGGACACGGAGTTGTGGCTGGTCTTAAGTAACAGGTCTGCAAATAGAGTATGGCGGATATATATAGATATATATATATATATATATATATAGAGAGAGAGAGAGAGAGAGAGAGAGAGAGCGAGAGAGAGAGAGAGCGCGAAAAACAGACCGAAGTCGACGATTCGTGCACAGCGATGTAAGTCCGCTTTGTTCTAGAAAATCGAATGTCTAAAGGAAAATTGTGTTGGACGTAACAAGCGATTGAAATGTTGTTTTTCGCTGAGCGGGAAACCGTCGCCAGCTTTGTCGGGAAGGTTTAATACTGTTTATTGCTGCCGGCACTCAGTTGTGTGTCAAAGCAAAATACGCCAATGGTCCACGTTACATGTCATGTTGTTGTTATTCGCTGCGTTGCCGTCGAGGTTGCTATTCAAGTTGTTTTTGTGTCGTACTTTATGTTGTCGTTCTTTGTGACAGTTTTAAACACACGCACGTCGACGGGCGTTCGTCGTTGCCGTATTTGCTGTTGCTGGTCATACTTTTTGTTGTTGCTGCTGTTGTTGTTCTGTTATTGCCGCTGCATAATATTTTACAAGAAATATACGCGGGCACGTCTAGTTAACCACACATATACTTAAATGTAGTGCGCGTAACCTGAGTAATGCTGTTGATGGCGTCCTTAACTCGTCATATATATGTATATATATAAATATACATATATATATATATATATATATAAATATATATATATATATATATATATATATATAAATATATATATATATATATATATATATATATATATATATATATATATATGTATATATACATATATAAAGTATATTACCAGTTTTTATAGTTATTTTATGTATTTCCTAAAGCTCGTCTTCCGGGCACACACATATATAATATATAAATATATATATATATATATATATATATATATATGCGTGTACGAAACTTGAGAACTTCCACGATAAAAGTGTTTTTTTTTTCATTAAAGAGAGGACACATTCTATTGTTTACTCTTTAATCTACATATACTTAAAGTTCACACACCTGTTTACATGGTCGTAGACTCTTTATGGTGGCTTCGTGAAAGCTATATTTTGCAATTGTCTTCGACACGCGTACTATGCCGAACACTTGGAGTCGAGTTAAGACAAAGCTTTTCTATTTGGTTACAATTTTGACAAGTGAAGCTAGTGCACTGCAGGTGCTAAGTCGAGCAATCACTCACATCCATAATAAAGTAATTTCGCACAACTATGTTTAATCACGCATGGCACCAACATTAGCAACTTGTCATGAGAGTACCACAATCGGCATTTTGTCAACACATATTTCTAGCAATTTACTGTTTGTTATGGATGATTGAAAAATCACGTCCTCGGTAGACGCCCGGAAAAACAAACTTTGCGCACATATAATTTTACTACTTATGGCTGCAGCATTTTCTTACTCCACCTCCAGGGACATTTTCTGCGATACGAGATCTGGCGGTTTATATTTTTCTGGTTGCCGACCTGACTCGCTGACCCGCAGAAAGGTTTTAGTGTCTTCAGCTATTACACAAGTTGTTTCGTTGGCTACTGATTGTGCTATGTTCCTGTCTTCCAGATTCATGCAGACCCTGCGCTTACCGTATCTTAGCTTTGCATTCAGAATAGCCTGCTTCATGGCTGTATCTGCTTAACAAAGCTATGCGCGTGTGCAAACAACTGTGGCATTCCAGGTTAAACACGCTTTTCCATTCATGGCGCGAGAGTCAAGCCGTCGAGACAGAGAACTCGTTAACAGCCATGCTACGTGGGTATCAATCGTCAGCTTTGCGCCATGCGAGAGTATTGTCCTACTACTTCAATGTAGCCAATTGGACACTAAGAACAAGGGTGGGGCTAAGATACGACCTCCCCTAGCCGTCAAACTGAGCCGATGCGGAGTGGTTTTTGCGCAGCGTGTCATAAACACAGGGTCTGTAGTCATTTTCCACTAAACTGATGGAAGGCCGTCCTTAGCCACTTTTGCTTGTTGCGGACTTAAGTTGCTGAGTTAAGTTGTTGACAGATTTTAGAAGGTGGCGATCTACGCAAAGGCTCTCTCTGCAGTGTCGGGAAAGTTTTAGTAACACGGCACGTTGGCGCCGGCTACGAGGTCCTGTATCAACTATTGTATACATTTTTTTTCATTAGATGTTTATTGATTACATATATAATCTGGAAAGTCTCACATCAGAGACCCACTACACAGGTGTACATTTTACGCTTTAGACGTTTTTAGCATCCGATATGCTCACAACTTGTACATGTTTCGCTGATAATTACATCACTTGTCCCACGCTACATCACTAGATCACTAGAATTGACAAATTTCACCAGATTGGCAAGTCTGCTATCAGCCATTCCGGCTGATAACATGTTTCCGTCGTCGCCAAGCTTAGTGACGGCCTTAATCCATTGTGTGCTTTCTATTTCGTATTTCCTGCATTCCGTAAGGCTGTGTATAACGTCATCATACTTGTTACACTGCTCGCACATGGGTGATGATTCTACCCAATTTGGTTGAGCGTGCTTCCGCTCAGATTCTCGGCACATCTCAGACGATGAACCGTCACAGCACATCTACGGGAGGCCTCGCTTAAATCATGTTGTATACAATATAGCTGGGCAAGACCATCAAATTCTAAGACCACCACTATTTACTGGGGCTCCTAGATTGTCATTCCTAAGCCGAGTCTAATAACCAAATAACACATAATATTAGGTCGTATAGCGTCTTGCATCCAGATATTGATCGACAAGGTGTAAGTCTGCTTTCTGTACAAAACACACACAATATCGAAGTAAATATGAAAAACGCGACGTCGATAGGCCGAACCTAAGCGTAAAGTATGTCGGCTGGGACTCTCTCAAATTCAGGTGCTTGCGCAAAAGGGCAAATCTTCGATCTCCTTCGCTAAAGCTCGCTGCATGACAACAGTCGTCAGTAGCCTTTGATGGAATTCAATTTGTATCTGTCAATGACCTTAATGTAGGAAAAAATGCCAGGAACGACCTCGCGTTTATGCTGGGTCTTCTGCAGAGCCAGATGTCACAAATATTTGCACTTTAAATCTGATTCCGGATCTGTTTTGTAAATCCAGTAACCTCCGAGGATTCGCAGGCAAAACAAAGTGTGATAAACTGCTACACTTCGCATGCAAAGGAGATCCTCGTAACACTCAAGGATTTTATAGCAGAAACATGTGCCGTGAGAAAAAATATCTCCAGAAGAGCTCTCTCATTGCGGTATCATTGATACAATATCGAGTAAAGGCCCGTTTATATAGTGGTTAGTAAATTATACAATTATACCTCCTAGTACATTTTAGAAAGCAAGTTATATTATCACCCTGAAAGATTTGCTATTGGCCATTAGTCACGAAAGAAGAGTGTGTACGGCAGCCCCTCCGCTTGGACCTTGACTCCACAGCCTAGTTGCATATGCCACAGCCTGAATCCCACCAGTCGCTGAAATATTAGGAGCTGCTTTGCCGTCAGTGTAATGCATTAAACGTCGGCCTGCGGCTATAGGACGGACACCTTTATTCCCAATCCATAACAAAACGAGGTGGGCATCGAACAATAGGGCAACGAAACCAACTCTCATCGGCAGCCACTATGTAGAACCGAATTAACGCCTAAAGCGGCGAGTGTGCGAGCTCTTCACGGTTACTCCGAAGGTCTAAAAGGTGTTCACGGTGGAATTTGTCGAGTCTACCGCTTAACGAATTAGAGAAGCGGAACAAGGGAACAATCTTACCGATGGCGGCGATATGCCCAAGTGCTTATGTGCTAGTAGAGCTAGGTGTGGTGGGGTGTTTTCTAGGCGAGCCTGGTATGTCGCCTCTAATTAAAGCCAGAACCCGAGTATTTGGGGCGTGGGCGCTAGCTGTTAATGGGGTCAATCCGCCGATTTACAAAATAGAAATCGACGTAGGATCTTCTCCACGATTGGAGTTAAATAGTATCCACGTATATTTTTCTACACAGAAGGAAAGCGACGCTGGAGCAAAAGAAAACAGGCGCCACAAATATTCGCGTGGCGTAAATAAGTTTGTTTCTATGGCATTGACTAGCAAGGGCCCATCTTTAAAAGCGATTCTCATCATCTCGAGTTCCTCGTAAAGCCTGTCGTAAAGATGTCGGCAATGCCTGACTTACGGTAGGAGTTGGCTCGCGAATGTTAGCGTACACCATAGTGGGCTCTAATATTGACGGATGCGACATTAGCACGCATATATGTTGGGAAAGAAACTGGATAGGACAGTACGTAAACTAGACGTCAGAACAACAAAAGTAACAGGCATTGGGCGCCAACGACCTCGTCCTCACCGTCCACATACCGGAGTTGCTGGAGAGGCGTGCGAATAAAGCAATTGTCGACATCGCGTACTAAATGCGGAAAACCGCCAGGGGCGAGGCAATTCTCCTGGTGGGCCGGCGGAAGTGCCCCGCTCTTCACGTGCGCCTTAATAACGAAGTGATGAATATCGTGAGCACGGCAAGATACCTCGGACCATTCATTGATCGGGGTCTGTGAGGCAATTATCACTTGCGCCGGGCAATGGAGCCCTGAAAATTGCCAACAACTTCGCACGGTTTATGCCTCATTTCTATGGGCCCCGAAACTCCAACCGACGCATTATCGCGAGTCAGTAGCCTTATACGAGGCTCCGGCCTGACCTGCTAACAATTTAACAACTGTAACGAACTGAAGTTGCCTACGCCGGGCTCACGGGTCGGAGCCCTCAGTGTGATCATGGCGAACCGGACGGTAAGCA
The DNA here is from genome assembly GCA_003439945.1 of Dermanyssus gallinae. Taxonomy (NCBI): domain Eukaryota; kingdom Metazoa; phylum Arthropoda; class Arachnida; order Mesostigmata; family Dermanyssidae; genus Dermanyssus; species Dermanyssus gallinae. The sequence continues at coordinate 59,691 of QVRM01000961.1, forward strand.
CAGCGGCAGCTCTTCAACTCGTCGGAACGGTTCTCTGGGATCTGAAGCGCCGCCGCCTGTGGGAAGACCCTGCACTCAACAAGGAAGAAGAGCGGCAATGGTGCATCGCCTTATAACAGGCGGAAGGGGATGGCCTGGAGGGGGGTGCTCCAGGAGGAGAGTGCTCCAGCATGGATAGCGTGGATCCGCTACGTTTTTACAGGACCAACGTCGAACATGCTGCGAGCGTGCCTGTCCAGCATTTGCAAGCTAATGCAGGACTATTTGCCCCAGTGGCTAACAGCTTTTCCCTCTCGCAAAAAAAAGTGGCTAGAAGCGACAAAACTTTTTAGGAATATACTTATGACAAAGTATATAGCAAATAATTACCGCACGACACGCACCTCTCAGGCCTCCGGGGAGGAAGCTGGCCAGGAGTAGACTTACACTTCCCCCGATCGTTTAAAATACTTACACATGCAATTCCCGATCGGTTGGGGGAATGGGGAAAAGACTTATTTTTAGCGGGTTGGAGCCCCACACTACCGGCCCACACTTGCAAACGAGTTTCCTGCAGTGGTGTCCGCGTGTGCAAACCGCATTTTCCAGTTAACTCTCTACACGCATAAAACAGGCATTGGAAGGTAGGCGGTAAAATAAAGAAGCAGGAGCGTAGCTAGTTAGTTACATCCTACAGAGCAACTAAATAATAAAGAGGAAGAAGTAAAGAAACGTTTGACTCTACTAGGTGATTAGAAAGCGACAGCAGTTTGGCAGTAGAAGACCTATGAAGTAGAAAAGTCAAATATTAAAAAAACAACGAGGTACAGCACAGAATACTTTTATTAGAACGACTCCTCAACGGGCTTAATTTTGTAGATCCATCCAATAGGGTGCAAAACAGTGAGCAGTGTAGTAAATGTAAAACAAACACTCACAAGAGCGAGAATATAATAAAAATACTTCTGGAAATAGTGCCGCAAATTGCTGAGAATTAAATGGTTGACAACAATTAATTTCAAGTTTTGTCTTCACTACGGGTCTAGTTACTTTTAGTATTTGTTACTTAATGGTTAACGCCATGGCGAGCACCTTGGTTAGTTACTATTGAGATACCTGTACAGGTTTAGAATTAGCACTTTGGTATTTTAAGCTATATTGATAAACCTACCCATACAATTTCATAACTTTTGTAACGCCCCATGAGCTACTAAAATTAGTCCCGCCGACCTAATCCTATAGCCTCGTCTGTCAACGAGAAAAACTAGCTAAAATATTTACTAACAAGATTAAACTTAAAAAAAACTAAAATATTCACTTCTTTGTTGATTATATATATATAAAAGAGGCATACAATTGTCCCTCAGTGATTGTGTAACGGTCAACTAACGGTAGATAACGATTGAAGTAAACACCTTGCTTTGGATTTTAAGCCAGTGCCTAGGACATCATCAGTGCTCTACGCACAAAAAACTGCTGAATCGAAGACCACCTGAACACTCGCAAAAGTAGCGTTAACATTGATTATGTTATCGCAATAATTGTTTGTTATCAGGGCATTAAATGTGAAGTTATTTCTGAGCTTTGAAAAATGATTTCTCGCAACCTGAGTTATGAATAGAGTAGTTTCGTTTTCGAACACAGCGGTCGGGTTTGGTGGAGCTCTCGGAAAAGATTGCAAAATCTTAGTACAGAGCAGTTGTCAGCCCGGTTTCTGTTGTCGGTCAACCGAAAAGTGGTCTAGAGCACCCCTGTGCATCTGCCACTTGTGTGGCATCCGGTAGCTAAGTAGCTAACACCCCTGCCTATGAAAACGACTTCCAGGGTTCAAATCCTGAAAGTGATTTTTTTTTGATAAATACTATTAATATTAATTTTAATTAAGCGTGTTTCACGCAAACAGCGAGATGTTTTTGGGCCGTACCCCTCCGTGCAAGGAGCCGGACAAGGGGCAGGGCATTCTGCCAGATAAAGGGCAGAGAGCTCAGCCAGATAAGGGCAAGGGCGCTGATCTCGGCAAAGACCAGGATCCACAGCCGGACAAGGAACATGGCGATGAGCCAGTAGCAGTGGAGGATGCTGACCCTGAACTAGAACTAGAGAAGGAAGACAAGAAAGATCCACTTTTGTGCCAATTGGCCAAAATGATGGGGCTGATCGAAGACATGTACAAGGTCACTTCAAGTACCAAGAACATGCAAATCGTACTCAGGAATTCAATGGAACAGTTAAGGTTCCTAACAAGAGATGTAATACGGAAAGAAAAAGCAAGACGTTCCGAGGAACGGAAACAAGCTGCGAAGAAACAGACCGACAAAGACAGTCGACAGATAAAAGGCATAAACGACTTGATCGCGCGCTGCGAAACCGCAGATGACCTAAAAGACCTTTTATCGAGGGAATGGCCAGATGGTGCGTACAACAACGTCTCCTACATCAAAGCGAGCATTCTAAGGGAGAGTCCTCTTCGGATCCTTATTGCCCGGGAGGAAGACTCGGCCGACTCCGTCACTTGGAGAAATATGGCAAACCAGTTCCAAGGAATAGCCAGGGAACAGGGTAAAAACATCGGTATGGTGCTCTCGCGAATAATTCAAGAGACGGGTGACGATGGGCTTCCCAGTGCACGTGCGTTAGTGGCGATCCGTCTGCCAAAGGGCTCTACGCAGTGAGATGATGGCGTTATGATTGAGAAAGCGGTCGCAAAGGCAATAGAGATCCAAGAAAAATACGAAGCGTTGCACGAGACGGGGCCTATCTCTTGCTATATGACGAGCCAGGGAGAAGCCAAGGCGGTCAATAAGCTCCTTGAATTAATTGCACGAAAGCGCAATGTTCAGATTGCGGTCACCCAAGGGAGAGACAAAAAGAGAGACACAACGCAACAGGCGAGAAGAGCCATGAGGGCACCAAGCGGCACCTCGATTCTTCTTCAAAGGGAGAAAGGTGTCTCCTACGCTGACACGCTCAAGCGTCTCGGCAGCACGGTCGACCCGACAGAATACAACGTCAAAGTTACAAGGGACCAACGTTTAGCTAGCGGTGACATGCGATTGACAGTTGCAGAAACCGCAGAGGGTGCCACCGAGTCATTCTTAGATGCCCTTACGACCAAGGGGGGTGCACAGGCGTCCCGGGATATATCAACACTGCGCAGGTTTATAATAAGAGACTTGCTTGAAGGAACGACGCAAGAAGATGTTGAGCACGCGCTAAGGCAGATTGTAGGCAGTGCTGCCCCGCTTGTGGTTGAGAAGCCTCAAAAGGGGTTCCGTGACCGATGATCGGCCGTGGTTCGGCTAAACCACACCGACACCGCGAAGCTGGCGGATACAGGAAAAGTCCAAATTGGGTGGGCGTCTTGCCCAATTTCCGAGTGGGTTAATGTGCCCACATGCCAGAGATGCCAAAGAGTTGGGCACCAGGCACGGACATGCACGTTTGAGTTGGTGGCAACCAAACGCTGCCACAAATGCGGCGAACTGGGTCACGTCTCAAATGGATGCACAAAGGACCCCTCGTGCTATAACTGTGGAGTTGCCGGACACGCTGCCAACTCCTCCGCATGCCCAACCTACCGGTCCAAAATAACAGAGGCCAGGCGCGAACGAGGCGGCGCGGGCCTAGTCTCCGCGCCTCGGGTTACCGTCGCAGCTCTCCGAGACCCGACTGCCCACCCGAAATCCCCACCAAACAACGCCCAAGATGATCCAGATCACACAGTAAACGCGCCTGCTGAAGATGACGAGGGTTTTAGACAACCCTCGCGAAAGAGGACTATACGGTCACCGCCAGTGGACCAACGGGCTGCTAAGTTTCAAAATTCCAATGACGCAACTTAAAGTAATTCAAGTAAACTGCAAGAGAAGTCGATCATCCCACCTAATGCTAGATGAGATTGCGACGAGAAGAGGAGCGGCTATCTCTCTTATAAGTGAGCCGAATGTTAAACTGGCCGAAAGAAACCTATCAACATGGGTGGTAGACGACCGTAGAAACACGTGTATAATTCAAAACACGTTAAACTGCTACCGAGAAACGGGCAAAGGTGCGGCTTCATCTTTCTCGTGGATTGACATAGACGGGATTGGCCGCTTTTACTCATGTTATAGCAGCCCTAACGGAACGCTCGAGGACCTCGCAGGAATGCTACAAGACATTGAGTGGTCAAGCGAAGAGCTGCTCACTGCCACTGGTAGTTTTTTCTGGAGAGTTTAATGCTGCTTCAACTACTTGGGGGTCTACCAACACTAACAGAAGAGGTACAGTGCTGCTAGAATGGCTAGCGGCGGGGGACATGGTTGTCCTGAACAAGGGCTCGAATCCGACCTTCCACCGCCGGGGAATGGAATCGCACATAGACCTGACAATCTGCAAACGCGACCATGCTTTTAAAATTTTAAACTGGACCGTACTGCTTGACGAAGAAAATCTTAGCGACCACTACTGTATAGAATATGACGTCAGTAAAACAACCACTTTAACACCCTCTCCGTTTTTAACAAGGACACCGAAGTGGAAGCCGCAAGATAACAAAACGCTCCGGGCCAAGCTGACAAAGATTTTAGACTCAAGAGGGAAACCCCAGTGCGCCCAGGACTTGCAAAAAATTCTCCAAGAGGTCTGTAGCGAGCCGTTCAAAGACCGCGGACACTCTATGCGCTACCGGTTTGTCTTACCAAAATACTGGTGGAACGAGGAAATTGCGTTGGCCCGTAGGCGCTGCATCTGGGCCAGAAAAAAAGCCACCAGGGCAAGGCGCAGCAACATAGATGAGGCTTGTGTCGTACACCTTTATTGTGATTTTAGGCGCCTCAGGGCTTGTCTACGCAAAGCTATAGCGGAGAGCAAATATCGCTGCTGGAGGGAGTTCTTATCAGAGCTAGAGGATGACCCATGGGGCCGGCCCTACAAGCTGATACGTGGCGTACCAGGAATCAGAAAAAAGGCAAATCTTTCGCCTGATGAACGTGTTCGAGTAATTAACAAGCTTTTCCCTCAACATCCTCCATTCGACCGGTTATTGTATGAAGTAGTAACGGCCGAAGATTACATCCCAGAGGTAACCCCGGCAGAGGTACTCGCTGCGGGGGAAGGATTGAAGGCCGGTAAGGCACCAGGCCCAGATGGCATTCCGGTCTCGGCCACGAAAGTACTCTTTAAATAATTTCCTGACGTAGTGGCCACTGTAGCCACCCAAATGCTTCGCAGCGGCTCCTTTCCCATGGCCTGGAAGAAAGCGGATCTGGTACTCATCCCGAAAGGGATTGACTCCTATAGGCCAATCTGCCTGGTTAGCACGCTAGCCAAAGGCATAGAATCAATATTAGATTCCCGCGTGCGGTGCTTTGCAGAAGAGCACGGCCTCCTCTCGCCAACACAATACGGATTCCGGAAGGGCCGATCAGTCCTATCAGCGATAGAGCAGGTGGTTACTAAGGCGGAAGCCCTGCGCCAGTCCCCGCCTCGTACTAGAGGCTTGCTACTGGTTGTTTTGCTGGACGTTAAAAACGCATTCAACAGCCTGCCCTGGAGCGTAATCTTGGACACACTACTCAAGAAGGGAGTCCCGTTCTACCTGCGCCGAGCAATCTCGTCCTACCTGAGCGAGAGGCGCATAGTCAGTGAGGGTTTCGAGTTCGACATGACGGCCGGGGTTCCCCAGGGCTCGATCCTAGGACCCCTTCTATGGAACCTGGCGTACGATGACGTCTTACGTTTAGACGACCTTCCAGAAGGCACTGTGCGGATGACCTCGCAGTTGTGGTCCAGGCCCGCTCACCCCAGCAACTAGAACTGAGAGCCAATGACGCCCTGGCTGAGATCGCTGGCTGGATGAAGGGCCAGACACTGGCGCCAAATAAAAGCGAGGGCATCCTCCTAATCGGGCCAAGGAAGTGCACCTCCTTGAAACTAATCTTAGACGACCAGGAGATCAAGATTGTCAACACCGCCCGCTATCTTGGAATGCACCTAGATAAGGGACTACGGGGCACACCTTACATACGTCTTGTAGCAGAAAAGGCTACTAAGGTCTCACACAAGATAGCCCGGCTGATGCCAAACAACTATGGCCCCCGGGAGTCAAGAAGACGCCTTATTATGTCGGTAGCTGAGTCCGTAGTTTTATTTGCAGCTCCGGTGTGGCCGTCAACCACACTGTCTACAGCCAACAATAGGGCAACGCTACGCAAAGCCCAAAGAGTGGCTGCTCTGCGTATCACGATGGCCTATAGAACAGTCAGCACAGCGGCCGTTCTTGTTCTGGCTAGCACAGTCCCCTGGGACCTGAAAGCAAATGAACGACGCCGCTTATGGGAAGACCCGAAAAGGGAAAAGGCAGAGGAAAGGAATATCACACTTGACATTTGGCAGGTCGAATGGGATTCCATTCAGGACGGAGCGCCCGGGTACCGGGTAAGGACTCTGATCCCGGATATCAGGGCCTGGATGTACCGGCCAGGTGGCGAGTTGACGTTCTACATCACTCAGGTCGTTACAGGACACGGTGATTTCCAGTCATACTTGTTCAGAATTGGGAAAACCACATCTCCTTTCTGCAAGCACTGCCAAAGCGAATCAGAGGATACGCCTGAACATACAATTTTGTGGTGCCCGGAATGGGCCGCTCAGCGTGCGGGTCTACCTAGGGCTGAAGACGGCACCCTTAGAACGATCATACAGCTTATGATTAAGTCACGCGACGACTGGACTAGCATTGCAAGCATTATAGAAAACATCATGCGCGCCAAGGAGAAGAAAAACCGTAACTGCACGACATCATCCCGCGGGGCATCCCGGGATAGCTAAATGCTTAAACTACTCTCCCCCTACGATCGTTTGAAGTTATGCTCATGCAGTTCCCGATCAATTAAGGGATTAGGACATGACTGTTTTTTAGTGGGTTGGAGCCCCACACTACCGGCCCACACTTGCAGACGAGTTTCCTGCGGTGGTGTCCGTGTGTGCGTACCGCATTTCCCAGTTAGTCCTATTAAAAAAAAAAAAAAAAAAAAAAAAAACCTGAGTTATGATTGGGTTGCACAAGTTGCACCGTCCCGTAGATACGTCTCACTGCTTTGTTTGAAGGGACAAAAATCATAGGTAGTTTTTGCAGTCCACTCAGATCTGTATTTAAAATAGTGAGTTACAAGAAAAACGTCCGACAAACGTGCCTCAACAACATCAGCAAGCTAAACGTTTTATTTTATTAGAACAATGCGAGGCCTTATTTGACCCGTCTTCAACACCAAAAGTGAGTAACCCTGGAGTTCGTTTATCACAGATTAGAGGTAAATGACATGGCCGGGAATTAGTCGCTTTTATTTTGAAACCTGGAAACTAATTGAACTGGATCAGTAGTAGACAAGCATCAAAGTGCACAATCAGTGAGAGTCGACGCAGAGTAGAGGGAGCATTAATCTGCGTTTCCACACATCCAAGCTGCGTGTCTGTGTAGCTCCCCTAACTTAGTATCTTTTTGGCCAGACGTATGAGAATTTTTGACCGATTTATCGAACAGCAGCACCACCGACAACAATAGAAACGACAGCAAAAACAATAGCGATACAAAGGTTGCCGAATTACTGCCTTATTGAGGAAACTCAACCAGGCAGAGAAGATGCCAAGGGGTATACACCTTGAGCCACCCTGCATAAATGCACGTAAATAATGCAAATCAGATCACAGCGTATTATTAAGTCAGGGGCACGATCCCAATGAAAATAAGTGATTGGAGCAAGCAACAATGAATTGCTTGTTTATCCTTCGCCCCAATTCGAAGTTTTTCGCAAAGATCGTGTTGGCTAAAACGGTGGCGGTGTACTGCTCCTTGTTAGTTCGAAGTTTGCATGCTCTGAGGTCGACACCGGCAATACTTCCTCGGAACTTATTGCGGTTGATTTGATTCTTCCGAACGGCACAGTACGATTTATCTGTACGCACTTTAGCCCTACGGGATCACGAGCGGAGCTATCGACTAAAATGGCTACTCTCATTACCGATCTCGAAACAATTACATCGGATAAACATAGTGTAGTGCTTGCTGGAGATCTTAATCAACCTGGCATAAACTGGACAGACTGGCACTGTTCATCCAGACGAGCGGAGTTACGAGCCCAAGAAGGACCACTGTCGATGGAAGAAATGTTTCTTCAGTACTGTTGCGAAGCAGGGCTACTGCAATGTGTTGAGCATCCCACGAGAGGTAGCAATGTTCTTGATATTGTTCTGGCTAGAGATGATATTGTTGGCAACGTCATCGTTTCACCGGCGCCAGTTGCAACAGACCATCAAATGGTCTCGTTCACGATCTTTAGTTGTCATAGTGTGACGACGGATCGTACACAACTCTGGGACTTTGGCAAGGGAGACTATGAATGCCTAACCATGAATCTGGGTGCTACGAACTGGACAACCTTCTTCCAACCCTGTATTGACGTGCATGACATTTATAACAAATTTGTCACGTACATGCACTTCCTGATGGATTGTTGTGTACCCAGGAAGTCTCCTAATCTGCATGGTGTTCTGGATCCTAGCATAGAAAGCATCACCCAGCAATTGAACAGAGCGACGCCAGAAGAAGGAGCTAGACTGCAAAAGAAACTGCAAAAGATGCTTCATAGAAAACGAATCATCGAAGAATGCTCCATAGCCCAATCGGCTGTTCCCACCGCGGTTCATGGATACATCGAAAGGCGAATGAAAGTTAAAGACTGTTTGAGCTCGATCAATAGAGCGGATGGATCGGTTGCTACACAAAACCAGGAGAAGGCTGAAATTCTGCGCGGAGTATTCGCCGCAACATATCCATCACCCACGGAAGTCCAGCTACGCGACGCACGGCCTACTCTACCAACGCCACCTGTGTCTGAGGATCTGCGCATGGTTGAGGACGTTGACTCCTCTCCTGAAAATCTTGAACGCCACCTTCGCTCTCTGGCTAACAAGCGAAGCGCCACACCTAATGGTATCCCAGCTCTTGTAGATAAGACGTGTGGCTATGATGTGTGTGTTCCGTTGTTTTTGATATTTCGCAGAGCCCTCGAAGATGGTTGGGTCCCAGACCTCTTCCGCTGTGCCATTGTCTGTCCGGTTCATAAACGGGGCGACAAAAGTGATCCAAACAACAAAAGGCCTGTATCGCTCACCTCTGTGCCGTGCAAGCTATTTGAAAAGGAGTTGGCCGATGCGATCTATAGAAATGCGAATTCACAAGGTCCAATTTCTAGGCAGCAATTCGCATATCGACCAGGCCATTCTACTGTCCTACAACTGCTGGAAACGCAAAATGACTGGGCTCTTTTGACTAATGATAGCAAGCCCTTTGACTGTGTATACCTCGACTTTAATTCTGCATTTGAAACCACTACACACTCGAAGCTTCTAAACATTCTCCCGCGGTACGGTGTTGGACAGAAACTCACAAACTGGATCAAAGCTTTCCTTGAACATAGGATCTTCAGAGTGAGGGTAAATGATTGTCTGTCGTCAACGGCTGAGGTCACGTCCGGTTGTCCACAGGGAACAATTCTTGGACCTCTTTTGTACATATTATATACTGACTCGTTAAAGTATATTATATCTGAAGGAGTGAGAGTGAAAATTTACGCGGATGATGTAAAAATGTATATATCTGTAGAAAATAAAACGAACATGAATATTCTTCAAGAAACACTCGATACATTTATGGATTGGTGTAAAGGATTAGACCTAAAGCTCTCTGTAAATAAATGCGCAGTTCTGCACTTCGGCAGCAACAATCCTGTACATAACTACACATTAGGTACTGAACAGCTAGCGGCAAAGCCATCGATAAAAGACTTAGGAGTTTTGACAAGTAATACGCTGAGCTACACACCGCATGTTCTAGAGGTAGCTGCGTCAGCTAGTCGGAGAATGCACTGGATATTGCAATCCCTTGTCTTGAAAGACCCTAATCTGTATGTCAAACTTTATAAGCAATATGTCCTACCTGTGATTGTATATGCCTCTCCAGTATGGAATCTTGGATTGAAACGTGATAGAAATTTGTTAAGGAAACTGCAGAAGAAGTTTTTAAAACGTGTTGCTTTTCGTTGTAATGTGAGGACTTGTGATATAAATTGTGATGATATTTGTGTTGTTCTAGATGATATTGATAAAATATTAGTATATGATCAGTATATGATATTGATAAAATAATAGTAGATAGAAGGCTACGTTCGTCTCTATTTGTAAGTTCCCAGATCGAGCGAACATGTTCTTTGATTCTATTTTGACGAACACAAGAGCCGGGATCAACATACATGCTAAAACTGTTGCCCGGAAAGAAATTGTTAACAAAATGTTTGCCTGGCGCAGTACCAGGAATGCGAACTACGTACAAACAAGTTGATCTGTTCTAATAAAGCCCCCCTGCTAAAGGGTGTGCAAATATCCTGAATCATGCGTGATGTGTTCTGTTACTTCTGCGAGGTTCACAAAGCTGACCAACGCTTAAGAGTTCATGATAGTGTTCAAACGTGGATAAGTGGTATTTAAGGAGGATATGCTGAGAATATCCATAAACAGCGCTGCTGATGTATATATATATATATATATATATATATATATATATATATATATTGGCGTCACTGTACGAGACGTCAGGAGAAAACGATTTTAATGAGCCTGATATTATGTTTTTAACAGAGACTTTTTTAACCGACATGACACGCATTACATTTCCAAATCACAAGGCGTTCCATGGGCTAGCGCTTAAACCACAGGGATATGGACGGCCAAAATGGGGTGTAACAATAGCAGTTCGGACATCAGAGTGGGCCCGTCAAATTAAATGTACCGCTCGCCAGGTTATTGTAGAACTTTGTGACTATTATTTAGTGTGTATATATAGCCCACCCGACAAAAAGACTGTAAATATAATACAAGATATTGGTGATTGTTTAAGTAATTGCAAAGACTTGCGTAAGAACGTTATAGTAGCAGGAGATTTTAACGTCAATTTACAAAAAGATGACGCGCGCCAGACGGGTTTTATGGTAGGTATTAACGAAATTGGATTGAACATCGAAAACAATTTTAGCGATCCAACCTATATTTGTTGGAACGGCAGCAGTGTAGTGGATATTGTGCTAACTACAAGCCGTCAGCCAGGGACAATAATACGTAATCTTAGGCCGATAACCTCAGCACACCGTAAGCACTGCAAAGTTATATTCGACCTATTACGCCCCGAACCTTACAATCCAGTCCAAAACCAACAACAACTCAGCCGAACATTGAACACAAGCACGCTACAACAGGCCCTTAAGTCACTACAATTTACGTGCGATGTTAACCACGTAGAAAATAATCTTAGATGGGCAATTTCCCAAGCAGCCAGGCCTAAAAACGAAATGAAACCACGGCTACACAAACCCTGGTTCGATAATGAATGCAAATACATGAAACATATTATTTGTACACATAATGACATGAGCCAAGGAGGTCTACAACAGTTAGCTCTCCTTAAAAGAATATTTAAGGCCACGAAGAAAGAAAAGAGGCTTCGACACGAAGAAAAACAAAGAATGCGCCTTGTACGAGACAGCGTATATAGACCGTGGCTTCTCCTTCCGACACGCTCGGCCACAGGAAATCCACTAATTAATGATATAGAATGGACGACACATTTCACAAATCTTCTCAGCGGTAAAACAGCCCTCCCAAGGAGAGACCCTGGATCTGAGTTCATTCCTTTTACGGAAGCCGAAGTAGGACTAGCAGTCACATCAAAGCATAATAACAAGGCAGCGGGGCCAGACCAAATCGTGTACGAGCACTTAAAGGCCAACATAAGTATTTTATGCCCCCCATTAACGAAACTTTACAATATGTGCCTACGCGAGGGTAAAATACCAGATGAGTGGAGAAAGAGCTACCTACAGCCTATATATAAAGGCAAAGGAGATGCTACGGACCCAAAGTCATACCGAGGCATCTCCTTAACAAGCGTGATATACAAAGTACTCACTTCACTCATTGCCTCGAGGCTCTACGAGCACACAATTGAACAACTTCCGACGGAACAATACGGATTTCTTCGAAAACGCTCAACTGCAGACGCTCTGAAGTTTGTACTGGACCATGTAGAAGAACGACAGGCTCAAAGTGAAATGACTTACGCAGCATTTGTTGACTTCAAAACCGCCTTCGACTGCGTACCCAGGGATCGCCTTTTGCAAGTCATTCACAGCAGATACGCAATCACGGGCCCGATGTACAACCTCATACATGACATGTTAGTCCATAACTGCATCTTTATTAAGAACGGCGATCATTATGTCAGGGACCCAATCATACAGAGAACCGGCGTCGCCCAAGGAGACTCCCTAAGCCCATTTTTATTTATCCTATACGTGGCAGGTCTAACGGAAGTTCTACGAGAAGTAAAAGCACCGCATGCTTTCTATGCCGATGATCTGGTGGTTCTCGCAAAATCCCGAGACCACTTACAGTTCTATCTTAGCGAATCGGCAAAATGGTGCAATGAAAATAAACTGACAATGAATATAAACAAGACAAAAGTCCTACGCTTTAGTCGTGGAGGAGCATACGCCATTGCAGATCGCCATATAAAAATAAACGGCACTCCTATAGAGCTAGTAAGTTATTTCCCATATTTGGGAGTGACTCTAACTTCACGACTCTCGTTTGGGAGGCACATAGAAGAAAAACGAGCCAAAGCAACGGCAGTCATAATGCTTCTTGGAGAACTCCGTGACACCGACCTTAAGATTGCCGTCAACCTATTCAAGATAAAGATCGCACCAATCGTCCAATATAGCTTACAAGTAATTGCGCCTCACCTTAGCCTGACAGATCTTAAGAACATCGACCGAGTTAAAACCTGCTTTATACAGCGTGTACTTGGACTACCTAGGAACGCATCGGCGACACTAGCGCTAGCGCTTTGCCGAGAAAGAACCTTCACGGAGGACCTCATATCTGATGGAATACCATTTAATGCAGATGTGTTGGACCGATACCTAGAGTTTAGAGAGGAAAGAAATATTAATTTTGTAATGCAGAACTATACAGAAGGACCAGCGTTCATCACAGATAAGTGGCAGAAGGCTCTCCAAACAAATCGGACTCTGTTGTGTAGGATAACCTGGCATGGTTATCACCATTTTATATGTCTGAAGGGAGCGTGCTACGAAATTGACGAATGTGTGTGCAGATTTTGTGGAGAATGTAACATCAGCCGCTACCACTTGACACGATGCGCGTCAATCGACGCACAATCACTGCAGGAACGTGTGAATTACCTGCTTAATTGCAGCACTGAATTATAGGACATACGGATTTATTGTAACTACCAATGTTATGGTGAATAAACTGAACTGTATATATATATATATATATATATATAATAAATAGAAAGAAAATGTACGAAATTGGGCGCATTTCGCTGCAATGTTGACGGGTGTTATGTGGACATTCCCCACGTAATTAGCATGCTTAAGAAGCTAGATCAAATAATGCTGTTCCAGCGGAGAAAGTACCACGTCTATTCAACAAGATGTTCGTAAAACACAAACGACAACACATCACGCAAGCGTTGCACCAGCGGCCTATACTCATCGAGGATATTTGGGCATATCCATGAGTGCTAGGGGACGCCGAGAACAACATGCAGATAAGAACTACGTTCGGGTGTCTGGTTCGTCTTGAATAGTTCTCCCACAAATTTAGCAATTTTTGCTGGCTTACCTCACCCTTGAGTGCTGTGCTAGTGTAATGCCTTACCTTACCGTCTGTGACTTTGCTGTGCCATCTCAATGATCAAATGGCTCTCCAAGACAAGAAACGCAGGAACTTCAAAAATGACTTTCAGTCCGTGCCTAAGAAGCCTTCCCACGAACCAAGGAAATGCCCCGACTGCTATCGGCAAGTTGGTCCAACGAAACGCAGACAGTGCAATACTTGTCAGCAACGCGTACCTACCTCTTCGTTGCACTCAAATAACTACGGCTGATGTTGTTAACAAAACAGCTAGACAATTAACCGGTCTACGATGCAATGAGTTCAGTCCACTCGACCATGACTCCAGCAGCGATGTCGATATCGATTCTGTCAGTGGCAAAGTGTCGACAGATGAGATTTTACGTGCCCTGCTCAAAGGCATGCGTGCACTTTGCAGGTCAAATGCACGGCGTAAGCATCAAGTGTGTAATGATCTGACAAAGAAAGTTGGAGATGCTTTTTACTTCTCGTGATACCGTGCATCGCAACGTACGTTGCCCAGGGCGTCCTTAAGTGGAAAGACAAACAGGATAGGCGTCGCAAATCGAGCACATAATGGCACTCATGACGCAGAACAAATTGAGGCTGGACTAGCAGTAAGGGAGGGAACCGACGCTTTGTTCGGGTTGGCGATTCGTCTCCCTCCTCGTCGCCTTAGTTGCAGTGGCAACAATTAGAAAGAGACCAGCTGGCTCAGTCAACCACTTCTCAGTTGCCCGCTGCTCGTTTTCAAATTAAACACAAAGAAGTTTTTGTTTCTAACCTAGACAAAACAGTAACGGCTACCCGAATGAATGAACATCTAAAACCGCGTTCCACCAGCCCTCTCCGCAAGATACACAAAGCGCACAACCTCGATTTGTCACTCATGCGTCATTCATAACAACTGCGTCACTCATTGACTACCCCCAAACCCTGTTTTGTGATGCGGTTCCGGCGCGCTGACCCGAGCGCAACATTAAGCAGAGGAAAAAGAGGTATGTTTAGAAGTCAACGTGGAGGCCGTCGTCGTAACGAAAGAGTAGGGTGCGGATGAAGAAAATTAGGCGGATGAAGGGAAAACGACGGAAAAGGCGAAAGAGGAGACAGTGGCCACAAAGCTAAAAAAAAGGCAAAGGAAGAAGCGAGAGAACAGTAAACCTAGTTTAACCTAGTCCATTTGGTATTGACGCCAAACACAATGAACCGCTCAAAACGTTCCAGTGTGTGTGCTGTGTCCAGTAAACAAACAATTACGTAGGTCATTGTGTAAATAGTCCTGTAGAATTGCATTTGCGTAAAGCCGTCCCACCACACGCCAGCAAAATTTAGCATTATTAGCAAGGTCTATGCGCGCTATTGCCTTAGGAACAATTAGAATATTACTACTCTAATTTTTCGGCCTAGAGTAAAAATAAATTGTGGATTAGGTGTAATTACATCATTTTATAGCAAAATGATTTCATATTATGTTTACAAGTGCCGAAGCGGTTTTCACAGGCTGAACAACGTAGAAATCGAGGGCATATTTCTTTCTCTTAAGTTATGCGACCTAGTACCCAGGCTGCTGAGACCAACATGCCTGAGGCTCTAAGAAAAGAATACAGATTCCACACAATTGGTAATTAACATTCGGCTAACGGTGCTTGAGAATGAGATAAGCAAGCGCACTGAAGGTAGCATACCGTTTTCAGCGTACCATAATATACTATAATGGCTACGAAACACGTGAATCGCTGTGTGCTATGACTTTCAAATGTGATATTTAGGTTCTGACGTGTAAAAATAATAACAATAACTCAAGTGTAAAGCAACGCTCTATGCACTGTTGAGTCTGAGTATTTTTTTGTTAATTAATTCAGCAAGGATTAACGAGCTCTGTTGCATACTGCAGTTATTTAGTGTGGTTATGCCGATAAAAACCTTTAAGAAGCCGTATTTAGAAACACATATATTAATTTATGTTTAGTGAGCGCACATGTTCCGCAGTTTTCGAATGTGTTGCCACTGAATATCAACTGAACGTTCAAACAAGAATGCATTTGAATTTAACGGTTATTGGCCTAATTAGCGCTGCCATTTTCAGACGAGCTAAATGTTACCGAAAATACTTAATGGTGTGCTACACAACTATGGTGGTAGGAGTGCACAGTTTAGATCAAACCGTTACAATCGTTGCCCATATTTTTATTTCTATGTTTCGAAATATATAGATATATATACGTTCGAACCTCAAAAGTGTATGCTGATAACACAAATACGAATCAAATAAATAAACAAATAATACATATATATATATATATATATATATATATATATATATATAAACAGTCACTTGCACAATAGGGACATTCACAATGCTAGTTTGCTCGGAACAAGCAACTTTTAACAACAATATGACAGCATAACCTTTCCTCAGGCTATGTGTTCTAATTGCCACGCACTGACCTTTTCGCCAGATTCAAGACGCACAATTTCCTGTAAAGCCGGCAACTGGTGTCCCTGTATGTTCGTAATGGAGGACATTTTAAAAGGTTTAAACGGAACATTGCATCGAAACATTGTATAAAGCAACAAAGTCACTAACTGGGTAACGTACTCCTACATGCATAGACTCGTATAAATAAAAGTTATTTAAAAAAACATCTGACATACATAAATAATTGGGATTTTTATATACAACAGTGTCTAGAAGTCAACATAGCTAATCGCAATAAATTGTAGCACTGCATAACCTCACTAACCTTTTTGGGAAAGGAACGCATAAGTAGGTTACCTGTGTCGCCCTTAAAAATGTAATTTAAAGGCAGAGCCAAATACCCTAGTTATGCGTACCGAGAAACCCCACTGTATCTACCTACCTTGTAATGAAAGTTTTTATACAGTATAGAGGTGCATTAGATAAATATTTTCTTGTCGCTTATAATGCGTTGCTAACCGGTGTAGGCTTTTTGCTCCAGGTGCCCCAAGAGGTCGTTGATTTTCTCTTGCGCCTGGACACGGGCGGGCACTGGCCACTTCAGCACCTTCGCTGAACATCACTTACTAAGGCAGATGCGTGAAGCTTTAACGGGTACACTGCCCTGGAAGCTCAGTTCTGCACTTTGAGGTTGATCCACTTTCACGGCTCACACAAGGGTTCCCACCCGAGCAACCCGCCGCCCTGCCCTTATTGCCCAAGCAGGTGGTACGCGCTGGTAAGGGCACGACAGAAGGAACTCACCTTTTGCCAGAGAAATCAGTTGGCATTAATCGACTTCCGTTGAAAAAGCGACCTATCCTCTGGTAGTGGAGTAGCGGGTGGAATGAATCAAAGATACATCTGTTCCACTCGTACGACCCCTGTATACTCCGCCTCCGGGTGGAAAAGGTGGCACGCACCGAAATCGATATGAAATGCTGTATGCTAGGAGAGGATCATAAGACACATAAGTACTAATGGAACAAAAAGATGACCTTTCCCCGGTATGATTGGAGAAGATATTTCCGCTATGATTGGAGAATATAGAGCCGAATATACCGCCGGCATGAGTATAGATCCTCCCGAACGAGATTCAGAAGACTCCTTACTGAGAGTCCGTGCTTGGAGCCTCAATGAAGGTACTGCAAAGGTCAGGTAAGGAGATCACGAATACCTTCAAAGCAAAAAGATTCGTTCTCTTCACCCTCCTGGATATCAAACATGCGTTCAACATAATAATATGGGAGGTAGTTGTGAAACAGGTGAAGAAAGTGAAGAGAAAGATAATTTTTTTCACCTACCTCCGTATGATACCTTCATTCTACCTGGGTGACCAAGGTCTAAATAGAGGGGCCAGATAATCCAGGCTGCAGCTGGAGTCCTGCAAGACTCAGTGGTATGGGATCCGTGCTCTGAAACCTGGCTTCTGACGAGCTGCTCGAGATTGGCATTCTTCCGAATGGATTGTTAGCAATAGTGGTGGAATCGTGGTTTCGGCTAAAGCCCTCCTGGTCCTAGCCAACATGCTGGCATGGGGCCTGCTCGCGGAAGAAGAAGCAAACGCCTCCTAGACGGAAGAAGAGCGGAAAGCGGTTCTGACCGTGGGCAGGAGTGCCAACAACGCAACCTGGCAGGGAGAATCGGCGGAGGTAAGGACCAGGGTGGCCAGGGGAAGCTAAACCAAGAGTCTGATATAAGACGCTGGGTGTGGCAAGATTGCAAAAACGGCGAGCTATCCTACTGTACGACGAAAATGCTGACCAGACGCGATCTGTCCCAGAGCTTTATGAAAAGCATGGTAAAAATGCTAACCGTAAAATTTGTGTGAAGTGCGGGTTTGACAAACCGGACAACGTAGAGCGTACCGTTGTGCGCAGCGGGTAGCGCATGTCTCAGCGCTACATGATACGCGGGGTCCACCACCGTAAGGGACCTCTAGTCTATCAGTGAGGTTCTCGTTTATATGATGATGGTAACGAACTAGTTCGATGCCACTTTGATTCAAGAAAACTTTCGAAAAACGTCAGGAGGAAAAAAGAGGGGATGAGCAGCTGGGCCCCAGGGGTTTCAACGTACCCTCTCAAACCAAGTAAACCTGGCATTGGTTACGCTCATCTGGACGAATCACGCGGTGGTTTGCGAGGATGGGGAGAAGCATAAGCAGCGATAACGGCTGACGGGGCGAAGACGCTTGACCCGTGGCTCCCGAAGTAACGTCAAAGCAAAACTGGCCTGGTAGGTGGGAAGGAATACAGGTTTCATGAGTTTGTGAGTCTCGCACTACGGGAGATAACACACCATATTTATTCACCATAGTTGTTGGTAGTAGGATTGGATTGACACACATAGCCTGCTACGAAATTATAACAATATCTCATTCACACGCGCCTGTAACGAGTAAGAGTCTAATGCCGAACATTTTAGAACATGATATCGACAGATATTGCACTCACCACAAAACTTACATACAAAGTCGTTAATATCATAACATTCACCTTTGAGGCACATATAATGGTGATAACCATGCCATGTTACCCTGCACAATAATGGTCGGTTACTTTGGAAGGCACGTTTCCATTTCTCTGAGCGAAAAGCAGGTCCATCTGTGTAGTTACACATAACAAAATCTACGTTTCGGTCTTCCCTAAATGCTCTGTACATGTCGAGTGTACTCGTACTGGTCGGCAATTTGTGTAGGACTAAGTTTTCTACCAGAGTACTTCCTCCGCATAATTCTAGTGCTAGGGTAGCTGACGCGTCCTTGGATAATCCCAGCACACGCTTCACAAAGCACACCTTTACGCGGTCTAAATTTTTGAGATCGCGTAATGTTAGGTGCGGCGCAATTACTGGGAGACAGTACTGGAGTATCGGGGTAATAATTAAATTACCCCGATACGGGAGATAACCCGCAACTTGTGTTCGGACTCCACGGCTCAATCCCGACATGACATGTAGTGCTAACGGGTACTGAAGACCCGTTCTATGTGTAGCTTAACGATTTTGAATTTAAATACGTTTCCGTTAATATGCCTACTCTGATACGCACTGATAAACTGCACACTCCGTCAAAATGTGGTAACTGAAAAAACTGCTTGCAATTCTTATCAGTTCCACATTCGGCTCAAGAACCGGAAACTTTACAAGTTAGCCATCTGCATCATAAATCAAACAAGCACGATCCAAAGTTTCAGTTATTCAAAGGCATGCAATCTTGCCGATTGTTCCGAGGGAGACATCTACGTCGCTATTTCGTAAGAAAACTTTCGTTAGATTTAGAGTACGTTGTGTAAAAGTGGAGACTACTATAAACCAACATAAAACTATAGCCATTAAAGTGATACATCTACGCTATTTATCTACACTATATATATATATATATATATATATATATATATATATATTTATATTGTCGGTTGGACAAGTGCGTCTTGCTTGCGGCGCCCTCTACGGTCGAGGTGATAACTAAAGCTCAGTGGGACTATCAATGGAGGCATAGCTCTCACTCGCTGCAGGTTCTAATTCAGTTACAGACGCAATGTCAATGAGTACTTCTGTCGGCAGAGAACTTTTAGTAAGTTAGCTAAAACCAAACTGATTTTTGGTAAATCGAATTAGACTTCACAATGCTTAGAGCCTTAACAGGAAGCAATAGTCTCTTCCGAGAATACCTTCTGCGACCTAGATCTTGTTTCGAACTTGATCTTAGTCGAGAGGAAGTATTTATTTATATATATATATATATATATATATATATATATATATATATATATATATATATATATATGTATATATAAAAAACATTTAAACTTAGATAACAACTTCAATTTTGAGACTAGTAGATCGATGCACCGGCCGCAACAGAAAAGCAAGACGTACGCTGCTCTAAATTGATGAGAAAAAATGCAGTGAAAAAGCTAAATACAAGAATTTTTTTTCATAGGCTCTACTTTGCCCCAAAACAACTACGTGTGGATTTGTCTTAAGCTAAAATAAAATCAATCAATAAACGAGGCTCGTCATAATGAGTCTAGACGGAAACCACTAGACGTCACGTCGTTGTGGTTGGTTTTAACTTGCTGCGGAAAACAGAAAAATAAGACTGCTTCAAAATACCCTGGCTTCGTGTTGCTGGTGTTTTGTTCGCTGTCCATGGCGACGCTCTTTGTACTACACAAAGAACATAAATGGATAAATATATTGAAAGAGCAAAACAACGTCACTAAATCATTTGGCCTAAATGAGTGAATGATTTTATCATTCGCTTGACATGTATACATGTCACTTTTTGTAAATCACAGAAGCGCTCATAGAGCGACAGCATAAGCCGGCATGTTGAGATATCTAAGGTATTCCTCACCAGTCGTTGCGACAACATGGTCGCTAACTCTCACCGATAACCATATCGGTATTATCCATTCTGAATCAGCCTCGTTCAAAAAAACATCGCTCAAAACAGAGATCGACCCGGCGACTCTTAGGACCGACTCCTTTCAACCGCTGTGTGCACTGCCTAATTACTGCGCCTTAAATAGTGGGTCTAAATCCGTGCGTTCACAAAGTGCTAGATTAAATTTTATCTTTTTTTGTGCAAAAGCGTTAAATGCAGTTATGCGCTATCGAGCGCTACGAGTCGGTCGGGAAACTCAATTTCCATCTCAAACAAAACACGAAAAATTTTCATTAATTATTTAGTATCAAATTCAATTATTGATTATTTAGTATCAAAGAACATCAAAGATGCTACGAAGAAGAATAGCGTTGCCTGGGAATATGCCGACTCACCAAATGAGCCACCATTTATCCCTGCTTTGTATTTTATCGATCAGGGGTGAAGGGTCAGAAGGTCTCAAGTACTACAAATAATTCTACCCGCATGTAATTGTTGGGACAGAGTAGAAGACATTGCCGACGACACTAGCACACCAGGTTGCGAGTTCGATTTCGGCGTAACAGATACCCCTTCAAAGCGACATTTTTACCTTTTACAGATTTTAAATTAACAGTTATATAATTCTAGTTATTTATTATAGGCGTCGTATGAATACCGCTTTATATTATTACTGTTGTCTGTCCAAGAGCTAGGTCATTCTTTACAAAATCGGCACCTTTAATTGCTTTGCCGCATCGGCGCTGCAGTCTTATTTTCTCTGTAAACAGAAGCGAAGAAAGCTCCTGTTGAAATGGCGTCTCTGAAGCCGGAGGCCAGAAAGTGAATTAAGGTGACTGAGATAAACCTTATTCAACAAGGTAGGCCATATATACAGGGTATTACAGGAATATTTGATCAACGATATATGGAATTGTAGAGCTCGTTAAGGCAAATATTTTTTCCAATCGAACATGGTCTCTAAGAGGCCCTGTTTCGGAATGAGAGTTAAATTACTACAATTTGTGACATTAGAGTTTTTGCCCGACATAGGAGCATAGAATGTGTTGTTGCGAGACAAGCAGGTTTCCTAGACAGAAGCTAAACACACCGCCGTGTTCGTAATTCTGCTTCTTTCGAAGAACTCATAAGGCCGGTCAGAAGATGCTACATGGTCGCTTAGAAGAGAATTCGCCAAAATGAAGTTATTTTATTAACCTTCACGCCCAATACCTCAAAATCATTACCACTTACAGCGCTATAAACTAATGCAAATGCGCATTTCATGACGATCATTTTGGTACCAAACTTATGGCAATGCGAGCTGTGGTTGCGGAGTAATTACGATTTTTTGGTGGGATGTCCGGATTAAGTGCATGTAAAATGACGCGCTGCGGCTGTCGCGCGACACGTCGGCGGTAGTGAACGTCGCCACACAGTCATTTTACATGCACTTAATCTGGACATCCCACCAAAAAATCGTAATTACTCCGCAACCACAGCTCGCATTGCCATAAGTTTGGTACCAATGCGCATTTGCCTGAATATGTTAGTTTAGAGCGCTGTAAGTGGTCGTAAGGTAATGATTTTGAGGTATTGGGCGTGAAGGTTAATAAAATAACTTTATTTTAGCAAATTCTCTTCTAAGCGACCATGTAGCATCTTCTGCAGAATTTTCTCACGAATACGGCGGTGTGTTTAGCTTCTGCCTAGGAAACCTGGTTGTCTCGCAACAGCACATTCTATGCTCCTATGTCGGGCAAAAACACCAATGTCACAAATTGTAGTAATTTAACTCTCA
Source organism: Dermanyssus gallinae (assembly GCA_003439945.1). Classification (NCBI taxonomy): domain Eukaryota; kingdom Metazoa; phylum Arthropoda; class Arachnida; order Mesostigmata; family Dermanyssidae; genus Dermanyssus; species Dermanyssus gallinae. The sequence goes on from QVRM01000961.1 coordinate 82,053, forward strand.
TTCCGAAACAGGGCCTCTTAGAGACCATGTTCCTTTGGAAAAAATATTAACCTTAACGAGCTCTACAATTCCATATATCGTTGATCAAATATTTCTGTAATACCCTGTATATATATATATATATATATATATATATATATGTATATGTATGTGTATATATATATGTATATATATATACATATGCATATATATATATATATATATATATACATATATATACACATATATATATATATATATATATATATATATATATATATATATATACATATATATACACATACATACATATACATACCTGCGCTTAATTACCATGCCTGGCCGGACATTTCCGACGATACAGCACCGACATCTGTTTGCAGGACGGACGCGTCCGTCCTGCAAACAGATGTCGGTGCGTTCTAACGTCGAGCGCGCAATTTGCAGACCAGCCAGCCGCCGTCATCATCAACATCATGACCGTCAGCATCATGAGGACCATCTGGCTGGCTAGCTGGATGATATCCACATCAAAGGAAGTCACGCACGTGTGCGTCATGGTACGCAATTTCGAGCCGAGGGTCAGTAAGTAACAACGCTGGGCCAATCCGCTTGTGCGCGCGGCTTGAGAAGTTCGTAAAGCAAAAAAAATAGCCTAGCAAAGCGTGTCATTCAGCCATTAAGAAATACAGTCAAAGACATGGGCAATCCGTTTTGCAGCCGTTTTCACACTCGACTCGAACAGTCCGAGTAACCGAGTAGTCCGAGCAACAGCACTAGAACCTGGACCTGTTTTCAGTTGTTGTTCATGTTCATCGCTACGTGTGCGCAAGGAGAACATCTGATTTCATTCTAGAGAGAGAGAGAGCGAAAGAAAGAGAGAGAGACACGCACAGCTATTCTCTGTGGCTCTAGTATGAAATTTTACAACAACGCCGCCGAAAATCTGTGCCAAAAACACGTACACAGGTCTGCATGCGTATGCATGTGCATATGTATGCATATATAACATATCTTTATGCAACCTGCTAACATTACGTAATGTTGCACTAGTTGAAGTAAGGCCGCAAAGCCACGTGTTGCCTAATGACGCAGACTGGTCATTGCCGCTTACGCGATAATGTTACATCGAATGTGGCCAGCCGTGCTGGCATGGCTTTTCAGATAACAATAACTACAGAACAGACTGTGTACGATGCTCTAATTTTAGTAGGTATTAAGTTTCCAAATACGCCGCTTACGGGATAATGGTACACAGAATGTGGTAAGCCGTGTCATGGTTTAAAAAAAGAGAACATGGACTAATTTTAGTAGGTATTAAGTTTATGTATGCAAATATATCTTATGCTGAGGTGCTCACGCTCTATATATATGTTGGGGTGTTTAAAAAACTCTTTTAGATTGAAAAACAAGAATTTTCCAATATAGTTTGTTTTATTTATTTGATATACTTCCCGAGAAGTTCAATACACGTTCCCTTAATAATAATTAAAGCTCTAATTCTGAGCATTTATACCGTCTGAGTAGAATTCCGCGTTCTCGTACTAAAAATAGACATTGAACGCAGCCTTAACCTCTTCATTGCTGAAAAACTCTTTCCAGTGTTCTTTAAATTTTCGAAAAGAAAATAACCAGAAAAAGCTAAGCCCAGAGAGCGGCTTGTTCAATAAGTTTGAACCTTTATTCGGCCTTATATGCGGATTGTTCAATAAGTTTGAACCTTAATTCGGCCGATATTGCAATAGCCAGGTGTGACTTATGTACGGGAGCATTGTGCTGGTGAAACACGACAAACTTCTTTTGCAAAGCTGATCGTCTCTATGTGAAGTCTTGCTTCAGGCGGCCCAACAGTCCTGCATAATATTCTTCGGTAATTGTTTCACCGCTCTTAAGGTAGTCGACAAAAATGATTCCACAATGGTCTCCAAAAACCAAACCTGCATTACATTTCTAGCCGGCGCCGTTGTCCGCACCCTCTTTGGAGGCAATTCGCCGGGTGCACAGCAGTGCCGCGACACATCTATGAATCAACGGACACGAATCTGTGCCCAAAGTCCGATGGATTTTTTAGCATCTTGGTCAAATTTCGCCGAAAAGCGGAAACATGCGCATCCTTTTCCCTTGATTGAGCAAATGCGACACCCATTTTCCTCTGAGCTGTTTCATCTTTAGGTCATTCTGCAGGATACCCTATCTTCCTTACATTTAGTCGTCTGCACGGCTGCGGCAACGCTTTTCGCTACTACCTTAGTTGCCTGCTAGTTTCTAAAACATTAGAGTTAAAACTTTTATGTAACGAAAAAAAAAATATGTGATAAAGGCATGAAACTTTTCCAAAGACTTTCATTTTTTACATGACGCGAGAGATACGGAAAATGTGCCTTTTGTGCAGGCCAAGTGGGGCCTGCGTAAAATATGTATATAGATGATTCGCACCCCTGTAAAATATATATAGATAATTCGCACCCGCGTAAAAAAAAAAAAAAAAAAAAATATATATATATATATATATATATATATATATATATATCTGATTAGCACTCGTGTTAAATATATATAGATGACCTCGCACTCTTGCAAACATACTAGAATGCATTAAAGCCATACTCTCTTTGCGCGGATGATCTTGTGATATTTACCATAACCCGACACTACTTACAGTTAGACCTTAATAAGACTGCAAAATGGTTCTAAAAAAGATACTACAATTAATGTGGATAAGACTAAAATTATACGTGGCGACATGCTATGCAGTAGACGACAATAAAGTAAACAATTTCAGAATAAAAGATACACAGCGCATTGATCATAATACCTACTTAGGGGAAATACTACTGACAGCTTCCCTTTAACAGACACATCAAAAAGCTCAGCATAAAGACAACTAAGGAATGTTACTACTAAAATATTACTCAATAATCTGAAGTGTATGTCACCAAATTGGTGATATTTGCACTTTTTCATCCGGTGAGACGATCGCTGAAGTGTTCAAATTGTATATGATGATTATTTCGTGCCACCTTAGAATGCAAAGTGCAGTTGAAGTGTGCCCAGAACGGAGGCGGCGTGTCCATGTTGTATGTCAATATCTAGAACGACAATCTGCTATCACCGAATGACAGATTTAGGTTCAAACGACAGGAGCACCCAAGGTTTCTAACGTGTGGAGGCACCGCAAGATGGGCTGCGTAGCCGGTAGTTAGAGTGTCAGTAACGGTTGCATTCCAAATCAACACATTGCCTCACTTAAACGGTGTAAGTGTGACCCCTTTTGAACATCTGCCGTTCTCCACGCAGAGGCCGGGCAGTTCTAGGGCACACGAAAGACGGCATGACCGAAAAGCTCTGCACATGGTCTCAGTAATAGCGGCATATCCTGCGCTAATGACACAAGATAGGATGTGATGTTCCAGCATACCGATTGGGGCTAGGTCTAAGTCTGCTCTTAGTTCGCAGGTCTATTGCTGTGCGAGTTGTCTCGTCATCAAGATGGAATTCTATGAGGACACTGGGAAGCGTGTGTGATCAGGCGCATGAATCCTTGGCGGACACGGCGTATAGGCGAACTCCGGTTCGTATTGTCGGAAGCAGCTCCTCGTGTGAAGGGGGCATTTCAGTCGCAATGGTATATAGTACGTTGTCAGCCCTGCCTCCGCACCGGACCTCAATGTTCTCCTGAAGGTGGGCCGAGCTATTTCTAAATTGCCCGAATCTTGCTGTATCGAAAAAAAGCTTCGATCTCTTTTTGGAGCAGACTGGCACACTTAGTAGCTCCAAATCGTCCTTAGTTGTCATCTTGTAGCCTAGTGGGAGATCTCACAGTGACAGAAAGTCTCATGGTAAGAACCAAATAGGTATATTTCGCATTTGGCAGGATGGCAGCCCCAACAAGTAGTTCCGGTCCATATGTCTTTTCAACATGATCGGGAAGATCTTGGAGATTATTGTCGTTAAGAAGCTCAACGCCGAGATTGAACTCAAAGGGGCCGTGCCAGACGCCCAGTACGCGTTTCATAAGGGAAAGTCCACGCTTGGCGCCCTAGCACAGGCTTTGGAACGGGCGGCCGAGTAGCTAACGATGACCGCTAAAACAAGGCATTTTATTGTGCTCGTCTTCTTAGATGTCAAAATTGCCTTCAACCCGATGAGGTGGAACTTAACCATGGACGCAGGGCCCTATCGCAATAACTTCGTCGGATGATTTCATTCTACCTATTGGAAAGAAGACTGTCGGCCGTATCTGCGGGGGTTACCCAAGGGTCGGCCGTGAGGCCGATTCTGTAGGGCCTAGCTTACTGCCGGACTTACCGGCGGCCGTCGAGATGGTAGTCTACGCCGATGACTTGGCGCTGATTATCTAAAGTATGCCGCTAATGAAGCCTTGGAGCAGGTGGCAGAATGTGCGGAAGCCACTCTTTATGACTGGCCCCGCACAATACAGGGGGATTGTACCTAAACGGTTATCCTGTCAAGCTCGCGCGGACAACAAAGTACCTCGAAGTAAAGCTCGACAAGGGTCTCAATGCATCGGCACATATCCAGCACGTAGCTGGCAAACCCATACGGTCGCGGCCAGCCTGGCGTGACAAAGGCCCAGAGTTGGTGGCTGCACAGAAGGCAATCAGAGTCTACTCGTCAATGCAGCCGAGTCGCTAGCGCTATACCGGCTTCAGTATAGACAGACATGACGCTCAGGACATAAAGGAACAAGAGGTCGCTTTAATTGACACAGCGGTGGGTAGCCATTTCTGTCTGCCGGGCTTACAGCACAGGGTCTACCGCGGCCCTCCCGGTCTTATCCAGGATGATCTAGATGTTAAAGCCGCTAGAATCAAGTACCGTCGACTAGTGGCATGAAGAATGGTCGCGGTGCAGCCGGAGGATCCTAGAAGGGCACAAGGGCTGGGTGCTGGACCAGAGGCCTCATCCCTAACCTGAAGGCGTGGTACGACTGCAACCGCGGGAAGCCTATGGTTACGACACAGGTGCTGACCGGCCAGTATCAAACATCCATGGTAAGGATTAACAAGGTGAGTGTCGACACCTGCGTGTTATGCAGATCATGTGAGACGGACAATGTCAAACATAGAGTTCAGCGGTGTCCGGCTCTCCGAGAGGACAGAGACGCGGGTGCGGCCACTGCGAGGAAAAATAATCGATAAAGGAAATTTCAGCACACATGCTGACATAGGCAAAGGCGTAGATGGAGTTATGTGCCCTTTTCGAGGCTATTATGTCCTTAGGTATATTCAAAGAAACTGCCAGGAAAACTTGTTTGAACGCTGACCTTCGATCAAATCGAGAGGAGGTGTCCGTAGGTGAAAAGGAAATAGTGGGAAATAGGCAATATGACGCGTGCATTGAACACGGGACATACTTTTTGTGCAGGTTGGCGTCCTCCCGTCTCGTTCACGGAGTCAGCTGTCCGTGCACTGCTTCTCCGCGCTATAAGACCGCGAAACAACGCAAAGCACAAAGAAGCGCCATTTGTAATGACGTTGCAAATCGAACACGATCGCCTGTCAAACTAAGTAGAGCTGAAACCCCGGTAGCATTACCTGGTACACTTTGAAGTGTCTTGGCATCTGTCTCGACACTTCTTAGTTTGTTCTGTAACTGTTCGAGTTTTTCGTACAATTCTCAGGATAAACGGATCGAACACGTTGTGTTGTCAAATCGAACACGATGTGTTCAACACGTCGGCATTTACCTAGTCGAACGCGCACAAAGGAAATGTTTATAAAACACTCAATCAGATTATCAACGTCATTTGCGCTTGAACTTTGCGTAGAACGAACACTCATTGGAAACTTATATGGGGAAGTTATTCTTGACAAAACACTGCATGCAAACCAAAACTACAGAGAAGAAAATATAATGCTCGTAACCAGCAACTACACGAAAGGTCATGCCTTGCGCTCAGATAGGCGAAAGAAGGCAAGGCAACTAGACAGAGCGCTATTTATGCAGATGAACATGGCACGGGTGCCATCCGTTTATCTGCATGAGCAACGACTGTTGCAAGCACGGTAAAGAAGATGTAAGCAGATTTTAATTAATGCGGCCAGTAATATTAGTATTACCACGTACTCTATGCACGTCGAAAATATTTGTTTGGTCGTGCAGATCAAGTGACTCTTAGATTAGCAAGGGAAAACAATAAGTTGGCTTACACTTGATGATCCTTATAGATTACACGCATTGAAACTACTAGCCTGCGCCCACGAAAATCATAAGCTTTGCTTGTCTTGCTAGATGTAAAGCAATGTTGATGCCTATAACGCCTCGAACGAGAATAAATCAACCTGTTAGGCAGAGCGGGCAGATGTAATAAATGGTCGACCATCTTTCATTTCATAAGTAGCGGGTTTAATGCCATGAAGCAATCTGGCAGCAGAACTTGCAGGATTAATGCCTAAAGTTGCTCAAATCCTGAGTGAACAAGGTAAATATATATATATATATATATATATATATATATATAATATATATATATATATATATATATATATATATATATATATATATATATATATATATATATATATATATGATCTATCATATCAATATGTACTCACTTTAAGGTTTGGTGAAAAAAAATTCTCAATAGAAGGAGGAGACGGAAACGGCTTGTTTAGGAGTGAAGATGATATGTATAAAGTAGCTATTCTGCTTTTTTACCCACATAGTTGTGCAACTGTTACGTTTGTGGGAGAATCACCATTCAACGCATCAAGGAACTGATCACACCAGCGTGTTTGGCAGAAAATTCTGCGTATATGTATGCCACCCGACGCAAGCTAACGAAAGACAAATAGCGGGATTAAAGAAAGTCATAAAAAGTTGCTATGTTGTTATGTCTTACGTTGAAGCCTTCACGTTCAGAACCGTGAAATGTTGCCCTTACGACCAAAATGTACGCCTAAACGACCATTCTCAGGCAATAGCAAAGCTGATGCCTATAATGTTCATACTAAAGTGATAGTGCTGCGTGACGTTTATATTATGCAGAATTTTCGTAGATGTAAATATATATATATATCTTCTTTCATTTTTCATCCCGAGATGCCAACCCGTGCAGCTTTTCGCTTGTTAGACAGCCATATATATATATATATATATATATATATAAATATTGCCGTTTAGGAGACAACTAATGTTGTTGTGTGAATGTCTTAAGAAGCATATTATAATCAAATGTTTATGCATTGTTGTTGTTACAACAAACGTATTTTCCGACTTAAGTGCTAAATAGTAGTACACTTAAGCATAACTGCTATGACTTTAGCAAGCATATTGATGAGCTAAGACTTCTAACCCGATGTTGTTAAGGAGACACGAAATGATTTGGAGACTTTATTTACAGGCTACACGGGCAGACCTGCCTATGCGTCGCGTATAGTGTAAAAACAAAACAAAATATGTTCCTTGCAGTGGTTGTTCCTGTCGGTGTTAACGAATCTTGTTCTTGCTGTTACTACTGCTATCGTCATTGCCAGCATCTGTGTGTATTTTTGTATTGATTTTGTTGAACGAGTAGTATTAATCCGCTATGCATTATATTGGTATTATTAAGAGCAGTTTTGTCTCGCTTGTTCTCTAGTCAAGTGATAATAGTTAACGTGCCTAGATACCCGGTAGTGTCGAGCCCGTTGGCGTCTCCGCCTGCGTCTCGCGACCAGAGGAGACATATAGGTGCGCGGGTTCGAGCCCCATCATTGCACATTTGTATTGATGGGGGTCCGTCTATGAAGCAATGTGAAAAACAGTTCCGTGGACGTTAAATCTTGGCTGAGGGTCAGCCCGAAAACTTTACTTTTAGTTACCCGGTAGTAAATTCTCAACTTCTGCTTCTCATCACGTACTCAGTTTAACTGTGGTTAAGCTAATCGTTTTGGGATTATTCTTCTTCGTACGTCACAAACCGCCAAAATGATAGAAAATAGCAAAAAGAAAAAACACGCCGATATCTATTTATCTAACTTTCTATATTGACAAACTCAATGACAAAATATGCTATCACTTGACTATTAACCAGACAGACTGATAGCAAGGGCATTAATTGCGTGTCTACTGGTTGGTTGGCTGTCTAACAGACGAAAAGGGGCGCGGATCGGTACATCGGGATGAAGAATGAAGGAAGATTACAACGCACGGACTAAAATGCGAATCCCACTTGCGATTGCGGCTGGATTGTGGCAGATGATGGGGACAGGTTAAACCAAGTTTGACGAGTGCTGTATGAACGTTAGCTTCGGCGAAACAAAAATAGACAAAATAAACAGCAGAACGCTACGAGAGAGCGCGAGATTGGCGGTAGAGAAAGCAAACAGAAGCCAACAACCCGCATCCGACAGTGGGAGCTATACTATTAGAGTTTCCGCTGAATGCCGCTACCGTCCGACGAGAGTTTAGCATAATACATTGACAAGATTCATGTTGACAGCCGCGCTAAGCAGCGCGCACGCATTGCTCGACGCACAGAAAACAGGGTCACCTACATGCACTAAATGCACGCTCCTCGACGAACAAAACAATTCCGGGGCATCGTTTAGTAGTTAGTACATATATATATATAGTATTTTTTAATACGCCTATTAAATCACAGCTTTGGGGTCAGTATTACTCCCAAGTATCTGAAATTGTTGATTAATTCTAGAGCGTACCCACTTACCTATATGTTTATTTAAGACCAGCCGCGTACAGTAAAATAAAAAAAAGACCAGCTGTTTCACCCTGAGTCACTTCAATTGTATGAGATACCTCCCTGGCGATTACGTGAGTCCCGTTTAAATTTGGTATACGTTGACCAGCTAAAATATATCGGCATTTAATAGTCAAATATTCCTGAAAAGTGAATAAAAGCCGATGTTTCTAGACTGCATCACAAACTGTCTTAAAATGATTAAAAGCTGCGTAAGTCAAATACTAGTCTTAGTACTCTAGGCATTTCATTACATCTATAAGTGCACCTTTAGCTGAACGCCGGCTCAAAATAGCATTCTAGAAAGAACTTGTTCACAAAACGCAATATATATATATATATATATATATATATATATATATATATATATATATATATATAAAGCGAAGGATTGACATTTTAGAGGATATTTAATGTCGTCAAAATCTCTTTTTCCAATGAAGTGTGGGGCGGATGTCATGTGTAGGAGTGAAAGTAAAGTCCCATTTTTTTTGTGACACATTTGTTAGGAACCGAACGGGCCTTCCACGTAAGCTAGAGGCTAACGCCAATACGAAACCCAATGTGGAGTCTGACCTCTAAGGGCGGGGGGAAACGGCTTACGTGATCTTCTATGATTGTAATGGTAAACTTTGCAACTCAACGCAACTATTTTGTTCCCTTTAGCCGGTGTTGTTTAATGTTTATCAAGGTTCTATTTTATTCCGAATAAGCCGGGTGTGTTCGATGCAGTCAATCGACAATTTTGTACCCTTGCAAGTTTACATTTAGTGAAGTGATATCCGGCTAGTCACATCGGTATAACAAAACTTGCTTTTAACCGTCCGTCGCTGTCAACTTTAGTTAAGAATAACGACGCGTTTTCTTTGATGTGTGAACGAGCATCGTAGGCGTCAAATAATAATCCTACTAAAATGTATTGCGAGAACTGAAGAACCTTATATAATAGGGCTGTTGTAATCAATAACATGTTTGTTCAGTTCAGTTTATTATTTTTAAACACACGTTTCTTACAAAACATCCGTGTTTCATACATCGTTTTACTTGCTTGGTGTGTTGCCAGAGCTTCGCACAACAAGGCGGCTTTGCAGGCTTCCCTGCATCCCAGCTTCTTCCCATCCCTTATTTGGTAAATAAAAACATTAATATATATATATATATATATATATATATATATATATATATATATATATATATATTCTTGCTGCTGCTGTCCTCACGAGGAGACATTAGTAGATGGTAATTAGGTCTAACAGGGTCCGTCCTCTAGGCCTAGCTGCGGCCTGTAACGGTCGGGGCGGTAAAAGCCAAGCACAGAGGGCTAAAGAACGTGAGTAATTTAGAATGAATGCTAGAGAAGAAACGCGATGGACATAGAGACACCACAGAAGGAACGTGCGGAGGGGCATTCAGGGTGGCGGTGGGAATTCGGAAGAAAACTAGGGGTTTAGGGCGGTGGGGTTTAGGTTGAAGGACTCGGGAATTCGGTATAGGAGCGTGGAAGTTCAGGGTAAGAGTGTGGGCTTAGGGATCTAAAAATAGGGGTGCAGGGAAGGGAAGAGCTCTAGTATGCCCCTGGCCCACCATCTTGGGGTGGCCCCGGGGTGGTGGACCAGGGAGGCATAAGATTAGAGCGGTTCAGGGTGAATGACGGAGGTTTCGGGGTGAACGGCGTGTGTGCGCTCGGAGAGTGTGGAGAGCAGGGAGAGGTGGGGGTGGGGGGACTCAAGACGGAGCAGAGCATTCGAGTCGAAAGCGAATACAGCGAGGACACAGATCAAATCAGCGGCCGGCCGGCAGGCAGACCGGTACAAGTAGCGACAAGGAGAACAAGACGAAAACACGTAGCTGTGGCTGTTGTAGCAACAGCGGCGACGACGACGGACAAGGCGACCGACGCTGCTGCCACCGCCAGTCGTGGAGCAGCAGTAGCATCCATAGCGACATCCAAGCTACAAACGGCAACCTAATTTCCGTGGGCTGTATCTGCCAAAGAGCGGTGGTGCGGTTTTAGTGACTGTAGTGGGGCAGTAGCCAACCAAGCAGCAACAACACGATCATTAAGATGACGACAGCCACCATCATCACCATCACCATCATCATCATCATCATCACCACCACCACCACCACCACCACAAGCATCACCAAGACCACGACGAAGATCAAGATCATGAACCATAATAACATCTCATGGACCAGCAACAACGACGTGGACGACAACGATACACCCAGCCGACTTCAACAGCAAAAACAGGCAACAACATAGGCCGACGGTGCAAGCATGCACTCGCTCGCTTTCCGAGCAGGTCTGTCCGTCCCCTGCAGGCTGCCTGTGGATCATTGGGAGGCCCCACCCCGGCCCGCTCTGCTAAAGTCTGGGCCTAGTCCTCATAGACGTTGCACACCCAGCCCTCAACTCGCCGGCGGAGACAGCGGGCATTGTCATCTACGTCGCTGCAGACGGAATGTCCACCAGTCTTAGACCGCGTCGTCTTTATTATACGAGCTATGATAAATAAACATTGCTACTGCACTACGCTGTGATATGCAGGGACTGCTGGTAGTACAAGTAGTAATCCCACCACCATGTATCACTATCACTACATACACCGCGTTTTATCCAGCATTGCCAGCCGTTTAGTTGGTCTGGGATCTCAGACATAGGCAAAACGCAATTCCACGTGTCCCTCCTTCTGCACGAGCTTATTGCACACGTATCGTTTTGTCTCTTGAATGTACTACATTCCCTCTCGCTAGAATAAGGCAGCGCAAACATGTATGCACAAAATTTAGCTTGCGAATCTGAGGTTGTGGGACATTCTAGCAAAAGCTGGCACGGTTGGTCAAAGCTCAGTCAGCCTCAAGTCGTCCGCCTGGGCTGCTGTTCGAGCAAATCTATTTAATCTGCACTCAAAGTAAAATGTCACTCATATATGCTGTGCAGTTAGTCTGTGACGGGCGGGGCACCCTTCGAGATTCCTTTGCATGAGCCTGAGCGATTTAACAGCAGCCGGTGCAGGCCTTATATCTGACAGGACGTATGAGATGTAAGTCTTTGTCATTTAGCATTACGCATACCTGAAATACACGCCGCACTCTTTCCCCAAAATGTAGCAAAACTGGTCGCAGAGTATGTCCAGTATACCATCACAAAGCATGTCATCATGCTTTGTGATGACACCAGCGCTGTGGGAGACTAATTTAACGACAAGAAAGCAAATCAATTTGCTGTGGTCAGCCCCATTTGTATTGGGCCTATGGTTATCGAGTAAAAGCAAAACCGTCTGGTTGGTCCAGTTGATTCACAGTCCACTGACTCGTCTACGGTTTCAGACATTGCGTCGTACTTGATAGTAATCTAGTAAGGTGTTTTTACGACTAAGAGCTCCATTAGGCAAAAATCCCATTGCTTAATAATAACTTGAAATACACTTGTAACCATGGTTCTGCTGGCCCGGAGCAATCTAAGAGCTATCTTATATAGGTATCTTATTAAGTGTGTTTATTAAGCGTGCATTAGGCAGATGCAAGTAATGCCATATACTAGCGGCGCATAAGAAACAATTGAGTCACGCGCAAAATAAGTGCGGACCGTAAATAAGTGTTTCTGCAGGCTCTAAAGGCAGCTCGGGCATTTCCGTTTATATAGTTTTAGTTTTGGATATAAGTGAAGCAACTAAGCAATTGAAATTATTGATGTATGCAGTCAAATGTAAATACTTGGTTTACTTATAACACGTCATTAATACTTTTATTCGCCGTATATAACATTCTCAATGGGACAGGGTGAAGTAGATGACCGGCAACTTTGACGCTTTGAGCCGTGGATTCGATCCTGGCGCGACACCTACTTTTTCACAAAAATATTTCTCAATCTTTGCAAATTTATTTTCAAAAAAGCTAAAACAGTAATACATGGGATGAAAATGAAAAACACATGCCATTTTGAAGCTTTTAAGTTTACACGTTTTGCCTTTGTAGTCTTTTCTACGTGGAATACTAGCCATTCGCCTGTTTCGATGGACGAGACCTCTCCAGCTTCGTTTTTGTTGTTTTCATTCGTGCACGCATTGCCCAACGCAACAGCCCATACAGCCGACAGGCGCACGACTCAGCAACTACAACGAAATTCTAGATACTGAAATGATGACACGGCTCATCCCATACTCAGCACTCAGCACACTCGCACAGCCTATACAACGGACGATAAGTCATGCGTGTTGTCGTTAGCTGATCTCAGGCGTTCCAGTCTATCCCTCTCTTAAAATGCTCTCGGCGCATTAAGACGCACTCGACGAAAAGCCACCCAGTGATCGGACCAATGGTGCGCTTCAATAGGAACGCTGTAAAAAAAAAAATATTTGTTGCTGTGTATCGCATGCTAACCTCTCAGCAGACGTTAAGCTGCTTAGGTGCTGTGTCATCGGTTGTTGTGGCGTGGTTTCTGAGCGTCTACTTAACAGCACCCTCCTTCGGCTACGATATATTTCTTACTTCATCAATATTATTAAGAGCAATTGAAAGCTTTAGGATTGTAAAGAAAAAACTACCTGAACTTTGCTCTCGCTCAAGCCAGATATCTACATAGATGGTAACAACCTACATATGGGCGAACTACAGAGTTAAATGAAATAACGGTAAAAGCTAATGGGCTTCTTCGTTTTCAGCCCAATTTAACTCTGTATTTTATATATCTCTCTCTCTCTCTCTCTCTCTATATATATATATATATATATATATATAAATATATGTACATATGAAATATATATATATATATATATATATATGTACATATGAAATATATATATATATATATATATATGACGGAAGGCAATGAAGATCCGCAACAACGAAACAATGTTGTATTTTGTTATATTTTGTTGTTCGATGACGCTAACTTGGTAGCAACTAAACGAGCGCCTAAAATTGGTATGCACGTGTCTTGCAGTCTTTGCAGTATTTCCACACATTTGGACATCACAGAATTAAACTCGTCGCCATGTCGAGCGCATCCTTTGAAACTCATCTTGGTAGTCCGTGTTTCTACGATGGCCTTGGAACCTTCGCCCGGAAAGCAGAGCACATTGGGAGGTTGGAGGTGTGGTCCCTTAATGATCAGAGCGAGGTCTGTAGCCTTTTATTTGGCAGAGAATGAATCCAGGTAGAACATCTTTGTCGCCACAGCGCCTATCGCTTCCAGGTAATTCCTTGTTACTAGCTTGGCTGCAAAGGTTGCTATATTATATTCCCTGGTAGAGACGGGGATGCCGTTGCAAAAACACGTCCGCTTTGCCCGCCGTCAAGGTGACATATTGTAGTTTCCGTTTCATCCACCATGCTGCAGGTCAACTATATGTGCACTGCACGTCGGCTGTATTGCTGACTAATACGGACATGGGACTACGTGGCGGACCCGTCACCCAGGTAGGCAACCTCTCTGTATATATAGGGCTCCCCGGAGAGCATCGGACTGAGATCTCGGTTTGTTTTAAGTTGCGGGGCGTACGGGCGCGTAGCGATCTGTGGTTTTTGTCGTGCGATTCGCCGCACGCATCTTTGCAAAATTTCCAGTCAGAGGTATGTCTAGAAATTCCGGAAGGAAAACACCGGAACAACGGTGAAAGTTCGGGTCGGGGAGGGCCAGAGGTGCGCGGAAACCTTCGCGGAAGAACATCAGGAGAAAACTCACGGACACATTAAGAATATCAGGAAAAAAAACTTGCGGACAGCTCAAAAATATCAGGAAAACACTCGCGCCTTGTTCGGGAGCTGGCGATGCCCCAGCACATGTTCCAGTAAGGGTCTCTGAGCCACGGCAAGACCGCGGTACAGCCAAATTGTGCGCGGCGGTGCGAGCAACGTAGTGACGCATTAGTTTCAGGCTTACTTAAACATCCGGATAGGTGCCCCACCGACTCCGGCAGCCGACGTCCCCCGAAGGTCGAATCGCGACCGAACGACTGACTGGCAGATGGTGGGGGAGGCACAGCTAAGCAATAACCAGCTTTCTACATGTAAACCTGAATAGATGTCTAGCGGCCCACAACCTCCTTGATGCTTATTCTCGTATCCAGCGCGTAGGACTATGTTTCCTTATAGAACTAAACGTCGCCCCGGCCGGCGCACGTCGAATCTGTACATGGACAACACAGCCTCTGTCGCGGTCTGGTGGACTTGTTCTGACACAGTCCTTGCAATCACGGGTAATGCCTCCGGTTACAGGCTTTGCCTGTGCGTATCTGTGAGGGTCAATTGTCGTTTGCAGCTGCTTTTTAAGCGTCGCCTGGGGGTGAAGGGTTGGTACACGAATGGAAGAGGGTTGGTGCTCTCGGATTAGCAGGTTCAGATAGAACTCTCCCTGACTAACACTGGCGATAAGCCCCCCTTTGTACAAAGGACGCAACGATAAGTTTTAGATTTTATCCAGGCAGATGACGCCTTGCTCTCTGCAATTCAGGTTAGGCGGTCCAGGTCGAAGAAAAGTCGATGAGCTACGTCACCGTTACGTGGCCCCCGGAGCTTCCCTACCCCTTCATAACCTTGCCGTGCGTTGCAAATGAGGCACCTCTATAAGAAGGCTCTCATTGCCACGTTCGCGGCAAGATTGGGAACGGCGCAAGCCGCGGGCGTCGTTGCGGAGGAACTATCCACCATCTTACAAACAATCTGTCAGGCAGAGAGCGGTCCTCCTCGTGGTCCTTCTAGACGTAGTCCCCTGTTGTTAGCAAGACCCGAAAAAACAGCATCAGGGCCAATAAGACCGTGACGCGAGTCGGGTCATAGATTGCAAAGCGACACCGGCAAAAAGATGTAAACTCCTCACTTATAGCCCAGCGACATGCGGACGAAATGCAGAATAATTACAGGGACTGCCGGCGAACACTGAAAACTATCAGCACTTGATAAAAGGCGGCAGCGTGGCGGAAGTTTGTGACAGCGGTCAAGGCTGACCTCTGGGGCCAACCTTACAGGGTTGTTGTGCGGGCAAGTTTCACCGTTTGCTTCCTTAGTCGCCTGAGAAGACCCTGGGGCAGCAACTGCTTCCCCTAGAAAGTGTGGTGAAAGTCCCACACTAGGTGCTAACTCTGAAGAGGGGAGGGTAAAGAGGTTTAAGGTTTTTAGTTGGTGAAAGTCCCACACTAGGTGCTATTGGCCATTATCTATTATTCGTTTCACATGCATCCTAAATACACGTGCCGCCCTCTTTTATCAGGAGCGCTCAGAGCGTATCACACAGAGTATCACAAGCGTAGATGTTGAGATATTTAGGGTTTTTCTAAGCGTTTTGTGGCACGATGGTGGATGACTTTCATCTTGTAAATGAGCACCCGTCAAAGAAGATTGGGTCAACAGCAAGGATTGAACCGGCGACACCCGCTAGATAGACCCGGTAGAAAACAGCCTCGACTAGCGCTGTATCACGCCTCTACTCATCCCTCTGCTCCCCTGGCCTCTTATATGACAGAGGATAGTACGCCCGAATACTCTTGAATCTATTTTCTGGCACACATCGCTTTTTAACAGCGTAATGACCTTTATTAACGCCTGAATGAGAAGGTGCTTATCCTGCATAAGACTAATAGGACGAGAGCGAACTGCCGCTGTCCTCCTTCCGGTCTTGGCACTTATGTCCAGGAATTGACAAGCCAGCTTCCTCCGTATGACATTGCCTTCCCGTACGACATTGCACTCCCTCTATGATATTAGCCCAGAGGGGCCTCATTCTTGACTGCATGTTAACGAGCCATAAACTCGCGATCACTCTGGTTGATGAAGGAAGCTTAACCCTACCCGTGATAATGTGATGTTTGCTGTGGATAAACCGTGTTATAAAAAGAAACTATTTATTTATTACCTTATGGCTACTTCTCTCGGCGCTTCTTTTTGAATGCATATGAAAAAACAGGTTTGTCATTAGTTACTTGTGACATTTTAGAAGCATCTTATGAACAGTGCTGGCATTTCTGAATATGGACATTAATATTTGATGTGTCAGTCTTATGCACCCACAACCGGCAATTACATGCTTTTTTTCTCCCAGTTTGGGAGGGTGGCAGATCTCAGTTTACTGAAGTGCGATGGCACTTGTTTTTGTTGACATATAAGTCGTTAGGCATCTCTGAACTTTATTTGTTTTTGTAAACTTATTTTCCTGAAAGTATGGTCTATACACTTGCATAGCAGCTCGTCGATTTCAACACCGGTAATTGTCTCTGTGCAGACCCTCCGTTTTATGAGACATCTGTTGGCATAATGGAAACTGCTGCCGGACGATATATAACACGACGGACGAAGCTCAATGGCCTCAAATCTGTTGACATGCTCTGGTCGTAAAGTCAATCACGAGCTTTTCTCTCTATGTCCGGAAACGGGCAGTGGAAAATCTATCGCTGATCTGACAATTGATCACGCAGCAATACGTTTGCGCAGAGAATGTAACGACGACTTTGTCGGTAAAGAGTTTTCTGCCTACTGGCGTTTTCTATATCCATATGTACGGCAATGCTCAAAGCGTGTATATGTAATGTGTATATTTATATGCTTATTGCTTGCACTTGCTCCTCTGATTATGCGCTAAAATTAACGGGACAGCAAAGGGTATACAAGTAGTTACACATACGTATCATATATAAGAAAGTAATAGACATAAAAGACTGACAAATCATGTATGCTACATTGTTCGCACAAAAATGGCTCACGTGCAAGCAAACGAAAATCGTTTCTTTGAATCGCAGCTGGTCATCTTGCGCACTTATCCCAACGAGTTTCTCTTTAAAAGTAGGGCTAGGAGCAATTGAAAAAAGCGGTCACGACTTCTGCGAATTTCGAAGCACGTTACAAAAGACGACACGCAGTCAAATCACGGGCGCACAGCTGTTTCAGGGCGATAGAAACAGCAAACCGCGGGCGATTCTGTCTTTCGGTTTGACGCTGACACACGACGTTCGTCGGATGAAAAGATAACGCTTTACGCATTGCGCAGCTATCCGTGGCACTCGGGGAATCGCACTGGCCCTCCCATTTGTCCTCCAAAGATGTGCGTCTCAAAAGAATAAAGTCGGTTTTGTCACTTTTGTTCGTATGCGTTACCTTTGACAGGTTCATCAGATTACAAAAATACCGCTCAAAGAATATACAAAAACGGTCCCAAACGTAACGAATAGGATGTTACGCACAAAAATCTTGCTTTATGCATGGAATATCGCTACGGTTATGTTCACACCGAAATAGCGGGTCTCCTTGCCTCATCTGGCTTCTGAACTTTCTCTCTAATAGGGTTAAATCTACACAGAGGAGCGATTATGCGAAGTTGTTGAGCAAAGTAGCCTACTTCTGGCAACCAATGCGCCTTCGTACTGAAGAAACCTATCACTCGCAACACTGTTTGACAATAAAAACGCGTCTAGCCACCCATAATGACGGGCGATCCTAGATTGATCACTGAACATTTCCTAGCTTTAAGTATGCAAGGTAATCTCAAACAATGTCAAAACAAGACAAATAATACATATGGGACCCCATCCCCAGAACAGCTGAAGTCCCCAAGGGCTCAATTCTTTCAATGTCATCTGCTCTAGAGCCTCGCATACAATAACGTTTTTCGTCACGACAGCTTAAGTTAAAGGCGTAAGCTATCGTATTGCGCGTTACTTCATACATTAGCATTCGTTTTCGGAATAACAGATGGAATCCGGCGGCATCGTTTATGTCCTCCGTTGCATTCGTTTGGCTGGCCGTAGAACGGGTTCGACCTATTCACGTGTACACAAACTGCATTTCAGCCAGAGTTTCACCCTGGCTGCCAACGTGGGCTGCTAAGGTTAGGGCCCCTGGGAGAAGGACATAATAAAATTTACTCGTGCGGGATGTTGGCTGATAGGAGACTCACACATGTCATTATACCGTCGTTACTTTTTTTAGCTACGTCTAGCGTACTCATACTAGACCAAGTTGGGGTTTCTCTAGCAACGACATGAGGAACAGCTGGGCAAGGCTGACCCGATCATAACGACCAAGGAAGAGAAGTGAATTCGACTCGACCAGAGTTTGATGCAACGCATGACAACCCCTCGGTTTTTTTGCAACGAAGCGTTAGCTATCCACGTCACTTCTACTATGAAGTAGTGGTAGTAGTAAATGTAGGTACCGTCTTAACTTGCACTACCAGTGCAAGCCAAACCTACACAAACGCACTTTGCCCTCTAGAAGTACGGAGCATTTCGATGAACTGCAAAATGAATGTAGAAGCAAACAATGTGTTCTGCTTGGTAGGCGATTGACTTCCGGGCCTCTCTGGGAAGGATGCTTACCGATTTCTCCCTGATACACTGATCGCGGGCAAATTTAACTAACCTGCTGCTATCGCAGTTGCTGCTGGGGTGGGAACTACGTTGGCGCCACTAGGTGGCGCACCAACAGTCATTTTCATCGGAACTATCACACATACTCGGAAATACTTTGTTTTATTTCGCTGCACGAGTGGCTACTGTTACTGCAACTTGTACTGCGACAACGGCGAATGGCAATTACTACAACGCAATTGTAGAAAGGACTAATGTATCGCTAATTACCCACTTACTAACGACCACCCACCGAGCTGCCTTAGTTGCAAACCTTGTGGTGCGTCTCTCAACTAGGGCAGGGCAGGATGACGGAGCTGCTTCGCCCACTCCCAACTCTCATCGGCTCTCAGCGCGAAGTGAGCTGGCTGGCTGCACGGTAACTGCACTCGGCGGCATGCTCTTGCCAAAAATCTGACACCTGTCGTCTGTCGCAACAACGGTGGGCAGCAATAATGCATCAACACATGCTAATAATGAAGAGAATAATGCGCGGACGACACCACTCGGTTTGATTTAAAGATTCGAGTGAAAACTCGTTCAGCGACGACCTCTGTTCGGTCTAGCAGACATAATAAACGTATCAGCTGCTAACCAGTCATCCTAACCACTCTTTTCGTCATTGTCTGTAATCCCTTTCTCGTCCTGTTAGGCAACAATGTCGATATTGTTGTCGTTGCAATTGTCGTTGTTGTCGTTGTTTTTTATTCACTTGTTTAAGCAATTTTTACTTCTATTCCTTAAATAAATTTAATTTACTATGGGTATCAAACTGGTAGTATCGAACTGGTCCACCCCTCCGGTCGCAAGACGCACGCGAATGCACCACGCCACCGGGCCCGACGCAACAGCAATAATGGCCCCCGCCGACACGAGATAGCTTGCAGAATTAGGACATCTGCTGCCTGTCTGTTCGGGCAAGCGGAATGCTCGCTGCGTTAAAGGGGCAACGTCGATCAAGATATTACCATTGTCTGTGCTAAATCTGTGACAGACGGCTGAACAGATATGACCCCTACGCCAGAGACTTCGGCTCAGTCAGTCGTAGAAACCTCTTTCGAATCGACGCAAGTGCGCCGTCCCCCGTGCTTTTACTGCAGCGTAGTAAATAAACCACGAAACCACAATAATAATAATAATATATTTAAATTAATTGATATCACAAATTAACTGTCTGCTCGCCGATGAACGAGCATTGTGTATTTGAATCACCTCTGCTCGAACTGTTTGCCATTGAGCACAACACACTGGATGTCGGAAGACACAACCGATGTGGCTATGGAATACGAAATTGTCGCGTGACGTCATCTGAGTCGACGCCGCTGCGGCAAGCTACGGCTGGGCCGCTGTTAAACACACAAATGAGTTATTGCAAAAACACACAAATCAGTTAGTGTAAACACACAGATCAGTTCGTTTTCTGTCGCGCTGCCCCTTCCGGCCAAAACGAAGATAATTCCGAAGCCGTAGTATTAGTCACAAAACCGTCGTTATGTTTTTCTTCTCTCTATCTCTCTCTCGAGTTCCTTTTTTGCCTTTGTTTTTCGAGACCCATGCCAGCAGAGTGGCGATTTCCCCTTCGTCGAGCTTTCCTTTCTTCTCGCTTTCCCGCAAGCTCTCTCTCTCTCTCCCGCTCTCTCTCCGTGGTTCCCCAGATCCCGAAACGGCGGATTTGGCGACGCCTAACCGCAGTCGTGGATCTGGTCGACACTGGTTCCTGCGGCGACAATCTATTGCTTTTTGGAGCCGCTATACAAATACACTGTTCCCGCTAGCGGAGGGTCCCGTTGGTCCACCATGACTAAGTCCACAACCCCGTCGCTTTTGTAGGCTGGCTGTAGTCACAACACGGCAGGCTCGCAAGGCTAAGCGTAGGGTGTATCGTACGAGAGAGGGTAACAGCCGATAAGTGCGGGACCATTTGGCGCACCTGTTTCCAGCACACACCTACGTTAATAGGCTCTTCTGCTCTATGTGTTGGCCTCCGGCTTTGGCCCGAGTAACAGCAGCAGCCGCAGCGACCGGCGCACGTTGACCACCGCACAAAGTCAGCCCACTTTGTGCGTAATCCTAAGCTCAGACAAGCCAAAGCAAGCAGCACGACACTGAAAACAGAATCGCTGATCTTCAACATTTCCCAAATACGCGCCCAGCCCATAAAGTGGCGGCGTACAAAAGCAGCATTAGCACATAGCCAATACATAAAGAGAAAGACACACACACACACATAGGCGAACACGGGGCAGCTGGGCAAATGTTGGCACTACATACGACGTATGGTATTTATTTCAATGAGTATCTTCGTTTTGTGTCGTTCTAGAAAACAACGACAACAAGTTGTCTACCGCGCGACACATTTGCCCAATATTGGCCAAACTCTCAATAATAATAATAATTTCCCGGCCGACGCACCAAAACGGGTTAAATATGCTGGACTGGAAACAATATATATTTTTGTGTCTATTGCCATGGAGACACTAGGACCAATCAGCAAGGAAACCGAAGCATTTCTCAAAGATTTAAGTAAGCGAATTCAGGAGGTCACAAGCGACCGAAGAGAGGGTCAATTCTTGAGGCAAGCATTGTCCTTGGCCGTTTACAGAGGGAACGCGGCATCTCTTTTAGGCGCCATAGAGTGAACTAATTATTATTAAAACTTTTCAATAATGCGTTCAGGCCTCACAAATGAAACATTGTTTAACAAGTCGACAGGGTGTGTTGAAGGGCCGCGGACCGTGGTTGATCTAAACGCGTACTGAAATGCCCTACGATAAGGATCAAGCTTTGGCAACCGTTGGCTCTTCGGGCCCGCATTTGCCGCTGCGAATTCGAAAGCTTTATGCCTGCATGTATTTTTCATCTCCTCGTTATGCGCTCTTATGCCTACGTTCGACGTGTGAACTTTAGAAGCTAATCGATACAAGGTTACCTGTCAAGCATAGTAGAGTTCTCACAACGAACACGACAACCCTTTTCCGAATTGTTGCGTTTCCTGCCAGCAGACGAGCGTATTGACTTGAAAAGTACGATATGTCGTATCCTACGTACTGAGTCACGAGCATCAACAAATATACTTGAGCCGCCGCAACATGCTGCACTGCATTGAAAGGTATCAAGTGCTCGAGTTCTGTGATCGTATCGATGATTAGATCGGTTCATACATCTTTCGTCAAAAATTTAGAACATTTTTAAGAAGGTTGTTATTAAATAATCTAGATTATCCTCCGTCCCCTACGGGCTTGGAACTCACCGTGAGGTATATCTTCACTGATCCATCTGTCGGTCAATTTCGTACGGCTGATATACGCCATCTCTCTTCCTGTCGCTCACTCTCGATCGGATCAGATTAAGTCCAGATGGATGCACCTTCGAGATCCTTTCGGGGCTGACTTTCAGCCAAGATTTAACGTCCATGGGACTGCTTTTCGCATTGCTTCATCGACGGACCCCCATAAATACAAATGTGAAACGGTGGGGCTCGAACCCGCGCACCTATGTGTCTCCATCGGTCGCAAGGCACAGACGCATGGCACCACGCTTTTGGGCTCGACACCTTCGAGATAGAGTAGAACAAAGGAACTCCGGAAAGATCGGCAAGTTGTCCAGTACGAACACGCCAATAGTGGGCATACCTACGTATTCACTTGCCGTAACTAAACCACTCCAGTTGGTCAGCAGTTTTTTCACTCGTCGTCATCATTCTTTATATCACTTGACTAAGTAAATACAAAGTGTCCGGACAATCTCGCCTAAAATTCTGGTATATGGTCAAGCTGGGTGACAACTTTTTTGCTAAGGGATATGTGGAGCTGAAATGTTTCGTATAAAAATGAAATTTTTAAAACGCTGTGTGACTCTAGAGTGATTACCCGAGATAAGTTTCTAAAATGCACGATTGCGAGAGAACGCATTATCTATTTGAACAACTAAGCATAGCGGCGCATTCTGGAGAAAGTCTATTGTCGTCTGAAATATACTGGCCTTAGTTAGAGCACTAGGAACTACTGTGATATTAATAAAAGATGCAAAATTACATTTTTCTATATAGAGTCCCTGCTATAGCTAAGTCCAGTCTTATTTCAGACGATGTAATTGATAAATAATCTAATATATAATATTATATTAATTATTATTATATTAATTATATTATTATATTCATTATATTATTATATTATTATTATTACATTACATTTGGTGACAAAAATCTTGCCCGGAATGCACAGCTATACTTTGTTTTTCAATTGAGTAGTGCGTTCTCTCACAATCGTAGGTTTCATAATCGTATGTCGGACAGCCACCTAATCAGAGCTTAGAAAAATTGTCATCTCGCTTCTATACAAATCATTTGCGCTCCTCTTTTTTTGGCAAATAATATTTTTTCACTCAGTTTAACCATACGACTGAGTCTTAGACGAGACTATCTGGACACCCTGTACATGTCAACTAAAGTAAAGTTTTCGGGCTGACCCAGCCAAGATTTAACGTCCACGGAACGATTTTTCGCATTGCTTTCGCATTGGGCCCCCATAAATACAAATGTGCAACGGTGGGGCTCGAACCCGCGCACTTATGTGTCTTCTTCGGTCGCGAGGCGCAGGCGGAATGCACCACGCCACGGGGCTGGACTGTGCATGTTAATTATGCGCTTTCTTCTGCACCACGCTGTTCACCGCTCCAGCGAGAGACAGCAGGGTCGTTCATGAAACCCACTATTCAAGCATGCTAAAACCAGCTTTTTACCGTGTGACCATCACTCATGCCCATCAGCACACGCTTCTTAGGAATGTTTACAGAATTTTACTTGTTCGTCGTTTACGACAAGGCCGTTTACGAGCCAACACGGCGTTACTCTATGCTGAGGCATATGTGACGGCTGAACTGAGCCCCTAAAGCAGAATATACAGCTCACAATATATATTTCGAGACTCCTTCGAATTATAGGCCTCACAAGAACACAATTTAGGTAAATCTCGAGCTTAGCTTTTCTGAGAACGCTAGAACAGGCAATTGCTCTTACGTTTGTTCCGCAAGTATCAGAACTGAGCGCCGAGATTCGATAAGCACTTCAATCAATAAGCGCCGTAGAGTGTGTAAGACCTTAACTTTTAGAAGATTTCTGACTTAAACATATCATACAAAATGCAGCGCCTATGTATCGAGTGAATAGATTGCCGCATTTTATAAATAATGTTTAGATTACAAATCGCCTAAAGTTGTTTTAGGCGATATCTAGCTAGAAGAAAAAAGTTAAAGGCATCTCTCTCTCTCGCCCCCTCTCTCTCTCTCTCTCTCTCTCTATATATATATATATATATATATATATATATATATATATATATATATGGTCTTTGCACTGAATTCCCGTAATAGTGTGTTTATAATATACGCTGAGCGACTGAGTGACCAACGATCACACATCTATTGTATCGATTACGGAATTCCCTTTTCTCAACGTCTTTATTCACTTTCCGCACTTTCCGAACTGACACGATGTATCGGGGGAGCCGTACGAAACTAGAGAAGAGGTCCCTTGTCCTCGAACTAAAATGCAATCGCCCGCCCGTTCGACCATCAAAAGCACGAAAGTGGAGTTTCGATCTCAACTTGTGCAGACGTTTCCGAAAATACGCATTATCTGCTGCCATCTATTATAGGCAGAAACGAATGTATAGTATCAACTCTACGAAAGCCGATATATATCGACGACAGACGACAATAAAAACAATTCCTTGACCATTGAAATAACACAGCCGAGGTAGCCACGTGTCGCTTAACGTATGCATACGAACGGAACTGCGATAAAGAGGCCAACTAGATAGCAATGAAAGAGGACAGAGTCTTTTTTATTAGTTGCGGCGATTAACGTTGAACTTTATTTTTATATTTATTTCACTCAAATAGAGTAGAATCCATTGCGAGGAATATTATTCGTTGCCTGGTGGAAACGAATTAAAATATAAACGTAACCATATACAAAAATTCACAGTTTAACAACGCAAATAACTGTATATGTTAAAAAGTGTATGCACCGTATAAAATATTATAATTGTTGATACGGTCTGATGTTCGGTGGTTAGCTAGCAGTCAAGCCCGGTGGAGTGGTTCATTCGCGTGCGCCTTGCGACTGGAAAGATACATAGGTTCATTGCGGGCTCGATCTCTATCGTCGCACATTTTTATTTATGGGGTCCGTCTTACAAAGCAATGCGAGGTCAAACGTCCGGGAGCGCGTAAAATATTCGCTGAAGAAAAGTTAAGCTATTTAGCAGAGGCGTGTCTGCTACGAAGAGTCATTTTTCTGAACTTCTGACTATGTTGTCGACTTTATTGGCTATTGACATCTGTCCAATTATGTCCAGGCCAGGCTTGGCATTCGTCAAACGAGAAGTGCCAAAAAACTCACCACTCGACGGGATAACGAACAGGCGTCACCTCTACTGCCAATAGGCTCGCAGGTCGACAACGACTCGAGGAAACGAAACGCAGGCGAACAATAGCTGCAAGCGAATTACGATGTAATTATTCGTCAATGCCTACCCCATTCGGCACTGAAGGCGTATAAGTGTAGCTAGCTGGCGAACGAGGCTGCGGAGTTAATTTGTTTCGCCATTATCCACTACTCCCCTGTGTGTGTGTGTGTGTGTGCGGAGGGAAAGTTCGTTTTTGTAGTCGAGATCCCCGGGCCATCACCAAGACACCGCCGTTCATGAAGCCCACGCTTCAGGAAAATATTCGCTAGATTGAGATATTGAACAATGGACCTGGAGGTCGTCCCATGAGGCGCACATTCTATACTAAGAAGGATGCGTTGATGTGCGACCGCAATAGAGATGACGGTAACAGCAGCAGCCACAACAACAACAACAACAACAGCGAAGGAGAAGCAGCGACATCAGAACGCTACAACAGCACTAACTTTCGCAAAGAACCACAACGAGAGTGATCTCAATAGATCATCCAATCACTTACTCCAACGGCTAGCAGAATGGCGTCCAGCTTATCTTCGGAGAGGCGCTCACCCGTCGAAGGCTATTCCTCACGGGCACAACTGGCGTAGGCAATTAGGCTAATTTTATTTACTGCCAATTAAATCTACGTGTCTATAGTCAACAGTTGGCTGCGTTCCCTAACCCTTGCCATGAGTCTCGCTGAACATTTTGCGGCCTCATTAGCACCCGAAAAAATGAGACATGTCGGTCAGCGCCAGCGATTTGGGTGTTAAATCCGTGATGTTTTTACTTATTTTATACTACATATAATAAATACATTAGCAAAAATATTTGCCTATTTTAAACTGCATTTAAAACGTATTCTATGTATGCTCAAGATAACCGAAAACGAATGTATTTCATGAACACGTGTAATATAGTTGTAGCAATACCGAACGTGGTGCAGTAATAAAAAAATAGCCGTAAAGTTAAATCAATCGCTTGATAAAATATTTTTAATATATTCTTTATTGATTTTGCTCTACTCATGCAATTTTGCAAACCAACTAATCTAACATAGAATGTATCTTGACCCTGCGACCCGTCGCTTGCTCGTGTTACATTGCGAAATTCCTGCTGCGGCGCATATAGTATTCTGGCCTTGGTTGGAATGCCTAAGCGCCCTTCATCGCCCTAACTCAGAAAAAAATGGCCAAATTCCATCAAATCCGTTAGCGGTATTTAAATATCTTTACATGTCAGCGATACATGCAGGATAAATCGGGCTCGCTATCAGTAAAAGAGGGGTCAAGTTGAATCGCGCATAGATCAGTTTCAGGAGTTACTCACACATAGATGTGCACATGTATGGAAAAATACGCATTAATAGATTAAACACACATATATAAAAATCTAGCATGCTTAAAGGCAGTTGCAGCGATAGGAAGAAAGCTCACACGCAAACATTTAAAGCGAACGGCTATACAATTAACATGTAGAACTACTGAAAATTGTATAGCCGACTACGTAAACGATACGGCGGATCGGCAAGTTCTAGCGCGGTGATCAAGCGGTGTCGTAAAATACTATGCACATGTGGTACCGTCAATTTTGCTGCGGATGTGAAGAGACCGAAGACGTCCCCGTTCGGGAAGGTTTTTGACATCAACACCAGAAGAAAGCGTTAAAAAGGTTCGTAATGTCGAACTCACTAAATGCCGAATTACTGTTAGTGAGATAGCCGACGAATTGGAGATATTGTATGAATCAATTGTTACAATCTTGACCGATATTTTATACGTGAGAAGACCCAGCGAAATTATTTCCAAAAATGTTGAAATTCCAGCAAATTCGCCCCGTCGGGGAATGTCCGAATTGAACATTCAGGCGGTAGCAGAAGATCCTATATTGCTTCAGGGAGTGATTACAGTTACGTGTTGTTATGGTTACGACATCGGAACCAAAGCCTAATCCTCCCGCTTCCAAGGAGAGAGTCAGTTGAAAAAATTCAGACAGAACTTCAAGATTCTTTTGACGTTTTGCGACTGCAAAGAAAGCATAATCCACGAATTTGTCTCATGGTTTTACTGTCAATAAGGTATACGACCGCGAAAATCTACAAATATTACACGAGCACGTCTGACGCAAGAAGTCTGAACTCTGTTCAAACAACTCTTGGATCGTCCACCACGACAACGCGCACATATTGTTAGTGATGTCGGATTATTTGATGAAAAATGCGATTTCTCCAATTTCCACAACCTCCCTAATCGCCGGACATGGCTCCGTGCGACTATTCTGTGTTCCCACAGACACGAATTGAAGTGAGAACGTTTCGAGTCTATAGAGGAGATAAAGGAAAACATTCAGAAGCAACTTAATTCGATTCCGAAAGACGCGTTTGATTTTTTTGGACGAGTTGGAAAGACGGTGGCACACGTGCACTGAAGCAGGCGAGAGCTATTTTGAAGAAAACAAAAAAAAAAAAAAATATATATATATATATATATATATATGTATATACTCGTGTAAATATATATATATATGTATATATATATATATATATATATATCATTCTCCGCCGTCGTTTAAACCGGAGCATGTCTAGTACACATATACGCAACCATTTAGACCATGGCTATACAAGTTATCTACTTACGTCGGCTATACATATGCGACACTGTCTGATATACTCTACGGGCACGCCTAGCCTAGCATCTACTGGCGAGAGAAACGGTCGCTCCATCATCCTAGCTACCGCCAACGATAGGCCCTACATGTGTAATTTTGCTATAAATGCATGTAAACGCAGAAGATAGATGTACGCTGATTACCGGTTTACTAGAGGTTCACAGATGTCTTGAAAAAAAACTATATAAGCCGCCGATAAAATATCCAGTTTGGCGGTCAATGATCACGGCGGTACCCGTGACGAGAGGTGTGCTCGTGGTCGAATGCGCATATTGGCGCGTGAATTGCCGAGTGAAGCTTTTCCAAAAGTTGCTGCCGACCGCCAGCATCGACTTAAGGAACGCATTCTGGTGAAAACGAGGGCGTGCTCATTTAAGATAGCTGTAGAAGATTTTTGCCTCATTACAACTGTAAAGAGGGGTTGACTACAGTTTGGTGCAAAGCGTGCGTGCAACATCTTTGGTGCCGGAACACGCTTGTTAGGACCGCAGTCTCTTTTGTTTGGTTAATTATTTGTTAGGCAAAAGATCACCCACAAATACATGAATACATTAAAACAGCAATTTTGTTTACTACGTCAGGCTGCTCAGTGAAAATACTACTTAGCGTATGTATAGCCAGCATGATATCGTTTGCATGGTTATTCACATTTGTTACAAATACATATTTCATTTGGGTCATGAAAACCTACAATTCTACACACTGCATGATGAAAACCATATACCGCGTATCGAGTTGTAACGAGCCGGTTTATGCAAATCCGGCCATTTCAGGAGTCATTTGCTATGGCCCCGGTCAAAAAAAGATTAGGATTTACATTGACTATTTTCTATTCATATACCTATAAAGCTACAAAAAAAAGCTGTGTAGGCCGACGCTTTTGGCTGAATTGAATTAACTTGATGTTCACGACGAATAACGGTGTTTTGGTAAGCAAGTAGGCAAGACCGTTTGGGCAGTCGAACATAATCCCAGAGCTCTTTTCAGGAAGGCACGTTTGACCATGTTGAGCTTCTACAGTTGGATTACACTGAGCGCATCTCCTATGAGGGTAATGCCATTTTTAAATTAAATAGAGGACCGTACTCAGAGAGAGGAGCGCCGACTTTAAATCCCAATTCTGGCTACCACAGCTCAGTTCAGACTATAAGCCGAAAATGATTGACCGTTCAGCACTATAAACCGAAAATACCGGGTACAGACAGAAGGAATCAGATGTGTGAAAAGTTGTGTACATAAGCTAGAGGCGTTCATGGTCTTATTGATGTTCATGTCAAGAAATGTCATGAAATCTGCTGGTCTCATACAAAGTCATCAGCAGAGAGAAGGAATTCTGCATGTACCAGCTCGCGGTTCTCTATTGCGCGACAATGGAGGTCACTCACTGGCAATAAGTATAACAGCAGTCACTGAAGTAAAAGAAATCGTGCTGCTTCGTTGAGGTGATTCCTCGAGACTAACAAAGCGAGAGGTAGCCGGTAAGTGTCCTTGAAAGGAGTGTTTGTAATAAAAACTGTTTTTGGCGATTCCTCGCTACGAGACGAGTTCACGTGGATTTCCTTTGCTCTTCGGGATAACCGGGATGACCTTTATCTGAACTTTGGTAGCTCTGCTAGTCATCCGGGGTGTTCGACCGCTTTCAAGTACATGTTGAGGAGTAAAGTCCAGCGTGGCGATAATACGATTCCTTCCGTAAGGTGCCCGTTGCGAATCTGATCCGATCAGGTCCTGTTGCGCGGTTTGAGCGAAGTCCTCTAATGGTCGAGACCACTTCCGTCAGAGTGATTTCGCCAGGCCGTTTTGTCGTTGGCTTGTCCCAGGTCCCTTTGAAGAGTACGGATGAGTCGCGGAATGGGGTTCGAAGACGCAAACATATTTTTAAGTGGGTTATAAGAATATAGGTACCAGCAGGGCACGATAAGTATCTTGACTTCCGAAGCCACGTGTGCGAATGTTGCTCTACTTAGTTACTCACTAGACTTTATAAGTGCATCGACACCTACTTTTGAAAATAACGAAGGGACACCCATACTAATTTTTATAAACGTTTTGAGTCGTAGAAACTACAGAATGAACAAAGTGGACTAACATAGCGCCCTAGAGCGTAGGGTCTTACGTCCTAGGGTGAGACGAAGGGAGGCTAGGAGAATAGCTACTAAAAGTTCTTAGGGGTGACACAGCAGAAGGCCGCCTGCCCGGGTTTTAAAGGGTGGGTAGAAGATCGCTGGGTTTTTGATGAAAACAAAATTAATGATATGTTTTTAGTTTATTGCTATTTGGTAAAGATGAGTGCTCAGGGTCATGTGTGGAATACAACATATGGAGAATGTCCTCCTTCTACATCCAGGCAATAACCTATCCTTTTTTAAAATAGCTTTTGACGACACTTTGACACTTCTCGTGACTTATTTCGGCTAACTTCGCGAATAAGGTCTTTCACTTGAGAGTCTGACTCGGGTACACCCCAGTTGACGCGGTCTTTTACAAGACCTCACAAAAAGACGTTTAAGGGATTTTAATCCAGAGATCTCGCCGGGAACTGAATGCTCCTTTTGAAGAGATAACACTGTTCGAAAATTTTCTACGGAGCAACTCGATCGTTGCGCCCGCTGGGTGACTTGTGGACCCATCTTGTTAAAACTACATGTTGTCCACAACCCCTCTGATTCCGGCCACTCGCTCGCTGTTAGTGGCTACAGTCGCTCACCGGGCGTTTCCGAAGAAGTAAGGGCGACTTCGACGTTTCAAAAGGTTCACATATTTAATATGGTAAAAATGGGCTTCATAGGAATAAAATATTTTGTTGTAAAAACATTATTTTGATTCCTGTGGCGCTACGAAATATCAACGAGCTTGTAGCAATCTTGCGAATCAGCAGGCTTTAGTTTTTGAGTCGTCAATATCTTGTAAGGGTGCAAATGCAATTCTTCTTTAAAAACTCTTTGCAAACTTGACCTTCAACGATCCAATTCCTGAGCACGGCGATAGGTCGAAGTCGTCAGGTAGGCATCTCGTTTGGTAGTGGTCTTTAGGCGCTTTTTGTTTGTATCGTATTTGGTGCTTGCTTTTCTGGCCACTGCCTCCAGTTTCGTAAGAGCTGTCTGTTTACTGGAACCAGTAAACATTCAGCTTTTTATAATAAAAACACACGTTGCTTGATACTGTATTATCCCTACCTAATCCTAGCCAGTCTGCCAGCAAATCCCGTACGATTAGTTTTGCTTTCATGTTTGAACAAATGGTAAGGGAATCAAAAGGCCAGCGCTCCGCTGCCCACGCTTATTCGCGCATGCTCCACATGGCGCGTGCGGCACTACATGATAAATGCTACACTCATCTTTAACTTGGTCATGTCAGACGAACAGACAAGGAGTTCCACTCTCGTTTTTTTTTTTTTTATATAGATGTATACACGGATGCAGAAGACAACAGAGGACGTAGAAATCAACAGACACGGTTAGAGAAATACAGAGCATAAAACAGTTAGCTTGTTCAGGACCTCGGTAGACGCACATTTTATCTCACTAGACTAGTCGGGCCCGGTTTATTTGGATGCCGCGAATCAACAACGCAGGTCTATATAAATATATATATATATATATATATATATGTATATGCCGAAGTCACAAAGGACACGCATCAACCCGCACTCGTTGACTTGCAATGGGCTTATCAGACGGGAACTCTGTATGAGTATGTTGGCCAAGCTGACTTAACGTCGATGAACGTTACGCACCGTATAGGCGAAAAGCTCAATTACCTAGCTCTTTGTTGTTGCTGTTGTTGTTGTTAGGCATCGATACAGATACAAGACGGCGATGACCAAAGCCGTTCCGAATAAGGAGAACGAATGCGCACAGCACTCTGCGCGCGCACAATACGGGCACGTAGGTCGGGTGCGGGGTAAGCACCTCCAGACCGTTGTTCACTATACGCTACGAGGCTAGACCTACGGTGCATGAGAGGGCGGTCGGTCGGTGCACAGGCGGTGCTCACGATAAGGGCGAACAGCCAGTCACCAGCCGGTGGATGATAAGGCCCAATAGTAATAGCTGGTGATGACGGCCCTGCCGGCCTTTCAGGGAGTGAAGCAGCTGCCGAGCCGAGCTGCAGTATCGAATACTGACGAGGTGAACTCCATTGGCAATGCAATGACCGCCGACCAGACCCTAATTACGTGGCAACAGGTCCAATCAGCAATGACGCTAATTGACTGCAATTGGCATCAGCTTCATTCTTTTGGCGTGTGCCGCCTGATAGTGTCTGCGCACGTGCACAGCAAACATTCCATAGTCAACATGTTGCTGAAACACAACGGAGCTACTTACCCTAAGCGCAAAAACAGGGTAATTTTCCACTTGAAGCTTCCACTCATCCTTCATACGATCACAATGTATGGCTGTCAGTTCAACAACAAACGTTAATTTTTTTTTCAATAAGGCAAACGCCGCGCACAGCTCCAAACTTCTATACCGGAAAATATCCATATGATAAAGCTGGTGGGCCGTCACAGTTAGACACCTACATTAGGCCCGATACATGTTTTACAGTGTTGGCACCTGTCCAAAAGGATATGTGTTTTAGCACCTGTCCAAAGGGATATGGCTCTTCGCAATCAGCCATCCGAGTGCTGAGGATATGGTCACACGCCGTACAGACAATACCAGTACGGCGTGTGACCATATCCGCACCCGGGACCGGTCATTGGGTGCTTAATTCGTTGTATGCCGCGCACAATACGGACTACGTTGTAACATTTGACTGGAAATTTTATGCAAATTTTGCTGAAACCGCAATTAATTAATCGCTGTTGAAATCTGTTACGCATACCCCTGCAGCATATGCTGGCTCATGTATAACAACTTATTAAGTAGCATATGAATACTTAACGTTAAGTTAAGTGAAGATCATTTTAGAGAGCCAAACATTGAGTAATGGCGCCAAAAACACGGATATAAATATTAAACGGGTCCATTTCTGAAGCCATGTGTCGCTGTCTGCTTAGATAGATAAATGTTGGCGTCTAACAGAATACGTTCGAATGAATCTGTAAATGAGCTGACATGATTGCCCAACCATCTACAACCATTCAGGCGTTCATAAACAGTCTGCATATAGCCACGCATCAACCTACGTTCTCACGCCAAAATTACCCCTTCACTCTAAGCTAAAATTTTGACAACAACTTAGCTGGTATAGGGTGCCTTTAGTTCTTCCCGGACATTTGACTGTTTAATTTCGAGCTCTTATGTTTCTAATTCTAAGGAAGAGACCGGGGCAGAGGAAATCACGACAGTGGTTTTCTCAAGCTTGCTATCTCGCCCACCGTGGGGTGCTCGAGCTCTTGCGCCAAGCGAGGGTAGAGGCACCACCGCAGCTGCTAGCCAGACGCAGGCTTGACTACTTCAACAGTAGAAAAGCTTATATAAAGCTATGCCTTGAGCACAAGCGTGAATACGCTAGGCGGGAGGAAATTCGACTGCTTGAAAGAGCAGAACGCAAGCCCTCAGCCTACGTTGTACGACCTCGTAGGGGGGCGAACCACCTGCTCAGCGACGAACAGGTAACGAGTCACCTGACCGGTCTTCTATATAACTGCGAGACGGTACGCCTGGCTCCAATGATTGAGCACCCGCTAACATTGGAGCAGGAGACTATGAATCTGCCCTTTGAGGTAGAAGAAGTAAGTCAGGTTCTGCACTCTCTTCCGAGAGGAAAGAGTGCGGGACCAGACCAGGTGTACTATGAACACTGGGTGCAGTCTGAGCCACTCTTGGCAAACCATCTTTGTGATTTCTTCAACGAGATCATGAAGACGGGACAAATGCCACGAGTCTGGCATACATCCAGGCTTTCTCTTTTATTTAAGGGCAAGCATGGCGATGACAGACGAGACCCAAACTTATACCGCGGTATAGCGTCTGAAAGGACGCTGAAGAAGATCTTCTGTAAATTGGTTATAAAACGGATCGAGTACGTTGTCGACCAGACCCTTCCACCGGAGCAATTCGGCTTTCGAAGAGGTCGAGGAACGCGTGATGCAATCCATGTGCTTCAGTCAGAGATAGAGCGAGCTGTGGCAAAACCCGGAGGTCATTTGTATGCAGTCTTTATAGACTGCGTCAAAGCCTTCGACAAAGCACCTCGAGATCTCCTGGTGAAGTCATTCCGATACGCAGGGGTTGGTGGCTCTCTTCTGAGCGTAATTTCGAGCTTCTTTGATGAGGACACCTTACTGGTGCAAGGTGAGCAGGAAGTGTTGCAGGTAAGGCAAAATGTGGGAACCCCGCAAGGCGACCCATTGAGCTGCGTCTCCTTCACTCTACTGCTTGCCGATTTTGTCGATCATATTCGACGGGAGTTCCAGAAGGCCACAGTTGTGATGTACGCAGATGACATAGTGGTCGCCCATCACGACCTAGGTGCCATCAAGCGCATCACTTCTCTGGCGGAGGTGTTCCTTGTCTCAAGGGGGCTCGAGATAAACGCCATGAAGACCAAGGCTATGAAATTCAGAAGAGGAGGTCGATTGGCTGCTAAAGACGTTATACGTTGCGGCGGCCAATCCTTAGAATTCGTCAACTCTTTCCGGTATCTGGGGCTTCGGCTTCATTATACTGGGACGACCTTCACTGCTCACATCGTCGAAACAGTGCGCACAGCTCGAATCTCTCTTTATGGAGAGGTAGGCGACGTCCGGCTACTGTCGGTCCCGACGGCAGTGGCACTTTTCTACCTCAAGATTGTTCCAACGCTGATGTATGGTCTTGACAGAATATGGGAACACCTCACCCGGGCAAACTTTGGTTTGCTTGAAAGGTGTTTCACAATGTACATGAAGCGGGTACTTTGCCTGTCAATGCGGGCAAGGAGCCGCTTTGTGTACCTTATGTCTGGCTGTGCACCGGTTGTTGGGATAATTCGATTGAGATTGAAGACGCCGCGTACAGTACCATTCGAGAGCTTTATCTCAGAATGGGAAAATAAAGTTGAACAAGCCCGACGAGAGGTTGGAGACCTGGATATTTTCAGTGCCTCTCACCTCTGGTCTGGTCTTGCATGTGACAATCGCCATGTCTATACCAGATATATAGTTCATGGCTATCATCACCTGGTCTGTTCGAATACGAGCTTCCACGAGGAGTACACGGAGTGCATCTGTCGACTGTGCTCTCAGGCGTGTACGAAGTTTCATGCGTCTGCCTGCCTGGCCCTTGCGAAGAGATCGCTGCACTGCCTCTCTCGAATAACATGCCGCGAGCAGCTGACTATATAATTGTATAATCTATATAATTATCTATGTTATATGCATACTCAATATGAGTGAAATAAATAAGATGATGATGATGTTTCTAATTCTGTAATATTGACGTTCACTCATGCTAACTGCAGAGCATGCAAACACTATTAGTATTATTGACATTAATGCTCTAGTTTGTGTTTACGCATTTAACGTGCTGTAATCTGTGCGAATGCCAAACAAAATAAATGCATAATAACGATTAGAGTTAACGTATATATAAAGACAATGGCAATGGTTTTATAACAAACGTCCGCCGGGTGCCGTCATAGCTCTGTCCCGTGGCGTGAGGAAGAGAGCGCAAAGCTCTAGTAGCAGCGAGGGCAGCCTTTAGCCTAGGCCCGTCATCAGGAGATGGCAATTTTTGTGGCCCACCACTAGTGAAGAGGACGCCGCCGCCGCCGCCGTAGACCTTACCAGCCTTCTTAGCTTTGCGCAGACCAAAGCGTGGGATGTAACTGAACCGTACCTTTGCCAAGTTTATAAGATGCACCACATAAAGCAGAAGGGGGGTGGGCTGGGGGTGCGAAGTAGGCCGTTATACTAGGCCGCAAGGGCATCGCCATCATCGTCATCATCATCACCGCCTCCTCATCATGTTATCCTCCTCGACGTATCTCTCCTCAGCGGGGAAGGGGGGGGTTGGGGGGGACAGGAAAAAGCTTCCTCCCTCACGCTTTGCTCAACGTAATGTTGCGTCGGCTGGCCCGTAGATGTCGGCGGTATGACGCCAAAGGGAGGCGTAGAACGAGACAGATGGGTACGTAGATGGATACATCAAACACCAGGAGAAATACGCAAGAAGCACAGCGAAGTATCAGGAGAGAAAGCGCGGTAGAGATACAGAGAGAGATAGACGGGGGAGAGAGAGACGGGGAGAGAGAGACGGGGAGAGGAAGACGGGGAAGAATGCATGGACATTTCGACAAGGTAACCGCGTTGCCCGTCGCAAAGCAACGCTGGGCTGTCTCTGCTACCGTCGCCCACCTGCGTCGGAAACTTTATACGATGGCCCCCGCCCTACAATATCATGTCGCGTGTAGCGCGCTGCCGACGCTCTCATCGTCGTCTGTGTTCCAATTTGTCGGAAGTTAATGAGGGACCCGAGAGATGGACGAGCGACCGGCTGCCTAACCAGGCCGCGTAGTGCCGCGCGTAGGGTTCTAAGCTTGACGCCCTCAAACTCAACGCAGTTGTCTGCAGCAACTGCAGCAGTAGCAGTAGCGGCGGCGGCGGCAGCGACAGCGTAATCGGTTACCGTGAAACATCAAAGTTCTTCTTTAGGTGTTGGAATGGTTGACCAGAGAAATGGAAAGAAACGTGCGGCAAGATATATGTAGGTACACACGTAAACATTTAGAAAGATAGAGAGAGAGAGAGAGGGACAGAAAAACGAACACAAGAAAAACACCACAGTGTGAGGCAGCGCTCGTTATGGGTGTGGCATGACTAGTTATGTTCGACGTCAAATTCCTACAAATCTGAATTTTAAATAGAGTAGATTTTGCGTCCGCCTATTTAGCAATATTTCTACATTGGTGAAGTTAGCGTTTTTGCATTTAATTGCTTTACTAGTTTCACTAGCATTGAAGTTTTGCCGATCTTCCGAATGGTAACATATCTATTACTACCTAAGGAAGCTAGCAAAGTGTAGAGCATGGTAAGTGAAGGAGGACCTTCCCCTCTTTTTCGTTATTTTATGCAAGCAAATATGACGTTAAAATTATATATATATATATATAAGCGATTTTTATCGTAAACGTTAGTAACAACTTATCTAAGTTGTTACTAAATAATATGATGTAATATGAACCTTATCTAATACAGCTACAACACAGCGAACACGTCGCTTAGTTAGACTCTTATTTATTTAGGCTGAATTATTGGGTTAGATCTTTCGTCTCGTCCATTAACCGCCTGTTCTACTCAATGAAACGTTCAGTACAATTTTCCAGTTACCGCTAGGATTGTCCTTTAAAGGGATTTGGCTTATCTTGGATTACTTTAGCAACGTCGTAGGATTTTATATTTTATGACTGCCAAGTAATCAGCCATTTTTTGACGAAAAGTTCGGCAAGATGTGCTTGATTAGCATACAGCGGCGGCCCGCGTATGAGTTAAATGACACGTTGAGTGAACTTTTGGTATGTGTCTCTGTGTTGCGGGAGACTACGCCTCGCTGAGTTTAAACGTTGCTAAACCTAAGATGGAGCTGCGTTCTGCAAAGAGATTAGTTGCATCTCCATAAGCTATAGACACTGTTAACCACGAAAAATATATCCTTAAGATCGATAGAAGATTCAATAATTGTTTGTCCAGAGCTCAGGACCCTTGCGCCGGACGCTCTCGCGCAATATTCGTTAAAAAATCTTTAAATCTCAAAAAATCTACAAAAAAAATCTCGAAAAATTACATTAGTATTCTTTATTTATCGTAGAACTAAGTGACAAAACATAAGTGGAAGGTGCTTCCCTTATTGTCGTAAAGGCAGTCAAAAGAACCTTGGTGTTAGATCTGTTCTACTGGAATTTCTTCAATCGATTCTCTCCTTGGAAGCAACACTGAGAGGACTGGTCTTTAGCCTTGATGTCGTAACCTGTAAATATGACTCGTCTACTGTAATCATTCTCTGAAGCAATCCAGGTTCTTCTACTCAAAGTATGTTATAATATCACAAAGTATTTTTAACGCTTTCTTTTATTATTGATGTCGACGGCCTTCACAAACGGGGGTCAACTCCGGTCTTTCACGTGCGTCGCGAAAATGACGAAACCACGTATGCATAGCGTTGCAAGATACTGCTTGATCATCATATTCAGTTGATAAGATTTCCACCATTTTAGAACACACAAGCTTGCTTTTAACACCGAAGTTTATGCCGATACGTTGCTCTTCTATTTTCGGCTTCCTGAAAATGAACGAACCTCGTTTCCTTAACTTTTTTAAAACTAAACTTAAACAATAAACGCCGCCACCGATTGAAATCGCTAAGCGAATTTTGGTTTGCGTGTAGCTAAAAATGGCCTTTTTTAACAAAACAAACCGGAAAATGTTGGTAGTGTCAATTCAATTTTTTTAATTCATGGTACTGGAACTTGGTTTCTTTGGTCTTAACCCATGTTGCTCTTTTTTTTTGTATTTTAACCACTTTGCCAGTCCACCACCACCATGGTCTTATGACCCTAACGGCAGCGGAAGCAGTGCAAAACAATAACACTTCCAAAACAAACAAATAGTGACTTTATTGTTTCCGAATTGGGGTTACGGATTAGGATAAGGCTACGCTCAAGGCCAGACAGGAAAAGTAACTGCGCAGCTATCGGGTAGCAGATATACCTGTCTCAGTGATATTCCGGTGTAATAAAGATGGCACTCCATGACGCAGACATCGCCTTCAATTTCGTGGCCACTCCAACGTATACAGTCACAACAACGCCATCGAGAAACGCCAACTGCAAAATTAACATTCCGTGCTCCCAAACAAAACTGTGGCTCATCCTTCCCCTTGATAACTATTTTTGCCTTAAAATCAATTAGACTGATTAGTCCGTCCTTGCGTGGTGTAAAGATCACGCAGTGTTTCCACTAAGCGTTACCTGCGGCTTCTTCAGCAGAAAAATCTTTATAATGCGATCTTTACATCTTCAATGAAACCTCTCCATCCGCTTTAGAGATCTCGCAGACGTGTTAGCTTCACAATGCATGCTAGTGGCTTGTAGATTTCCCGTAGATCTTTTGTCTGAATCAGAAAGCAAAAACCACCTTTAAAGCTTACCTGCTACGCTTACGCGTTTTCGGCTTCCGTGCATCTTCAGCTGCTGGCTATGGCTGCTATCTCGTCGACAGATAGAATTCCAATTTTTGGCCTCAATCCGGGGAACTATTTGCAAGCCTCATAGAGCACTGCAGAAAATTATCATGCACCTCAACTAGTCGATGTTCACATTGTTTTAGACTACTGTTGTAAATTGTGCGTTAGTAGAACCATTCGCACCGATTCTACTCGGTATTGATCTTTGTCGAACGAACGCTGTGAAAATATTCACTTGACATCTAGTAATACTTGCGTGTGAAGCGCCCAGCATACAAGGTTAGACGAATTCCATGTGTCATAATTATGTCGTCATTATGATTCGTTATACGAAGACTACAATAGCATCTTGAGCGTTGAGGGGTTATCTCGGTACACTTTTGTGATATTAGATAACCGGGTACAGTGTAAGTAAACCGGGTAGCAGTGAGTCCATCGTGGTGTCCTTTGGAGTCTGCTTTCAGAATCAGAACCAATCCGCCTATTCCGAACCGGCGGTACCGGTAATTTTGCTAATTAAAATGTGTTTTTTTTTAGCAAAATTGGGTACTTTGTGAACTTGTGTTTACTTTTCGATTTTGTCCACGGTAAACTGCATGAAACAATGTGTTCCTATTTTTTAAAAACATATCCTACATAGAGTATAATCTAATGCTTACTCCAAGTACGACGTTGAAGCTCATACGCGTTCGTGCGCCCGTCAGGCCTTTGTATGGGCCCGGAAGCCAACAGCTCGCTCGTCAAGCCGTTCCCTACGCCAAACCGCCCCAGCATTCTCAGCTAAGCCTCGACGAATAATCTATGCAAAATGAATTCAGGCTCGCGTTTCGGTCCCTCGACCCGGCTACTAGTTTCTTGCAAATGTCTCGTAAACAGTGGGCCCCTGTTTCCCCCAGAATTTAAAAAAATGTTGAGTAGATTATGAAGTGAAGCATTGTTCTAGCCTTTTATACACTACTTAAGCATCTTTCTCTGTGCTACAGGCTCAGTTGTCACCTCTGGTTTGGGGGGGGGGAGGGGACTGTTTATGATGTCAGAACGACAAGAATGTCCGATATGTCAATAAGAGTCTTCCATAAAGGCCTATTAAGCAAGAACAGGATATCCATGAATTACTTAGCGCGGGTTTGTTGAACGCGAGAACACCCAATGTATTTACATTCATATGTACGTCTGGTCCCGAGAAGTTCATATATTCATATTGCTCTAGTGGTTTTCTACGCGCATAAGCCACGGCAGCGGCTGCTTCTGCAAGTAGCATCACACGGATGACTTTATATATATATATATATATATATATATATATATATATATATATATATAAACTTAATGTTTTGTGCATTATTTTAATTAGTCCAGCTTCATACCATTATATCTTGGTTAGCCTTCACCTACCTTTTCGTAATTATATAATGATAATATGTGAAAACGGTTAAATATAAAATTCCAGCCAGGTTAAATTGTTTTATATTGTATTCCAGAAGGTCGGGAAGGGACTAGTTCTAGTCAGCGGTGATAGGCGAGCGGGCGATTTCCTCAGTAAGCGCCTGTCGCTGAATGTACAACGGGGCAATGCGGTCTCGGTCCGGGAAACCCAGAGATGATTTGAACATGTATATATATATATATATATATAATCCAAAAACATTTGCTGATTTTTGGCAGTAAATACCCTGTCGCTGATGACTATATCAAAAAGGTTATTGTTCTTTAACGTAAATCACGTATATCAGGTATATGTCTACTTCGCAGCTTAAGCCTTGATATCTTAGTATGCTAATTGAATGAGTTATTCGTTTCTCCTCTAGCGGCATGCGTGTTCTCTTTTATTATTGTTTCGATCAAAGATTGCGCCGGTGAACATCAACAGTATTTTTGGAGCCACCTTCAAGATATCTTTGCTTGAGGTTGGAAACAACAAACCATTCTATAAAGAAGTCCAAGACAGGTAAATAGGTAGGAACCTGTTTATATTGCATACAATAGGATAAACGACTCGGGTCGTATAAATATATAGCACTTTATTGTACACTAAAATATACACGAGCAAACATTACGTAAAGCATCGCCGCTTAGGGAAGGGATCAAGATGCAAGGGAATGTGACAATATACCAGTAGTATCGTAGTGGTGCATTCTAGTAATGCACTATGTGTTCGGCAAGTCTCGGGATAGTTTTATCAACAGCAGGTTTACAGGTGACACAGTTTTTGCACAAAAATAGGGAGGCCCGTTCCGTTGTCCGTATGCACCGTTAATGTACGCACATATATCTGCTTAGTGACATTTATGTATGTATGCATGCATGTCTGTATGTGTGTATATGTGTATCGTGTAGGTGGGTT
This sequence comes from Dermanyssus gallinae, assembly GCA_003439945.1. Taxonomy (NCBI): domain Eukaryota; kingdom Metazoa; phylum Arthropoda; class Arachnida; order Mesostigmata; family Dermanyssidae; genus Dermanyssus; species Dermanyssus gallinae. The sequence continues at coordinate 123,650 of QVRM01000961.1, forward strand.
TGTCTCCGTTGTCTATGGGTTATTATTTTCATATAACTGCTGGTATTACGTATACGTTGAACATCGATCGGGAATACGTAGGGGGTAAGCTTATAGCTAGCTGCATTGAACACTAACACGGAGCGACATGGAGAGCACTCATCCACTTCTACCACCAACAACCGCCACCGTCGTCATCATCATTATCGCCACCACCACCACCACCACCACCACAACCACCACTACTACATTTTGTCATAAAGTCAGAACGACCTTGCTTAAGGTCACGTGCACGATAATCTATGCTGTTTTGCAGAGCGGATGGGCCGGCGGGCGATCGGCTGAACGCCGCACGTTCAGCCGGACAAAACAAGCTGTCCGTTGCATCGGGTTGCATTTTGCCGTTAGCCTGAGACAACCACATTTGCCGCTCCCCTGACACAATAGCAGGAAAGTTGCACTTTTCTGTCCAAACCAGCCGTGTGGTAACAGTGTGAGATCTCGCCTAGCCGCTGGTGAGTCAGTTGGCCCGCCCAAAGCGCTAAGTCTGAAATCGTAACGTTACGTCGATACACGTTCGGAAAAAATACGCTAGACACCGCGACACTGCGCGACGAGGACGATACCCAGTAAGAAGTATCCGATGGACTACACGAAAATAGCTTAAAAGCTTTCAGTTCAGTAGGGAATTGCAGATTAAATCCTAGACTGCGATAATTTGCTTCCGCAGTATTCAAATATGATCTTATATATATATATATATATATACATATATATATATATATATATATATATATATATATATATATATATAAGTATAACAATTCAAACGGGCAGCTCAACATAACAAGCATGCCAAATAAAGATTGCGCTTTTTCTTTCATTTAGATCAAGATCTCAAAGAGAACTGTGAATTTACAGAAATACAGAGCCTTGTTCGGACTGTCACTCTATCTGCTACAGCTGCTCGCACATAATCTATAACAAACGCTATGCTATGCCTTCCAAATGTGGCTTACAACCAAACTTGGGAACTCTCGGTCGGAGGCGATTGACGGCATGTGCCTAGCCTGCTGCCGTGATCAGTAAGGACCAGTGGACCTCATAAATCACGGCCGCAATCGTTTCAAACCGCCCCCATCTAAGCCAATCCTATCGCCGTGAAGACAACGACAGCGGCCGACTCAGCCGAGCTGGAGCGCGAGGAAAGGGAAAGCCGAGGAGAGAAAGAGAGTATTTAGCGTACTAACCACCGATGTTTGAAAACCCACGCTGCTTCCTCGCTGGTGACAAACAGTTGCGCGAAAGAGGGGCATACCCACCAGCGCACGGCAGGGGCGAGCATTTAGGCTGTGACCTTTAGGTGGTTGCGACAGGGTGCTACACGCGTCGTTCTAACCCTGCGAACGACATCGAGGCTTCGGAGGACCGACCCGTCAGCCAGCCAGCCAGCCAGCTCCGTTGACAACAGAAGCCATACTGCAGGAAGCGGGTGCATCGTCGGTTGGCCTCCGACGATGACCCCAGCCAGGTGTGGGGCAACATTGCCGGGATGATGATTTCACTGCGATATGAGACACGAGACTACAACTTTGCTTGGCTGTGACATCAGCGCCGCAAGTCGCACGATGCAACGTATGCATACATGCACGCTTGCGTATGAATATCTATGTGTGTGTGTGTGTTCGTAAGTGTATTTAAGTTCATCGAAATTCGGAGATTTTCATCAACGATTTCGGACGACTATTGCACGCACGATGCAGTACGATTATGCAGGCGGCGGCTAACTACGAAGAGCCTGCAATCAATGCCAAGTTTTACCAAATATCGGCGGCATATCATCATGTCATCGCGTATGTGCGCTACCCACACTCGATATTTATGTGTGCCAACTGAACGCTCATTGTCCTCATTGCGTATGTGGAGAACAAGCGTCAAGTGAGCAAGGCGCTCTCACCTGGCGGGGGATGGCGATGGCGGATACAGTTAACGATGTATGCGTCAGGGTCATCTGTGTCAATGTGCCGCCACGCCGCCAATGTTGCTGATTGACGCTAAAGACGTTGTGGCCGATCGATCGATCTATAGCCGATTATCGCTGAAACTGCGAGTCGGTGGTAATCGAGGAGGAATTCCTTCGAGAACGATGGACACCGCACAGCGCAAACGCTTCGACACAGCTCAGCACTGCGCTTCCGACACAGCTCAGCACTGCGCTTCGACGCATCTCCGCACTGCGCTTCGACGCATCTCCGCACTGCGCTTCGACGCATCTCAGCACTGCGCTTCGACGCACCTCAGCACTGCGCTTTGACGCACCTCAGCACTGCGTTTCGACGCACCTCAGCACTGCGTTTCGACGCACCTCCGTACTGCGCTAGAGTCGCAACGACTGCGCTAGTCTAGAAAGCAGCACGCCGTTGGCCAATGCGGGCGGTTTGGCCAAAACGGGACCTTGTCAATGAATGGCCAGTCCTGCCCTGTTCTGCATTGCCAGAGAGAGGAGATGTCTGTCTGTCTGTCTGTCTGCCCCTGTCCCTCAGCATTCTGGTAGTTGTAGCGCAAAATGGCCGAACAACGCGAAAGAGGATCGTTATCGCGCGGGTCGGAAGAGACGAAATGCTATGACGAGAATAAGCGAGGCGGATTACGACGGAAGACGGGAAAGGAGCGGCAGCGGCAACATCAACAGCAGCAGCAGAAGCGGCAGCAGCAGCGTTACTAGGCCTCGCGACTCAATCATCATCCCTAGCGCGTGAACGGCGTCGTACTTGACGTCGTGATTATAATCTTACTGACAGATGTTGAAGTTGTTGTTGTTGCTTCGACTGCTACTGTTGTTGTTGTTGCCGCCGTTGATGTTGTTGCCGCTGCTGCTGTTGTTGTTGTTGTTGTTTTCGTTGATATTTTTGTGGTTATTGATAGTCATTGTCAGCATTGTCGCTGTCGTTGTTGTTGTTGGTTTAATTTTTAGATTTGTTTCTGGTGCTATTGTTGATGTTCTTATTGATGTTGCATTGCTGCTGCAATTTCTGCCGTTGCTGCACCTACTTTTGTTGTTATTGTTACATTGGTTTTGTTGTTGTTGTTGTTGTTGCTGCTGCTGCGGCGGCGGTTGCTGTCGATGTCACCAGCTTCATTATGACTGTTGTTCTCAACAATATCTGTGTCGTTCTATAGTCCTGTGGATACCTGATGCTCATCGCTGCTATGGCGGTTGGTTGCCTTTGAACCTATCGTGGTTTTTGTTTATTTTCTCATGGTTAATGACTAGTCTGTTTCTTGATCTCTCTCTCTCTCTCTCTTGTGTTTGTCCTTCTCGTCTTGATTAAATCCGAATATCTATTCGAGAGATATATGGCGTAACTTCAACTCATTCATCTGTGTGCGGTTAGCTTGAATCGTAGTCAGCTGGCAGACGCTGCGCTGAGAATGCGTGCATTTCTGTCATAATTCCAATAGGCTTTGGCATTGTTCAGAATTTGTTTGTAGGCGCTTGGTGGACAGATCCCAATAGCAACATTAAGAATGATGACGACGACAACGACGGCACCTGCCGGCCAGCAGACAACAATTAGCAGATTTGCAACGGCATGAGCGAGGACCAAAACAATTATGCTCTTCTTCTGTTCTGTGTGTCGTGCAAACGACGATCGTGGCCCTGAATGAACGTAGGCTATCGGCGATAGACTACCGGCTGAGACTGGAGAGGTTGATTGAGTTATCGTTGATTCGCTGGTGGTCGAGTTGGTGAGTCGAGTTCGATGTTGAGGTGGGTGATCTCTGGCAGAGAGAGCGAGAGAGAGAAGCGAGAGGGATAGAAGGGAAAGAGAGAGAGAGAGAGACTGGTTCCGGCCCGAGTAGTCGCGATGGTTAGCGACGTTTGCCGTTGATCCACCTTTGCAGCAGTCCCATCCGCATGCATCGGCAGTTAGTGCCCCAGAGGTTGCAGCGACACGACGAGTGGTAACAGCAGTCGTTTGGACGCGCATCGCACGATCCGCCGCGCCGAATACAGCTACGCCTGAAACGCCAAATGCAAATTCGTAAATATTATATATATATATATATATATATATATGTATATATAAATACATACATATGTTAAATATATATATATATATATATATATATATATATATATATGTACATAAGAATACGCGTTCGTTATTATACGGGAAAAAGCTGACTTTGACTTTTTAAATCTCGGTAGTGTTATAGTATGAACTGCAAGTTACTTCTAGTCGTAGTGCCTTGTATGGATAGCGTAGTGGCTATATATATATATATATATATATAGTTATGTAATTCGATGACTTATTTATTTTAGTTACACCCAGACTGGGTAAGTATGTATATGTTACATTAGAGTGTTTCGACAATAGTGTAAGTAATGAGTAATTCGATTATTCAACTGGGTACGTTTATACAAGAATTTGCTGCAAGTCTCTAGAAATGTCTATGTCGGATAACTGTACCGAAGCATTCCCGCTTCATTCACGATGCAAAAATATATATTTGTTCATTCATGTTGATATATATATATATATATATATATATATATATATATATATATATATGCATATTCTGCACATATTTTAAGCTATTGGTATTTAACTGTTGTACAGGAACATTAGATGAGGATTTCGGATCAGCTGTAAAATGGCTGTATGGTAAGAAAAGCTTTACAATTGTGTGCTTTTAGGGCAACAAGTTAAGGGGGAGATTGGCAGGGCTAGGGTATGATGTGCTATCTTGAAATGGGAAAAAAAGACGGCAAATATTTATATTGGCCGTCACGTTATATTGGATAGCTGTGTCTAATGTTAGCGACTATCGTAGGTGTGTTAACTCCCCCCGTCCCACCCCTTAAACAACCAATCACACGCTTACAAAATCATATTAGACGGAGGGTTTGTGGATAGCATAAAGCAGCTTTCAGGGATGAACACCAAGCTCCTAAAATACCTGCGCACGCAACATCTAATCAATCCAATTTTATCGTGTTCAAATTTGGCTTGCTATTTTAGGATTATTAAATCGGATACTGTTTATGCGTTGCAGCATACTACCATAGCAGCTAATTTTAATGAGGCTACTTTGGTATCTATTATACGTTATTGATATCTTTGACCTACCGGACTGTTTCTGGCCTGTCTCATACAGAACTAGCAACACAACGAGTATGGACCTGTTCAGGGCTTGTCTATAGCTACACTTGTACGGTGCTAACCGGCCGGCCCCGGCGTAAATAGCATCATGTTTCTTGTCTCTCTGTTTCGTGTTTTATGATGGACTGTAGCGTCCCTCCGGGGTGTCCTATGGAGAACCCCATTCACACCCTTTCCTCCTTTTTCGTTCACCCTTTCACAAAAAAAGAGTCGACAATTGCTCTTTGCCCTCTTGCACTACCTTTGCTGGATTTGAAGTAAACAGAGTCCCCTAGAGAGTACACAACACACCTGGAAGAACAATTATACTACACAATACTCAGTCGTAGTTCCGGACGTTCCGCCAATGGTAGTCATCGTAAAACGGCTTGATTTTGGGAGGCCGGACGGCGCTTTTCTTGTCCAGGGTAAACCAGGTACTTTATACGTTTTAATCGCTAGCAGTCATATATATATATATATATATATACGCATGCTAATCCCGGGTTAGAGAACCCGTAACCACACGTTAACGCGGAGACAATTGTTCACTCCAAAGTGCTAACATAAAAATTCATTCAATAAAAGTTTTGTCATAGTTCAGAAAAAATATATATATATACAGGGCATCCCAAAAATATTTGAACAGCGCTATAGGGAATTGTAGAGATAGTTACAGTAAATACTTTTGCAATGAAGCATGGTCTTTGAGAAGCCTTGTTATGGCAAGGCGAGCCGTCATTGCAAAGTAATTGAGATTTTCGGCGGGCATGTCAAGATTGGGTGCATGCAAAAAGGGCCTGGAGTGATTTATGATGGAGTGGGTAATTTATGCATGCACTAAATCTTGACTACTCCGCAATTACGCCTCGCATTGCCATATATTTGGTGCCAACATGATCGTCATGAAATGATGCGCTTTTGACTGAGTTTGTTCGTTTGAGCACGTTGGCTGAATGGTTGTAGGGTTATGATTTTGAGAGGCTGGACGTAAAAGCTAATAAAATAACTCGATTTTTTGCGAATTCTCTCGATTCACTCGATTTTTTGCGCATTTTCTAGCCAGCGTTATATGCTCTGCCAAGAAAGCAGATTTTTTTTCGAAACGATGGTGGGCTTAGTTTTTGTAAAGGAGAACTCGCTGTCGTGCAATTGCACATTTTGCGCTCCTATGTCGGGCAATAACACGAGTGTCTCAGAATTTAATACTATCACTCTCACTCCTAAAGAAGACTTCCCAGAGACCATGTTTCATTACAAAACATATTTATTTTAGCCAGCTCTCTCTCTCTCTCTCTATATATATATATATATATATATACCTTGTGATACCCTACGAACTCACTCGACTTACTGTCAGGGAGATAGCTGAGAAGTTGGAAATATCTTATGGATTCGTTGCAATAGTCTCAACCAATATTTTGTAATTCAGAAGACTGGCATCAAAGTACGTTCTAAAAATAATGAATTTCCAGCAAATTAACGCCTGACGGAAAATGTCCGAATGAAACTTTAATACGGTAGCAGAAGACTCTGAATGCTTTAGAAAGTGATTACATCAGACGAGTCATGGGTATGTGGTTATGACATCGAGTTCAAAGCATAATCATTTCTGTGATGTTTCCAAGGAGAGAATCGATCGCGAGGTAATTCAGACAGGGCAGACCCAACATCAAGGTTCGTTTAAATAGCTATCTCCAATTCAAGGAGTCATCTTCCACATTTTTTTGCCATCTGGTTCAACGTTCAATGAGGCGTACAACCAATAAAGCTTATGCAAGAACGTCCGACTTAAGTGGCCCGAACTCTAGGCAAACAAACCTTGGATCCTCCATGACGACAACTTACCGGCGCACATCATTATTGATTTCAGACTATTTAAAGAACAATTTTGTTAATATATTTTCGCAACTCCGCTATTCGCCGGACCTGTTTCCGTGCGACTCTTTCCTGTACTCGATTGAAGGGACAACGTTTCGACCAAATAGAGGAGATAACGAAAAATTCGCAGAGGTAACTCAACTCGATTCCGAAAGACACGTTTAAAAATGTTTCGAAAAATGGAATAGGAAAGAAGATGGCACATTTGCATTGCAGCGGGTGGGACCTAATTTGAAGGAAACAAGAACACTTTGGCAAATAATTAAATATTTCCTTTTATAAAAAAAATTCGATCCGCCTTCGTATATTAGGTTGGTCAGAAAGTAGCTGGAATTTTTAAGTGTGTTTTTCAAATGCCCGCCTTGCCTTTAAAAAGTCTGCTATGTTTACAAAACAGATACTTATGTGAGTGCAAAAAACTGTAGAGTCTTCAAGAGCTTCGTAAAGTAACCTTATTCATTGCTTTTGATATATGAATTCGAAATGGATAGCAAAAAACAGTTAAATTCCTTCAGACTACAAAGCTACGTATCGTACGCCTGCATGGAGGATGAAGCAAATACTTTTAAGATTAAAATAAAATAGTAGCATAACACTAGACACAGCTTGTATGCTGATATTTACCGCATGAATACGCAGCCGTAAACATATGTACACAGCAACTATGGCTGTCCAACTTTTAGGTCGGCTTTAGTGCGGTATTTGCTCATACCTCGCGCTGACGAATTGCGTGCTGACATCAACCTTGTCGAACGGTTTGCAAACGCCCTTATTTGTCGGGAGAATTTCGCGAGCTGGCGTCTCTTGTCATTTTGAGGATTGTCCTTCCGATTAGAATTTCAAACTAACTAAACCAGTGAGTAACAAAATGCCTCCGTTGCAGCGCCAGTCGTTGCAGCGGCTAATACCTGTGCATAGCAGTCAATCCTTTACCTGTATAGTGCAGTAATACATTGCATTATTATGCAACTATAACAAGCGAGGCTCTGCGGATTGTGAAAAAGAAGACCGGAGAGGAAAAAAAGCAGTGGTTCGGGGGACCATGGTCCAGTCCAAACTATTTCCTAAATATATCCACAATAGACTTATTGACGTCTACTGCGCACCTTATTGTCTACGTTAACATAAGAGCCGACCCGCGTCCTTGGCTGTCGTTCGTTCAGATCTACCGTGTTTCTAGGCGTTCGACTAGGAATGAGCTTTGTCGGCAGTTGGTTTTGCAATCTACTCGGACCTATTAAATGTGAGAAAACGACACCAACATGTGGAAGGTCTAGTTTGTTTGTACTAACTACTACCACAAACCAACATGTGGAAGGTCTAACTACTACTACAACTACTACTACTATATATTCAAACGCTATTAAACTGAGCAGGCCGTTTCGCTCGGCTCGCAGCATACAAACTACATGCGAGTAAAACAGGCACGAAACCAACAACGAGAGCGACCCAACTCATATAACCAAAAAAAAACAAATTAAAGGCAGGCGACGAGAACGTCCCCTGTTAATGTTCGACCTACCACCAGACCATTGCAGACCGTTGTCTGCACACCTACCAGAAGTTGGCGCTGCTCGCGCTCGCGACACTGTCATTCCGGGTGCGGGCGAGCGTCCGTCGAACTTTCAAACAAATATTGTTGTGTTCGCCGCTCCGGCGAAACTCGTACAAGCATCCCTACCTGCCCTCTCTCTCTTCTTGTTCCCATCTTCCCCCCAGGGGGGTTGTTTCTGCACAAACGAACGAATTGACGTTACATGTAGAGCGCAGGACTCGACGTCGCCGAACTCGAACGGCTCCCGGGAGAGGATCTTTCTCGATCCACTCTTGAAATTGGATGTCTAACGTGCTGACGTGTTCCGTAGCATGTGCTGTGCTCTCTGTCGACCGATTACTTCCAGCCTACTATTGGTCTGGTTCAAAAAAAAACAACACGAAAAGCTGAAAGAAGCTACGGAACTTTCACGTGTGTGTGTGCATAGATACACGAGCGATCTGCCAGGACATATCTGCTTTCGGGTCTTCGGGACAACGACATGACCATCGACACCGATGAGACTACGGGTGCTAAACTGTCGCACATAATAGATCCGTCAATCTGTCAGACAAGTCAAGCAAGCATTCCGCACGATTCCATTCTTCACGTGGGCACTACTTCCACACGCACACACAGAGAGTACATTTTGCCACGGCTGGCTCTGTGGGGTGAGTGGAGCGTGGAGCAGCAATTACAGTACGTACGTCTTTTTCGTCCCATTTGTTTATCGGTTTGTTTACCCTATCTGTAACGCGATGTAGCATGCTTTGGCGCGTGGCGGAGGCCCGTTTTCTGCTCGGGTGGTGGCCCCGTACCAACGCTGTACGCACCTATGTACGAGATGTATAGGTTCCGGCGCACAACACAGAAACAAGTACAAACGCCATGCGCTTGTCACACCAACTCCTGACCAATCTTTTCGTTTGTGCAGTAGAAAAAAGGCTAAGCGGATTTCGAATGTAAGGAGATGCCTTTGCACAACGGCGCGCAATGCAAACTTTGCCGAAAAACTTAGCCAAGGAAGTCGCCAGAGAACTGAAAAGAGACGAAAGGTTCTCATATTCTAAGCCGCTGCGCTCGCTCGAGTAGTCTCTCGAAGAATTCATGTACGCGATGTTACAAATGCTCGGTCTATGATGTAGTTAAATGATTATACCCAAAGTACAAGCAGACTTTAAATGAAACTTTTTGAACGGGCAGTGTCCAAGCATGTCTTTATGCGCACAATTAAATGTCAAGTATATATATTTGAATATATATGCGGAAATAGTTTAGGTTAATACAGTTAAGTAGGTCGCGACAATATCATAAGCCTTAACACGGGCTGATAAGCAGTTACGCGTCACTGTAACGTTGATAAACCAGAAACACCGTTGACGACAACACAATACCTATTACGACCCTTTGCTTGATGCAAATATTTAATTTAACACGTTTAAAACTCAATAATTAGTTTAATAACCCCGAAGTTAGAACCACCTCAAGGTGCTCCAATCTACCATGTTTGAATCATTCCGATAAAGGATACAATAAGTGACTCTGAGTCGAAAGTCAAGGTTTCATGTAGCTAAAATTGGATTAAGAAGCTCCTAAGCCCCTTTGTCTTATGACCTAAAAGGTGACTCGCTTAACTCGAGACAAACATTGTGCGCATTAGGAAGAAATCAAGTTAGCCTCTTCTGTGGCTTGAGCACCGCCGTCTACAGACATACTAGCCCCACCAAATTCGCAAGCAACATCAGAGTGCCCATCAGGCAACTTCAGCCGCCTTCAGCCTGTTGGCAGGAAACGTCTGAGACTTGGTTGGCAGCTCTGAGCAATTGTAGCACCCATAATTCTCCAAATTGTTTGGCTTCTCTATCGGCTGCAAACCGAGCCAGCATGGGAAGGACTGCAACCGCAGCACCAACGGGACGTGCTCAACCTAATGGTCTCTTCTTTACAGCGATCTCTCTAAACGCTGAACGAGTCGAGTTTTTGCCAGCACGGCACTTTTCTACGGCACGAGTCGGACCATGCTGAAATAAAAAAAGGGGGAACAATTCTAGTAGTATCTTGAACACCTACATGACGCCGCTCTCGGTAACCCGGTTAACAAGGGTGGCAAACGGAATTTGGGATCCGTGCTAAGCTCTCAACGAGCACTATCACTCAACGCGTCAGAAGTCGTAAGGTCTTAGCCATAAAAGGCATCCCATACGCACGAAACAACGCAATCGGAAGGATGAGGATACGAATTTTTCCTCAAGGCGACTCAGACAAAACATAGCAGCTTAAGTATCCGCTAGTATAGAAAGAAATCTCCCGAGTCGTTTTAACAAACAAAAAAAGAGGTTCTTAGTAAGGTTCAGCCAGGCACGACAAATTTGTACCTACTGAGAGGCTTTGAACTTGAATACAATTCGTCGTCTTACTGAAGCGCACTTTGACTTGATACAGAATTGCTGCTACACTATCTGTATAAAACGATAGACATGTCACCACTCAAGAAGAATAAGCAATTACACGTACTTAGATTTATTGATAATCACTTTGAAAATATTTGTATGTTAACGCCACGTAAGAGCGCCAGGCCTTTCCTCATTTTTTGGTGACGAGGTTGTGGGAGACTAGGGAACATAACACCTTATTTAATTTATTCTAGGCTGAATACATTGATTTATTCACTCTGTTCAATTGAAAAAATGCATTTCCTCTAACTTTGCATCGTATCACCGTATAATCCTGTCTGCTTGTACTAATTTGGATGCAAAGCTTTTTTATGCCCCGCGGTCTGACTCTATCTACTTCTTCTGCGATCTGAGCTCTTCTGAAGATAAAGCGAACATGACTGTAGTTAGCGCACCTCGTATCTTTAGACAGTTCGACGAATAAAGTGTATAGATAAAGGATTGCTTGAAAACGGCTTTCTCTTGAATAGCGTAAACAACAGTTTCACTCTGGGACAGTCAAATTATACGAGGCATTGCACTGGTCGTATCGAAAGAACCGCCAAGGTCGCTCTGTTCATCGGCGCGCGTTGCATATCCAAAGCAATGGATCCTTGGCCTCCTGTAGAAAACCACATACATATATCTGAACACGATATTTGCATAAGGCGAACCCTTCGTCGTACGGCAGAGCGCGAAGCCTCAACAGAATGAACAATTCATAGATGTCTAACAATATATGCTATATTATGCACAAATAGATATTCAAGTGGATATATCGGCTTATTCTGTATTTATCCTGCCCCCTCCTGTTGGACGAACTAGGAACAACTAGTGTGGACAAATTTAGAGGCGGTATTTCTATTAATGTTTTTATTCGCCTCTGTCTAAAAAGATCAACATATATATATATATATATATATATATATATATATATATAATATATTATATATATATATATATATATAGTTGTAGATATATTTGATCTTTATATATATATAATATATAGGTTGGTTTTGGGGGCTGTAGAAAAAGCAAGCTGTGCTCTGTTTGTTATTACCTCTGTCCTACGACTAGGATCGTATACATGCGGACGTATTACGGCGCCGAGGTCTAACCGGATACACTAGAAAAAGGCGGGCGAAGCAAACAAACTGATGTGACCAGCCAGACGCGTGGCACCGTCACCAATATAGCCAAGCGGGGGTTAGGTGTTGCTGCCGGTTTGGCCAATCTGCCGATCAACGGGGAGTCTCGAAGCTTCCTGGTAACCGTACCGCGTACCGCAGCTCGGCTAAATCATTAAACATCTGTGCCTACAGCTCCAATAGCATCCAATAGCATCGCGACGAGCGAATGGCGTGCGCTGCTCAAATTAATAAAGCGCCAATTAATTCGGTCTTGTCTGTGACGCGCGACATCTTGACAAAAAGAGACTCTCCGGCACCTTATAGGCATTATTGTGAGTAGACTGTGCTTCTTTTCTACTAACTTTTTCGACGTGACGATCTTCGTAAATTCCGTGGACGCACCATAGTCGCCTTCCTCGCCTGAAATGAGCCCGTGAAAACACGTGATAAACGGACACCCTGTATAAATAGGCATGCGCATAAATCGTTCTCTGCTTGAATGCACATATATTGCCGCATAGAAGAGTTAACGCGCAACGAATCATAACGTGACGACGTAATTGTTTTACAGGAACGCATGCTTAGCAACGAAGAATCCCGTGGTGGCTTGGGTTTGAGCGTGCCCACATAGCAATCCGCCATGCAAACACAGACAGTTGATGAGCTCTAGAACGTTAGGGTTAATGGGATGTTCTGATTTCACGTATTTGAGTTTGAAATAGAACGAAGTACTCGAGCATATCGTACGCACCGGCATGCAGAGTATAGATCCAATTTGGCACAGTTGTCATGTCTGGCAGGCCGGCTAACATAATAGGAAAGCCCTATGATCGCATGATGCGACGCACGTCAAGGTAATTCAATTTCAACTCAACTCAATTTAAACAAATACCATAAAACGTTCGTATTTGGCGAACCACCCACTAAGAGTAAAAGTAGTTACTAGCTTTAATGGATGCTATACATTTTGTCCGGACTGAGTCTTATATAGACCGGAGGTAATTTTATACAATGTTAAAGAAAAAGTTCGCATTTCCCGGCTATACGATACGTCTAAAAGCATTAAAATCTGCTGTAAACTAAATGTCTGAAATTGTTTTGGGATAAATTAGTTCTGTATCGATATTTCACTGTCTGCTCAAAGTAAGTACAAGAAACGCCGCCTGACCCTCTCAAGTAGTATCATATTGCGCAAAAGTTGTTGCGACCATACTTCAAAGCAATGTAGCAGCATCCTTGGGCTAATTAGTGTACTATACAATTGTACATAAAAGTTATAAAAATAGTTTGGTCGTTTTATTACAAACCAACGGAAGGCTTAGTTGCAAATGGAAGCCGATAAGCAAATTTCTCGGATGGGTATTTCCGCTAGGTTAAAAATTATGTTCGTAGTGTTTTATGTTTCTTTTAGTGAACAGCGATTTATTTTGTTGTTTAGCATAATGTATACACGTGTTTCAAAGAGCTCTTCCTGCGCTAAAAACTGTGCTATTCTGTGTTTACTTAAATTTATTTTTTTATGCTTAGAACTGAAATACCCAGGAGGCAAAAGTCAGCATTTCAGAGCGTCAGAGTCAGAGCGTCTCAAACATATTTTTAAGGAGGACGGTCGCCAGACAACTCGTCCGTTGGCCGAAAATAAACTGCAGTGCGATGACAATCTCCAGAATAGCCAGCAATCTTCAATCAATTGGTCTCACTAAAAAAAACCTCGGAGCTTCGATGCCTCACGAGCTCAACGAAGAAAGCAAAGATGAAAGCCTTCAGATTGCAGCTCAACACCTCGTCCGCCACGGAGCAGGAGACGGGCACAAACAGCGTTTTCTGTACTGAATCATCACGGGAGATGCGAAATGCTGTCTATACGTTCATATGAAACCAAAAAATGAGTGGCTGACTCCAGGAGATACGTCGAAGCCTAGAGTCAAGCGGGATCTCCACCCAGAGAAGACGCGCGTATGACCTGCGTTTAGTGGGACTGGGGCGGTATGGTGCATAACGGGAGCTGCTTAAAAAGAACGCCACGGTCAACAAGCAGCTCTGTGCTTGCCACGTGAATGAGGCTATTTGACTGGAAAAAAACCGACTGTCAAAGCTAAACTATACTGTTTCACGACAACGCCGGGCGCCATGTTGCACAAGTAGTCAAAACCGCACTATAGAAGCTCGAATGGACTTTCTTTAGCACCCACCGAACACGCCGGACCTTGCGCCGACCGATTATAACATTTTCCCCTTAATGTCGAATTATACATATAAGCGCGGCCGTATATGGGGATACCGTAAAAAACATTCTGAATTGGCTAAGAATTAATTGTTTGTTCCTATCGCTAGGTACGAATAGAGACTCGATAATCCATCAGCATGTGAACTGATTTGTTCCTTAAAGCCAAGAGATCAGAGGCGATAGACGCAGGCTCAACTTCTAAAACAGATGCAATCTTTAGCTGCCAACAGGAGAAACGTTCCTTCATTGTAGGCGCTATAGGCTGGGCTAGTAAACAATGAAAGTCATGCAGACGTTCACACCTCGCAGTTGTAGAAATTGAGCAAGAATTATGATAAACAATATATACACATATGTTGTCATTATTAATACGTTATTTACAAGATAATTATGATATCGTTATTATGAATATTCTAGACTCCCGATTAAGTAACTCGCCAAGATTGAGAGAACAATCGAAGTATCTCTTATGTAATGTACAGTCGTTGGCGTCACTGTACGAGACGTCAGGAGAGAACGAATTTAGTGAGCCTGATATGATGTTCTTAACGCAGACTTTGGAAACCGACAGGACACGCATTATAAGTACTGCTTGTGAGTTAATGCTCTGCCAGCATTATATTAGGATGTTTCCGCATTAGAGTTCCAGCGACACCCGCTGCCGAATGAATGTGGCAGAACGTGGCTGCGAAGAGCTTGTTGCCGAGATCTCTGGTTAGTTCGAGGGCGTTCCTGCCCTCCGGACAATTAAAGCCCGATCGCTATATAGGTCCTACGTGGTCCTGCGACGGGGGCCGTTTATGCGTCTCCCGCTGGTGGATGATATGGCCGACGCCCACAGTCGCCTATCCTCGGTATCCAAGGGCGTACGCGTCCGGAACAGTGACTTTCCAAGGGCAAGCACCGGCCCCAGTCCGCCCGGCAGCGTCCATTTTTCTTTGCAGGCCACCTTTCTCTAATGTAACGGGCGGTAGCCGGCGTATCAGAATTCGCGCTCGAGGATATCGTGTATGGCCTCATGGCAGCCTTGCGTGAGCTGCCGCAGCAGCGCACGCTCCTCCACCGTTTGACCACATTGATACCCCACCCTTTCGAGCATCGACCTCTCAAGCCAGAGATTGCCGGCGGTGCGAAATTGAGCCATATCTTGGTGTTATTTTCAAGGACGGATCCGACGACGTACCGGCGAGCTCGGATAGTAGCACGTCCAGTCATGCTCCGGCAGCCTCAGATGCGACTGCCTTCAGTCTAATGTCACCGGCGTCCAGCTCGTTCGATCGGATCGACAGAATTTCTGTCTTTCTGCCTGCTGGCCTGTCCATCGGACGGACGGGACTAGACTAATGCTCGTCCCAATATCGAATAGCGTGGCCTTACTTATGGCTCACGACGCTCCGTGGGTGATACGTTCTCAACGGCAGGAGAAGGAGCGCAAGACGATTTTGGGCAGGGAATGCAAGAAATTCATGGCCAGTGGCTGAACCCTGATGCCCACTCTGCACCCTGGCTAAGCCCTGGAGCCCATTACAAAATCCATCGTCTTCATTATCATTCTCGTATGGTATATATATATGGGATTTGTACATGCAATGTCGATAAACGTCCACGCGTGACGCAACAGGTGCAACGTTGCGTTCGTCAAACTGTTCGCGAAATTGAAACCGTCAGTCAACGGTACAAGGAGTAAGTCAACACTATTAGCCGGCTCCAAAAGAGAACAAATGTTTAGAGAGTTCAGTCTATTTTCCGGCCAACCACTATAGGCAGCAAAACAACTGCGCCGCTAGTAACAGACGGCGCATTGATTGAAAGTTTGCAAAGCTTTTGAGGCGTATTTGATGCACATTTGCCATGAATGTTAAAATGCATGCCAATTCCGGAACCACAACAAGAGACGCAGCAAATCTAGGACGCTTTCATGAAGGACCTCACAACCATTCGAGTAAAAACAAGAAGTAAGATATATAAGATGTCTATACAAATGCGATTTACTGTCACTCTATTTTATTACGTATCAAGCGTATGTGAACACGTGTGTATTGATGCTGTGGTGGCGCCTAATTAGTGTGAGTGCTGAGTTAGAACCAGGCGTCGCTCTCTCAGTCTGCTGACAACGCAGACAATTCTTCACGTTAACACTTAGTAATGAAAGTGATTTCAGGCATATGGCGAAGCTATTTGGCGTCAAAATTAAGCTGGTTTGCAACAAAGCTACTATGTTAGAACGCGTTAATGCTGACACGAGGATGCTAGCGTTGCGACAATTTCGTCACGAGAGCGCTGCTTGAAAGCTAACGCTGCGAGAATGAATCTAAGTGAGATTTTTCGCACACGAAAAGGCCACTAGGAAGCTAAATTACTGGTCGGGGCCTACTGTTTACACTTAGCTCAATGAAAGACGCGACTTTCGTCTTTCGATGTTTGTCTAAACTTGCAGCAGCACGTAGAGAAACGCTGTTCCGTTTTGGGATATTGACATAGAATTTGCCATTTAAATATTTGAACCAGATAATACTTTAAAATGGTACGATTGATTTTATTCTGAGTCAAACTCCACACTGTGTCCAAGCTATCTAAATAAAGACAGCTTGGATTTGACGAGCACCTAGTTTACAGTTCTGCGTGCATTATATTATTGACTTGCCGGGCATAAAGCAAGCGGCAGTTTATCCACACGCCCTGTGACGATTACTCTTACAATAACTACCCGTTGGGCCGCATACAAATCGTTCAGATACTGTACCGGAGGGTAGCTAATCGCGCGTCGAGGGGGTACCGCGGAACTAGGGCTTCGCCCCTTTGACAGTATTTGGAAACCACACAGGGTCTTTTTAGACGCCGCCATTGACCTCTTTTACCAACATATAGACTCCGTTCATACGGGATCCGTTATTGTATGCCCTTATTAAACAACGACGGGTTTGGTGACGTTTATTGAATCAAAGATGGCTCTTTATAAAGTTAGTAAAGCCCTTGTTCTCGAGCATCAAAAACAAATCAGATCCAACTGGCTGGCTTGGAGAGGCGGAAATCTAGCTAAACACATTTCAGTCAGTTTCTTCTGCGCTATACTCTTGCGTTCGAACACAAACAGCAATCTTTATTGGACGATACACACGGCGGGAGCTGATACCGGATGTTTGCAGATATACGTCGCCAAGCCGCTTCGAAGTTGATCGTCGTCGGTTTTTTGCATCCAAGTTATCGTTTTCTTTAGGGGAAGAGAGCGTTTTTTTTTCTAGTCCACATCAGATAAAGCACTCTAAAATAAACTCAATCAAATATCACTAATAAGCTCGATAGGTTCTTCATTTTTTTTTATTTCAAGGCTTTTCATCTCTCGTATACAAGGCGAGTAGAGATTCCACTCATCTTTGGCCTTCGTCTCCTACTGCGACAGTTAACAGTAGCCTTCCGTCCGGCCTTTAGAGTCGGTGCGTTAAACGCTATTATCATATTAGCCGTACACAGACTGTTCGGCTAAGCTCTGACAAGCGCTCCTCTCCCGGCCGTCATTCGCAGCGTAAGACAGTGGCGGCACCTCGTGACCCGGTGGCGTCATCGTTTACAGTTATGCAATTTATCAACAGCAACATGTCTATGTGTATACATGTAATACGACAACTCTCCGTGTTGCCTTTTTGTATAGTTGATTGAAGTTAGTTCTTTTGCAAAATTCAATTAGCAGCAAGTACGATAAGACCAAAAATAACGTTTGTTTTTGCTGAATTGGCTCGTCGAATCATTAACGTTTATTAAAGTATTTTTTTTAACTCTAAATGATTAACGTCAATCTTTGACAACATATATATATATATATATATAGCAGACACGGGTGATGATAGCCTTTTATGCAGAATGCCCTTGATTTGTACAATTGTTGAAGATGTGTAATTATAGAAATTAGCTTAATGAGGAATTACTGAATATAAATTAACTTGCCGTCAGGAGAAGACAACTCCATAAAAATAATATATATATATATATATATATATATAAATCAAAAGCTTTGCATATGCTTATATGTATACATATGCAGAAACACCTTGAGAAATCATCATTATTTATATTGCAAATGCGCTGATTGTAACACGTTTTTTGTTGTGGTAACATTTGGGGTATACAGGGGCGCTTTCTTCGTATGTTTCGGGGATCGGCCAGTCGAGAGAGAAAACAACACAATATTTTAGATATAGAAAATACCATGCGCTATTTAACCTTGATAGTGATGTTTAAGAATATCCATGGGATTGGGCCGAAGATACTAGAACTTGATCGCCTTGGAGGGGCGAGAGAGACCAGAGCATCAAACACGGTCACACTGAAGATCCGCATGCATCGAAGCAGCAAGGGCAGCCAAGCGTTTGGCGTGCGAGCTGTCAGAGAGTGGAACACTCTTCCGGTTAGCTTGCGTTGTTTGAAATCCTTAAATAACTTTAAGGAGAATTTAAACCCCGTCAATAATGGATACACTTGTCTTCCTAAATTGACCCTCGCATAGAGGTAAACACAAGTAATTTTATTCCGGCTGCAACTTTTTACCAACACAATGGTAACTGTAGTAGGTTTTAAATTACTATATCCTCCTTGCAAAAAATTGTAAATGTATGAAACAACATACCATTGTAATTGTGTATATAATAAATAAATGACCTTGTTCAAAAAAAAAATTTGCATAGCAAATTGCATTTTTTTCTTAAATCCGCACTATTAGCATATTTATAATCAGTGGAGTCGGCTTACAGCAAACCCAACTAGGATATGACGATTTGTCGTGCAAACGTTTTTTCGGTGTGAGCTTAACGTAAGTCCTGTAGAAAAATGGTTTCACATGTCTTAAACAAAAATAATTAGACAAATTAACGGCACGCATGATGCTTAAAGTAATTTGCGCTGCTGCCGAAGTTGCAGGACATGGAGCGGGCTGTACGCCGCCAGCCGAAGCAATTATGGGCCAGGCAATGTAGGCTCAAAACGTCGTTTTGAAATATGTTCTTCAAGCTGTTTTTCAAAACGTGCTCATTAGAATAAACATCAACGGACCACCTTATCATTCGTCTTTACTCACCAGGTGCCAGGTAGTGCATTATCACTAAGGTGGTAACACAGAGATATGCATAGGGCTAGGAACGTAAGGTATCTTGCCACGAAAATGACATGT
This sequence comes from Dermanyssus gallinae, assembly GCA_003439945.1. NCBI lineage: Eukaryota > Metazoa > Arthropoda > Arachnida > Mesostigmata > Dermanyssidae > Dermanyssus > Dermanyssus gallinae. The sequence goes on from QVRM01000961.1 coordinate 143,144, forward strand.
GCACACACAGCCGGTGGCGTGCCGATTGTATCGCATAGTCCCGCGCATTTACAGGACAGACGTAATTCACAGTTTCTGGCAGAAGCTGCATGTTATCAATGTTGCCGCAATGTGACGATTTACGTCTTTGCACACTGCATAGGAGATTTAGGCATCGTTTCGGTTGCTCACGGAGCTGTCGCGGGACGGCGGAAGACCACTCTGCTACGGGATATGTCCTAGCACACTCGTAAAAACGAAGGCGCCTTTCAAATCGCCAAAGTGATTGATGAAGCCATAGTCGTCCCAGAAGACCTTTTTCCAGGCGCGCGCAATGCTCGAGGTGACTATGAGGTCGAATCGCTAGAGAGCTGTTGAGATGGATCTAAATATTCAGGAGGAGAACAGCCAGCTTCTTTCTGCGAGGGACAGTGTGACTGTGATGAGGTGCGTAATATATGTAGAGATGTGAAACGTTTAACACATTTGTTGAGGTCGTGTCTATTGCATAAAACCTTACGAGTTTTGATGAGTAGGTGAGAGTGTATACAGCTCAAAGCGCTCAAATTCGTCTCTGTACGTGACCATAATCACTGCAAGACTGGGCAGATAGGCTTTGAAAACTGCAGGCAATATTGAGCTAAAGTAGTTGTTCTGTGCCACTTTTGCCATTGTCAGACACGAGAAGTTGGGTTCACCGCTAGACGCTCGGGAACGCCGTGCTCGTTGCTCGTAAATCAAAGGTCGAACGTTAAAAATCACAACGAACTTGCTACTTTGCATAGTGCTCCTCTCACGCAGGCAATTTTTCATTTAGAAAATAGATACGCCATATATATGTGCGCGTGGGCAATGAGGCTTTGCGGTCGGATCTGCGCTGTTGATTCAAGAGTGCGCCTCATAAACAGACTCGTTGACAACCTAAATATGTAGCGTTTGGCTCCTAACCTCCCTCTGCCATTCGTACAGGGTGTATTGGCTTGGCAGATCTGCCAAGATAAACCTCATTCTAGATAGGTCAATAATCATTCGCCAGTCACAACAATGCAATTAAGTAAATTTGCAATAGGCTATGCACCACCAATGGTGTCAAGTGGGTACAATTTGGGCACAATAGCTCTACTGTTAAAATATATGAAGAAATATAATCTAGTTCGTCTGGTGGATAAATGTACGGTTAATTGATAAAAATATATTGCATGATTCGAGCAAAATAGCACGCTCCTCTTGATGGTGATATAGATAGAATGTCAGTGGCATTTTTGTACTAGCATATTAATTCTAGTTAAAATACCTAAGAGAAACTGTCTGGGTTAATTCAATTTAGTTTCTGTCACGAATCTCGGCGAGCGTGCATGCAGTGGAGACAATAGTACAGATGCAATTATATGAGCAAGTGTGCATGTGTACGCTGAATTTGTCTTCATTACGATTCAATCTAAATTGCACTAAAGGTGTAAAAAGTAATTTCTTGGCTGAACACACAGAACCGCTAACGAAATTTGGCGTGAACCGGATATTGCTTTAAAGCGCACAACGTTCTGCCAGCGAGCGTGCAATATGGTCATTATGCTACTGATTGCACTCAGCGAGAATTAGTGTTTTTGCAAGAGTTGTTCTGCCAACGACAGCGATGTTACAAGAACCAGCAACGGCAAAACCTGCAAGACATACTCTAATCCACGATTTCATCATCGAAGCGTCTCGTTGGTACATAGACAACTAGATTTTTGTAAAGCTCGATAATTGTTTGAAAGCGAGTAAGGTTATATTGGAAGACAAATAAATGTTTTCCAACACTTAGCTTGGCAAGCGTTTGCATTTTATTCATAATCATCTAATCCCTAGCTAGCGAGTACGCCATTAATCTAATTTAGAATTGACTGTCTTGTAGTCGGCGCAAATGTCGCAGTACAAAGGTATACCATCGTACACCATATATATATATATATAAAAAAAATATATATATATATATTATATAATATCTATTGTACGTGTTGCAGTACGTTTGTATGGTAAACACCAATGTTCTAGATGAGAAGCATTAGCGATAGGATGGTTAGAAGCAAATGATATTGTTCCGTTGTGCCAATTAGACAGAAATCTACTACGAGGATAAACCCTAGAAGCCCTGAGAACGAATGCGGAGCACGCGTGAGAACGACTAGAGTCGGACAAAGCATCAGGCTCCTACGAGATCCCACTTAGATAGTAAAAACCTTTGCAAAGCGTTGACGACAACGTTTTAAAGATCTTGCAGATATATTGCTGAGGCAAAAAAATTCATAATTGAATTGAAGAAAGCTGTCTGGTGTTCACCCTTAACCGGGGGGGGGGGGGGGGCGAAAGGGGCGCCGCCAGCGTACTGCCAAGTTAAATTTGATGTAAAAGATGCATAATATATGAGATTCCAAAATGTAAACCGCATAACTGGTACCCGTCAAGCCTATTTGCGTGCTCAGTTCAGTTTCCGGAAAAAACTACCAACGATGGAAGCCACATATAGTGCCGTTGCCCGCCGGTGGAAGAAACTGCTGAGTCCCGAAAAATAAGGGCATTCGTTCTATTCACTAGTTTAAGAACGCCTTCAGTACGATGAACTGAACTGCGATTGTGAAACAAACCTCCGGAGAGTTGAGGCAACTCCTTCAGTCTCCGACAAAATGCCTATTCTATCCAGAACAGAAGCCTGGACGAGAGACGGAAACGCGAGACCACCGTCAGCATATTTCAAGAGTCAATCATGACCAAAATGCTCTAAAATCTTGAATACGCCCTTAAGCTGTGCGACCTTCCCGATTCATGAAGACTTTGGACTACACACTGTGATTGACCTGGTAATCAAAGTGACCGCATTAACAGAGAGAGCCCTAGAGAAAGCCACAACGCGGCACAGACAATAGTGACGGCTTAGATGGAATCGTATTATTTGACCTCCGAAAAAAGGAGGGTAAAAAAAAACACAAAAGGCATTAGTATAATGCCCCCAGGTAACCCAAGAGAGAAGTAAGGCAAATCACCTGAAAGCGTGCTTCATTCGGAACAAACAGAGTCATGGCACTTGGGCAAATCCAGAACGTCTTCCAAAATCTGGCAAGAAGAAAGTGCCTCTGATACTAACCGAAGGATGCTGCCGACTGTGGTAGAGTCCATGACAAACCACACAGCCCCCAGTTGGGCAGATTGTCCTTTAAAAACGTTTGTACTGAGCACGTTAAGCAGGCGACGCAGAGACCAATCGTGATCTGAGTGAGTCGCCTGTACAGGACGACTTCGGCCAAGGCCTTCCTAGCCCTGAAAAAGACTCTCCTAGGACATGGTCGTGGGAGAAAAACAAGCGACTCCTGAGCAGGGCATTCTACCGGCAATAGCCAGGACGGTCACCATCACTGCCTGCTAAGAGGAATAAGAGCATAAAGTAGTAGTGGACCATCTAATATCCTGAGCTCTTGACCTTAGGGTTTAGCACGACTGTCAAAATAGAAAACACTTATATGTCAACACATAAGTGCTCACCGTTTAGGGTCAACTCCAGACCTGCGTGGTTGAATTAAACACAAAGAACCCGTACACGTGTGTTCTGTGAGACTCCAGAAAGACTAATGACGTAAAGCATACACTGCGTGGAAAACTGCCAATTTAAGGAGATAGTGGCACACATGATGGTATCGAAGAAAGCACGGAGTAAAGCCAGAGCTACGCTCGACGCTATGCTGGTGCTCACGAGATAAGGAGCGGAAGGAGCCGTTAGAAGGACGCCAGCGAAATGTGTTTGCATCCCAAACTAGTCGTTGTGAGTTGCAAGACAGAGTACTGCAGTAGTGTAAGCATATTAGCCGTAGCTATGTCCATTGGGTAGTTAATCGTTTAGGTTGTTGGCAAAACAGGCATGCATATTAACGTACACATATGCACATATTGCACCGACAAAGAGGGCGAGCAGACCTGGTAGACCGAGCAAAACATGTGTGTCTTGCTCAGTAGTAATCGAATCTACGATCTACTAACTAGGCGCTACGATAAATGACATGCAGGAACAGAACGGTGCTGCGAAGTCGTTTAATTCAAGCTGTTACAAGCAAAAGTAAAGAAAATGGAGGAAAGGCAGCAGCGGAAAAGAAGGAAGATGGAAGAAGGGCAGCGGAAAAAGAGTAAGATAGCAGAAGGGCAGCGGAAAAGGAAGAAGATGGGGGAAGGGCGAAATATTAAACAACGAATGTACTCTACGTTGTTTCCGTTTGCGCTGACCTTGACCTCGATAGGCATAGGCTCGCGTCCGGCTCGGCGATCGTCGGATTTCCCTCGTTAGAGCGGCTACTGCCGATCCCGGCGATGCGTCTCCTTCGTTTCGGTCGTCGGCCAAGCCTGCGTCGCCCGCGCCACCAACGGCGACGATGCCTGACGACTCCCACGAGCTGCCGTCGCTGGCCCCGTCTACACCTAGACACAAAACCACGAACCAATACGAAACATAATAATATTACTATACGTTTTGCCCATTCACTTTATCATTTGTGTTGTATGAACGTAAGAACGAGCTTCCTTATGGCTTATATGCGTTTAAAAAAATCTTTGAGGAATAGATCAGACTTTTCTTACTGGTGGGTTACACGATTGCCGCTGCAATAGGCCCAATACCAACCATGCCAAGAGGACTTGTGATTACTGCTCTGTGTGCATAAGGAATGTAATAAGTTATTGAAGGCCATTACAAACGCTTACTTTCATCCTGTTAAAAAAAATACCGTGGCAAACTTGTAGTGTCTTGTATATTGCCGGGGGGGACGTTCTGCTAACGGACTTAGATCAAATAGCCTTCTGGCGGCATAATCTGCATTGGTTAAGTCGTTCGTAATCGTCTGATTAGTGTCACCTTATTCAGTGGCCAGGCAGTAGCCCCTCGCAATTTGGCTCACGTTTATCCAAGTGTTCTATTGTAAATTGACGTTAAGGGCTTCTGTCTGTTTATCTTAACATGTTTTATCGTAGACAAAGCAGGATGCATTCGTACGGTAGTTAATTCTTAAATATATGAAGCTGTACCTTTAAACGCAGAGTGCTGCTTGAAAATTGTCATCAAGTCAGAATCAGTCTTTAGAATTTCTTTTCCTTTCGTGGATGACACTTGTAGATCTCCTCATAGACCCACCTGTCGCCTTGAAACTGTAAGCTATTTGCTTGTAAGGGATTTTGCCCGTGATTATTTAGATTGGTTTCCTTTGATCTCAGGGTGTAGCGCCTATAGCGGCCACCTTCAGTTTCGACAACTTTTTTTAAAGTTATTTTTTTTTCTAATAAGAAATTATGTCTAAGAAGTCTTGTTTCGAAGTGAGAGTGAAAATACTACAATTTATGACACCGGTGTTGTTGCCCGACATAAGAGCATAAATTGTGCCATTGCGAGACAACCAGTCCTCCTATTCTATTCATTCTAACTTGAAAACCCTAAAACCCAAGATAAGAGTGGCTGATCCAAGATTTAAATGCACAACCTTCCAAATGCAAGACAATGGCGTTTGCGCTAAGCCATCTGACTCGGTACATTTCGGCACCATGACGAGCGGTATAGAACGTAAATCAACAAACGCTTTACGAAAAGATTGATTATTGATGTGGTATTAAAGGTGATTAGGTAAATCAACAAATATGTGTGCACCTCCATGGCGAAAGCTGGTACGCTCTGGCTGCCACTCCGAGCATATTTTTGACGCAGTGCATTGTCTGCCAAAAAAACCTTATAACGCCAACATATCACAGCGTTCGGTGTATGTATACGCCCCGCATCTGGTTGTCAGTATCCAGTAGTCTACGGCTCATTTAGGCACATTTCGCATGTTTTTTGCCATTTATTTGCTGTGATTATTGGAAACAAATATGGAATATCTGGAAGCCTAACGCACGATTACTCTTAATGGTTGTGCGTGGCCGTAAACAAGCAGCTTAACTGACCTCTATTAAAGTTCCTGCTAAATCAAAAGCTTTAAGTAGAGAAGAACAAAGGCTTAACTACCTACGGTATGCCACCACTCACAACGTCGTCTCTGAGTCCCACTTAGAACGGAGAGTTGAAATCGTTCTGGCGGCATTCGTGAACGCTCTTCTTCGGTCTGTTTGTGCATTCGGTGCGCAATGAGCCAAATAGATTAAATTTGTCTAATTTGATGAAAGCTACGACAATGGGAACAAAACAAGTTCGAAAAAAGGATGACACAGCGCGACTATCGGGGGGCAGCGTCTGGAAGTCGCGTCTTGCCGAAGACTACAGCTGTATTGCTGTTGGCAGAGCCTACCTACTGCCGACATGGCAAATTAGCGTCGACAACGAACCGTCGTCAATAATTGATTGAGCTAACGCTCATTACCTTCGGCCAATTGGTGACCTAATGATATCAGCACGTTAGCTTGCAAGAATTGATAAATAGATACCCAGATCAATTTTGATCTTGGAAACTCTAACCTTGTAAACATTCGAGTGATCTCGCACGTTCACCACCTGCACAGCGAACGCTACTTTTTAAATGGTAGATTTCTCTAAAATACCATCAGACCATTTCGGAGCGGCACGTGAGGGCCTTAGCTTTTTTTCGGTAAGAAAATACAGCGAGTAAGATGAGCCGATCATTGTTGACATCGTTTTTACGACATTCGACGAACATCGGTTGATAAAGACGAAAAAAACCCACCGTATTTTCCCAGTATAGGCTATTCTACGTATCGATATACATATAACCGACTTACAGGCTATGCAATAACCCGCATTTACCGCTGTAATATGAGCACGGCATGGCCTGGTATACACTAGTTCATATATGAATGTATATATGAATCGTATAGCGTATGACTGATCTTCTTTCTTCTATTCATGGCTCAAATTCGTCAATCGTCATCCTTACCATCTAGTGTATAGTGCTACACGAGACAGAGCGACGCAATCTCGCTCTTTATTGCGCCATTTCTGTCTCACGGGCTGACGGACAAATGCGGGGGGGGGGGGGAGAGACCGATTTCGGACTCGGGTAAAGCGGACTTGTTCGGACAAAGGTGGGGTCTACACCGTCCTTCTGCCCGCCGACGATGATGGTGATGATGATGATGCCAACTGGTTCTGGTCACCATTCATTCACCATTGCTTTCAGTAGATGTGCGTATGCGCGAACACGCGTTTAAGCTTGCGCGTTTATGCGACGAACCGGAGAAGCAATGAAAGCTCATTTGCATCATCTTTGATCGTCAATGTCAATGTTCAATCGCGACGCAATCGACTTGAATGTCATCAGTGCCAATCAAACAAGCAAGCCAGCCAGCCAGTCAGCCAGCCAGCGGTGGTATCGTCGATCGACGAAAAGTGGCCTGATTTCGAGCAGCGCGGCCCGTGGTGCCAGTAACATGATTTGCCCCCGCCATTGATGAACGGTAGGTTGTGTTCCGCCGCCGCCACAGCGCGTATGGAAACGCATAACGTGCGCATGCTGTTCCGACGGAAATTAGACGTACTTGATGGCCGATTTGCTGCGCATATCGTGCGCCACGCATATGGTGAAGCCCCGCAGCTGCTGACGAAGCACGCCGATAGCCCAAGTCAACAGTGCGGTTAGTCATAGGTCTCGTAAGGTCTCGTTGTTGTGGTTGTTGTACATGTTGTTGTGGTTATTGTTGTTGTTGTTGTTGTTGTTGTTGTGGTTGTGGTTGTTGTTGTCGATGTTGTTGTTGTTGCTGCTGTCGATGTTGTTGTCGATGTTGTTCTTGTCGATGTTGTTGTTGTCGATGTTGCGGGCACCGCCGAAATGCCTGATTCGGTTAATTCGAAAGCACTACGACGGAGCAAACGCGCCGCGTGCCTATTTGAAGCATTAGCAGAGAGGCGAAACGTAGTCAGGAAACGCTGTATTATTACTAGGAGGCCGATCAAGGCTCCTAATATACTGCCCTTGCCCATGGCCCTGCGATTCGAACGCCGTTGAGCGCTAAATCGGCAGTTTTGCGTGGTTCTTTGCGGCACGTGTCGCCAAGTTCGCAGTTAGTAGACTAACGGTTAGTTACAGTCGCATATGTATGCGTTGTTAAGGACACTCTTCACCGTAGTTGCAGTGTGGCTTAATGTCGGCTAAAACCTTGCTAAGTGTCCTACTCAACATTTGGTGTTGAGCACCTTATATAGTGTGAAAAGAGCAACATATATAATGAGAAAGCGATAGATTTTACTTCGGAGCGTTGCACAAAAAACGAATTTTGATCTTGCAATCCAAAGTCAATGGCTTAGAGCCGCGTGTTCTTGACGAACCAGACACTATTGTGCGCTTTAAAACAAAAAGAACATATCATGTCAGCAACTTCCTTAAATTATTTTTCACACAAGTTTTTTTTCGGCTACACTTAGTGAAGGGGCCCGTCCTTATCTTCACAGCTGTCGAGACAGCCGAAAGAATACTCCTTAGCTAGCTTCGGCGCTTCATTCGTGGTCCACTTGTATCCGAGCACGATGACTTAGTGGCAAAGACATAAATTTGCATTCAAGATGCCGTAAGCTCAAATCCTGCTGTGACCACTCCTACATAGCTTTTACAGATTCCCGATAAGACCAGGTGGACGTTGAAGTGGACTATAATGGGCCATTACCCAAAAACTGCAAGCAAAGATGCCTCAATAAAAACATTAGCTGCACTACAACCGCCATTTATTACTATCATCTCCTTGGCATCTGACTTGGCAAGCGAATTGATCAATTAAAATATATGCATGGATGACCAAGTAGCATCATACCTTCACCGACCACCGACGCACGTACGCATCTACTCCTGCTTTAGCCCAATATTTATTGGCATTATTTACGATATGATATACTTTTAGTGAAGACGCCAGCATAGAGCGAAGCTGCTAGCGAACCCTTAGCACTTTAAGAGTATAATTGTGGATGCCTCTTTAAATAGACGTATTTTTCTCTCTAAGTTGCGTAGTAAATTAATATTTTTCATGTGGCCGACTAAAACGTATTGCAATCATTTAAAGCGTATTATACGGGCCGCGTTTGTACGTTGTAGATCTAAAAACTGACTAAAATACTTTTGGAATTCATATGTGTCGAGACAGCTAGCCCTTACACCTTACTAAGAAACATTGGGGCGGCTGTTCGATTAATTGACGTTTTCACCAATTTATGCTATGCGCCCCAAAACATCAGACGCATATTCGTGTTTATTGTAATGCTTTTCTTACTCTAAGTGCATTTAATTACTTATGGAAATTATAGAGGGACATTCATACCTATAAATTCTATTGAGTGTTCGTAACCAAAATAACTATAAAAATATAAATTATGCACTGATCAAGGGCGCCCAATGTTTGCTACTACTGCCTCTACCCGGACAACTGTACTTTGTCAAGCTTCTGAGGAGTATGGATTTTCGATATGTACTACTTCGTTACCGCCATAGTTTTACTCTTATGGCGAAGTACCTGTCGATAATCCACAGAGGGGGGTGGGTCGATAAATTTGGCTATTCAGGTCCCAAAAAACACGTCGAATATGGTAGAGAAGTGATTGTCCTCGCAACTACTGGATTGAAAACAAATGTGCCAATTTATTTAACAGTTAGAGTAAAATACAGTCGTGAGAGCACTAATGTACCGAGGAGCCCCAACCGGCTGCTAGGGATGCACCAATTCTGCTCTCGGGCATGCTGCACGATGTTCGGTTTTATTTAGACGTACACTGAGGGGAAGTCGGTAACCGGAGTGGTTTAATATATATTGTTATTGTAAGAGAGTTTATGCTATTCAAGCTCTCATCCTCTCCCTAGAACACCTAGATATGAGAGATTTTCACTCTTGATACCGTCGTTTATATCAACAGGTGATAGACTTCAAATTTCCTTTGCTCAGGAAAATAAAAATTGCATAGTTATAAAGGCTAGGCTTGAGCGTCACTGTGACGTTCAAAAGAACTTAGCGTTCTCTAGTTGTCCTATTGCATCCGACCATCTTCAACGTATTTAGTCCGTATTTACAAACGACAGATCTGCAGCAGACAACACCTGGGATTATACTGGTGCCGAGTGAATATCGGGCGAATACAAGCGTCTGTTATTCCAAAAGACAAAAGCTCCTTCCTCCTAAGAGAAGTTAAAAGTGCAAATAAAGTGTTAAAGAACAAGAAGACCTTCAAGCCAGACTTTGCCCGGAATGAGCACATACAGGCGGCGGTTTCGCCTATCGCCCCTTTAGACGGTACTCTTTACCAAGTGCTTATAAACAGGTGAAGTTTCAGCAACCTGATCAAAATGTCTTAAGGTCATCTCTGAAAGTGAAGAAGGCCCGCTGGGTTTATCATCTTGACAGCGCGTTGCAAAGAAAAGCTGCGTTGTTGAAAAACTGAGCGTTCTCCATTAATTTCATGTGAAACGTTCAATGATGACTGCATCATAGGAGCTCTTAAAACGACGTGCAGTACTCGAGCACCAAGCCTCTGTACGCTGTATTTATAAATTACGAAGCGTCATGTGACACTGCCCTGAGGGACATCATCATGGAGAAGCTAGCCGATACCAGGAGCACCACCCAGGCCAGACATTTAGCCTGGATGACGCTCCTGTAGAATTGGCCACGGAATTTACTTATCCGAGCGTTAAGCTAACGCGATGAGACATGTCGGTCAGCGCCAGCTATCTGGATGATGGATGGGTGATATTTTCCGGATAAAGACCATCAAACATATTACATAATTGTTCAGGAATAACAAAAATTAATGCTTTTTTGACACTTACTTAACACGTATAATGTGATTCGGATTATGTAATAATACCAAAATGTAATGTAATAAGAAAAAAAAAATATATATATATATGTTTTTTTGTAGAGGCATTAATGTTTAGGCTTAGGCATAGCGGTTTCGGGAATATCACATACTCTTCTTATATGCTCGACAAACAGCGGATATATTTTAGGTTTGATAAATAAATGACCTGGTTGACACGGCTGTTTGAAGTATTTTCGATATAATTTAGAACATCTGAAAACAAATAATTCGCTTAACGTGCGCGTATTCCATCGAGGTTCTACGTAGCGTCGCCTGCAAAGCGGCAAAGTTAAGACTCAAGAGCACACTGTACAGCATCTACGGTGAAAGTGACTGAGCTACATTAACCCTTAATATGCAAACGCACTTAAATATGAACTTTGAGGTACTGCAACTCTTTGTTACCTCTAGTCGAACGCATCAAAGGGGCTCGTCATCATAACTAATCACAGTCTCTAATCACTAATCTCTCCCGCTTGTTCTCCGGTTTGTATATGAATAATTTCCGCCCAGTTCTGCTATCGGCCTTTGATGTGTGATATGAAGCTTCGCCTGGACGACGCAATTGTCCCAGTGGTTGATTTTCTGCTTCGTGTCGTTCCTTCGATCCCTAACTTTTGATGCACGCCAATTTACCACAGAGGAGAGGAGAATGGTTTAGTGCGCCCTATTATCTGATCTACCTTCCGTCGAAGAATTGCAAAAGTGACCTGTTAGGATAAGCAGAGCCGCACCCTGCACCGCAGTGGAGGACTGCTAGTTGGGTGCCGCGGTGCATGCCTCCCGACCTTTTCACCTGTCTCAGACGACATCGGACGAGAAAAACATACCGTCTCCAGTTGCCCTCTGAAGAGATTAAGATTTGGAAGGATAAAAGCTTGGAGACGTCCATTTTGGGACATGTCACGTCATTTGGGAACGTTTGCCGCTGGTAGGGGCCCATCAAGGAATCCCAATCAAGGACTCTTCTTACTGATTACTTGGCAAGCGGACTCACACAGTATACTAAGCGCTGTGGACATTCTTATGAACGACGCTTAAATCCGCGCAGGTGATGGTCTTAAGTTTAGAAAAATGTATATGCCTGGGTCATTCGCCTAGACGGAGACACCACTTTGGAAGGAGTTGGCCGCTCGTATGACCTGGCACAAAAATACCTTAGGGTTAAGCGCACACCTGCACTTCCGCCACTGGCGTTCAAGACGCGAGATGGGCCGGGTCGTCTCACATAGCAGCTATTACAGATGATCTCACATCCAACGGTAACATTTACGGGTTATACAATGAAAGTATGTTTTTTTGGAAGAAAAAAAACTCTTGCTAGACGTTCAACGCGGAAATGCGGAAAGGGCCTTGATCCTATCGTTGAGTTGTTTAAGAGGAGGGGACACAGGTAGGCGTATACGTTCAAGGGGAACCGTCCCGCCCCGCCATATATCCGAATAGAAAGCTATTGAATTTTGCACCTTAGCCCTCTTAAACCCAAATAGAAAGCTATTGAAATTTGCACTTCATACCTTGCAGCGGGAGATGCATTCCGATGCCCCTTTGGGCGTCATGCAGCGCAACGTACTGGCGGCACGTATCGTAGGCTTCCTCGTCAAACTTCTGCAGTATGGCTTCGTCAAGCGCGCTGGTTCTGCCGCCGGTCGTTGCCGCCGCCGCTAACAACTGACCGACCACAGAGTTCGCATCTCCAACGGCAGTCGAGCCTCTGCCGGATACGACCCCAGTGCCGCCGCTGTTGCTGTTAACCGAAGAGACTGCACGATCTGTCAAGCAAACCAATAAACAAGCACAAATGCGTGTTTGTAGCTGTTCTGGCGGGGCAGTCTCAATCTCGAAACACGAATTGTAATATGTTTCACTCTATCTCTCTTAATTCGTGTGCTAACGAGCTTGTCAGTCACCTGCGGTTAACGGCGGTTTCAATTTGCTAAGCACTGACAAATATATTAAATAATTATTTAACGTAACGTTATCGAGAGTAAATATAGTAAACGTCGATAATAAACATGCAAGCAGGCAGTTATGCTATATATAAACGTTTTTCGCCAGTCAAAGGTCAACCCGAATATGTTTCTATATTTTTAACTTATTTAGGCAAAACGAGTTGAAAAAAAAACAGCCATATTATTAAAATTAAAACAATGTTCACTCTAAGAATAAATGTTTTATTGTTTAACTGTAAAGTTTAGGTAAATAAAAAGTCTGTATCATCTCCAAGTGCCCTGATAACCTCCCCCTCTCGATTTAACGATTCGGCATTGATGCAATGAACTCATCACCGAATTGCTGTGTATATTACCCCATTCATTGCGCATAACATTAGTGAGCTCCGAAAACGTTGCTAGAGCTGGAGTCCTGCCCCTAACTCGTCGTTTCAGCTTATCCGACACAGTTTTGATGGGATTCAGTTCGGGCGAATACGCTAGCCACTCTATTAAGCTTCTGCGCGGTACCTACAAACGCGTACATCTGCATGTGGCCTAGCATTGTCGTGCATTCACATAAAATTATTACCAACAGCCCTTGCAAAAAGACGACATTACGATGTCGGAATCTCATCAACGTACCGTGGGCCAGTCAAACCTCTTGTTTTGTCTATATGAATCGCTGACTTGATTCAAAACTTCACGAGCTCGATTCTGCTGCTCAAGGAGATTGCACTAAATCAAACCACGGTTAAAGCACGCGTTCTACAGAGCAGGATTGCGTAAAACGCTCTCCTCGTTGCCCGTACACTATTTTCTGTCTGTCCTCACAGTAGAGAGAATTGGTCCTGGTCTCATCCGGGAATAGAACGACCCGCCATTTCTCAATAGTTAAATTGTGATGAACTCTCACAAACCAGCGTACAGTGTCTGTATTCAGATCCTAGCGGTCATATTGTGCTGTCTGCGCCTCACTGTACGCACCCTAGCGACTATTGCGAGAACACTACAGAGCTGCTCTTGTTACCGGATAGCAGTAAGTCGGTGATTTCGCAAAATGTTTTTATAAAGAAGCGGTCGTCCTGATTATTTGTAGATTTGTAGCTCGAGTCCTGCCCGAGCCCACCCTACGATGGAAGTTGTCGGTGAGTTCGTAGATTCAGTAAATGGTAATTCATATTCAGTTGACGGGATGTCGGGATGGCTAAATATATATATATATATATATCCAGGGCCGCCCAGAAAGAGGCTTCTTCTAAAGAACATATAGGGTCGACCAGAAGATGCAATAGTATTTTTAAGTAGAAGTTTTTGAAAAGAATGAATCTATTTTATTAGCTGTTACGCCCAATAGCTCGAAATCAGAAACCTACGACTATTCACAGCGTTCAAAACTAGCACATTCAGCACACAAATACGCATTTCATGACGATGATGTTGGCATCACATATATAGCAGTGCGAGTCGTTTTCGGCGGGCATGTCGAGATTTAGTGCATGCATAAATGACCTAGAGTTAGTCATCTGATGGAGGAGGTCATTTATGCATGCATACATTTTCGACATGACTGCCGGAAAACTTTACGTCGCAACCACGGATCGGATTACCTTACGTTTGAGCGCCTTGAGTGGCCGTATGATTATGATTTTGAGGTATTGGGTGTGAAAGCAAAAAAAAAAACGTTTTTTGGGAATAATAGGAGGACTGGTTCCCTCGAAATTGCACATTTTTCTGCTCCTATGTCGGGCAACAACAGCAGTATCACGGATTTTAGTAAAATCGCTCTCACTCCGAAACAAGACTTCTCAAAAGCCAGGATCCATTGGAAACAAATATTTGCTTTAACGAGCTCTACAATTCCTTATATCGCTGCCAAGATCTTCTTGGGAGTATATATATATGTGTGTGCCAAACACAGCCTTCATGTAGCAGTATAAATGATCGGTCACTAAATACAATTGCCAAAAAAGTAGCTAAGTGGCAGAGTAATTTCTACACATTTGCGAAGTCATGGATTCCAGTGCTGAACTAACTGTTATTAACTTGGATTTTATGGTTTTCAATCTAGATAAAGTAAATCCCAGAGTGAGCTTAATTCGGCTTAGACAACCCCTAGGTGAACTAAAGCCATCTGCTGACAGAACCTATTTTGGTATTGGAGGTTTCAAAACGCTAACGCGCTGTCGGTATCAGCAATGCGGCGACATCCTCCATCATGTGACCGACAATGTCCCGTGTCGATCTCCCTGCATAGCAATACGTCGAGTTTTTGCGGACCTGAGCCAGGGCGGAGTGGGGCGAAGTCGTATGGTCAACATCATCCGTCTGCCCCAACCTGCGACTTGCCAATCCGCACCATATAGGTTGGAATTGACTGTGGTCCATCAGGACCTTTTTTTTGGAAGGTCTCGGAAATGCATAATGCACAAGCGCTACTGGCAGCTAGCACCAGCTTCGCACCCACTAAAACCGATATCCTCCCCACCCCCCCCCCAAGACCCGGGATTGCATTGGCATTACTTCGACAGGTCCATCAGGACCTGGACCAATAAGTACGTACGTGGTCCCGGCCAGGGGCGGTAGTCACTGTAGTAGTTCTGTAAGTTGTCCCCTTGTGGCTGGGCTAGAAGGAGAAACAGGTTAATCATCTCTCCGCCGGCGTCGTCTTGCAGTCCACAACTTCGCTCGCATCAGGATTCTGCCAGGTCTGATGCAGTTTCTCCGGGCCTCTTCAACGGGTGGGGACCACCACGTCTTAAGCGGACGACGGTCGGAGGGACCCTGAGGGGGACTGTCCGCCGCCCGATAAACCATTTATATGATGATAGATAGGTCCCCCGCGTCGATCCATGTGTTGTGGAATTCCTACTCTTGCCGCAAACGTAGCAATGAGCCGCGACCCGTAATTGCGAAAGCAGTATCGAAACCAGTCCACCAGACTGGGCTGGATGACCAAAGCTGGGTTGCCATAGCCCCTGGCGGGGTACCCTCATCTTAACCACCCGGTGGCACCTGTGTCTTCGTGTGCTTAATTGCATCTAAAAAGGAGCGTCTTTTGACAATATTCCGTATCGACATTCCTGCATGGCAATGCGTCGAGTTTCTACGAACCGAGGCCTGGGCGGAGCAGAACAAGACCGTATAGTCGTCCGGCTATCTCGAAGTGCTAAGCGTGTACGTGTCCACCTACGACTTCTCAATTCGCTTCATATAGGTTTGAAATTAGCAGTGACCCGTAAAGACCTGAATCGAAAAGTACGTGAATGGCCCCCGACCCGACTCGTCACACCATGGTCAATCTCCGGTACGACCGGGTCCAGCTCGCCCGAGCCAGAAGTGGCTCACGCCGGCGTCCCCCCTCTCGAGGAAGAACCCTGGCCAGGTTCTGAATCTGGACGGAGTGACTTTGCTGACTTTGGCAATGATGTGCTTAATAAACGGGGCACGCGTAAGTCCCGTGGCTAAGATGACGTCCAAATACCTGGCAGTCCCTTAAATAGGACAGGGTTGCCGGCGAGCCTCAGGCTGATTTCATGGGTAACCTTTCGGCTAGAAAAAATGCCTACATCTTCTGTGGTGCAAGCTGTATACGGTGTACGACGTAGTGACTGTCCGCAGCCGGACCGCTCAACAAGGCAGGCAGTAGGAAAGGGCCTTAAAGGGACAAGGTAGAACCCTTCCCCCTGGACGCGGGGCAAAAATCACCTGCAGCGCCGCTTGTTGCAGGCCGAAACGACAGCCACGGCAAGTCACTCTAACGGCGGACGGTGTGCAAATTAGGCGAGCTTTTGCAGCAGTAGCAGCAAGGTCCAGTAAAACCTCCTGTGTAGGGAAGGTACCTCCGTTCGCGACAATGGTCAATACGAGACAGGTACAGCTGTCTGAGCGAATATTTACCGGGCCACAAACCAACATTCGATGAAGTGCTTTTTCCAAAAAACGGGCGCTATAATGGTGGTCACTCACACTGCTAAGTCGTTGAATGGACTGTAATTATGCTTGACGGTAGACAATTATTAACGTGTGGAGCATACTGAGTATGAGAATGCCCAATGTTAGGTTGCTTACCTAGCTATGGCAGGGAGGATCGTCTCTAATCTATGCTGGTGCTATACCGGCCCGGGTAATTTTTCGAAGTCATCTCTGCATCCTCCAGGCAAACATATTGTTTACATGTATTACACGTGCGATTGTATTTATACGACGTTTTTTCTGCCACCGACAAAAAATCGTTGTGCTTACACTAAAGCGTTTATTAATAAGGATAGTCCTAGATAAGATTTGAAGACCATGCAAGTCTAAGTAGTTAATAAACATGATGATATCCTGAGTATTATCGAGAAATACATTTGCTTAGCAAACGTACTCCAATTTTCCTAGTTTAATATATACCTAAAACAAAAATGCAGCATAACGCATCCATGCTACAGAAAAGTAGACATCCACCCTGCCGTCTACAGGATTTAATATAATATAATGCAATAAATATGGTAATACCTGTCGTTTGCATCATGTTTTTTAAGTGCCTTTTATTAAAAGCATGTGCGATGACCATGACTTCATTTTTCCGTAAGGCTAATGTTCGTGTACGGTTTTGCACTGATACATCTAAGCATCATCGACAAAGGAAGTATATATTGGGTGTAAACACACGTACTTCACATATACATGTATAGCTACGATTATTGTTACAGCAATTATTTTGTGTTTTAGCACTGATTTTGTTTTGCCAGTAAAGTCTGGTTTTCTTGATCAACATTGTACATGTAAAATTTATGAACTCTACTGTACGTATGAGAAGACTGTCCAAAAGTAATGAATACTCACTCGTTTTTAAATAAGGAACAGTTATCGATGGGTCATGCGCTAAACGCATTGCGTTCTACAATACCTGCACCGACCGCTGTTTACGGGATACGGGCCATATAGCCCCACTTATTCAAAGCGAACTTGAAAGCGAACTCGATAAAAGTAATACCAGTTTTCTAAAAGAAAGTACAAGTAGTCCACCATTCTAGCTGCAACGCGCCTGTAAGCCCCGGCACCACTATTTGTGGAGGACCTCAGAGCGACTTGTGGCTTACCGAGAACAAACATTTTTGACAATCACCTTGCTGAGTGAGAATATAAGTTTGCGGATGTTAATTGACGTTTCTATGAGACTAGATCAATGACCATTAACTACTGAAAAGGTCTACGTTGTAAAAATAAGTACTTCGTTACCGGGTTTGCAACACACGGATTTCATATGAAATAAAACGTTTGTGTAAGTAAACGTATTATTATTATTATTATTATTACTACTATTATTATTTATTACATGTTAAACAATGTTACAGTTGTGAGGTCTGAACGTATTATTGCAAAGTTTTTTAAATAATTAGTTCACTCCATGGCGCCTAAAATAGATGCCGCGTTCCCTCTGCAAACGGCCAAGGACAACGCTTGCCTCAAGAATTGACCCTCTCTTCGGTCGTTTGAGACCTCCTGAATTCGTTTACTTAAATCTTTAAGAAATGCTTCGGTTCCCTTGCTGATTGGTCCTAGTGTCTCCATGGCAATAGGCACAAAAATATATCTTGTTTCCAGTCCAACATATTTAACCCGTTTTCTGGCGTCCGCGTGCTTTGCTACCCACCCCGGCTCCACGGAGCTGTGGTGTAAATAGGAAGCCGCGGTTGTGCACGAAACCGTTGCATCCCAAGCTAGGGACTTCCCATGTGACCATAATGCAATAGTCACCCTATCAGGTCTTTCTTCGCCAGCGGACACTAAACCTCTCGGTTCAAGTGTAGATGGTATACCGGCTTTCCTAAGGGACCTTATAATCACACCGTTTAGTTCAGCATGTCTGAACGATCTACCGGCGCTCTTCGGGCAACTCAGTGGGTGTAGGCCACTGGAATCTACCATCTCCCCACACAGTTTGCACTGAAACGGCTCGCAGACGCTAGCGCCGATTCTAAGTGCTGACATCATGCGGAAAGAGTTGGGACCCAGCATGGTGCCGAGCTGAGGCGAGGGTAAGGCTTTAAACCAACCCCCACTGAAGTTATCTTGTGCCGCTAAGAATACGGCGCGGTCCCTCCGGGAAACTAGCTCGTCTAAGATTTCTCTGCTCTTTTTTTTGCTTTTGAGTTTATCTAGGTTATATTGGCTAGGATATTCTTCTAAAGGGCCCGGGTCTAGCATGCTTCTAATAGTGTCCCGTGCTTCACTGGTTTTATAGCTTATTTGTGGTCGAACTGCCTCCTCCACTAACGAAGCTGCCATCGGACCAAATTGCACCAGTGAAGCAGCATAGCAGACCGGAGCTAGGTCAGTGGCGCTCCTTATTCCCAGACCACCTTCACGTATCGGAAGACCTTTTTTTTTTTTTTTTTTTTTTTTTTTATAACCTGAGGTTGAAGGTAAATCTTGCATAAGACACCGGGCGATACTTTGGTATTCGCCGCGGTAGTGTCAGATTCTTACTGACTAAACCCCCAACCGGTAAGTATCTTGGGGATGCCATTCCGTACTAAAGTTGAATATTACTTCGAATGCGTATCGGAAGACCTGCTCTCTGCCAGGTGTTCTCTTCTAAAGGACTTCACTAAATCAAAGCATAACATGCACGCAGTATATAGTTAAATCTTGAAGACCCTAGGCTATATCTCCAAATGCACAGCGCAGCCATGAGGATGCAAGCGTCACAGGATGTTCCGTCATGCTTTACGGGGGCCCCCAAAACTTCTAAGTTGTTTAGCTCTACACGCGTGATACCAGGGAGGTTATTATTATTATTATTATTATTACTATTACATTACCATTAGCGACCGACAGAGCATTGTTTTTTTTGTTGGTATTGTTGTAGCTGCTACTGTGGATGCGCATGCTGTTGTTGTCATCCATCCTAACAAAAATGCAAGGCAAAACGGTAAACAAGAAATTGTACGACAGTACACGTTGGAGCTTTAGTACGGAGTGAAAATAAGAAACACACACTCTCAGACACTTTGTAATACGATACAAGCCAACGAAGTCGAAAGTCGGCATACTACCGTAAAGAACACACATTGAGTGAACAGCACGTCGGGATAATCCTTCGGCCCATCACGCCTCGTAGAATCGACTCGGATGTGGGCCGTGCGCATTGTGTGTGACGGGAGTGGGGTGGGCGGTCGAAGAGGCGAGGTATCGAGGCTGGCCGTCCATTAGACACTAGATCGTCACACAGCATACGACGTAGCGACTAATACGTCGAAGGAAAAAAGAAGCGCTAACAAAAACCGGCCCTCCCGTACCGTACGCCCGGCATACGGTGGCCTGTGTCTATCACTACCATTATTGGATCTCCTGTGGTCAGCCACGGCCAATACTAACCTCGTTAGTAACCAAAGATGCCCATGCACATTCTGATCCCCCCCCCCTCCGCAAGTATGTGCTATTTGAGTCTTCTTTTGATCACATCAGCTTTTAAAATAATTCCTCTAAACATCGAGGATAATTTTCCGAAAACATATATATATATATATAGAGAGAGAGAGAGAGAGAGAATACAATGAATAGACGTGGCGTTTGCTCGGTTTTGTGCGGCGGTTGTTTTCGTTCGGAAGCTAAATTCTGCGAATCTTCTTAGAATAAACCAGGATTCATGATCCGTGAGGAGCGCCTCTTCCCAGTCTCAGGTTCCGAGACAGGAACTCTCGTTTAGTATTGAAAAAGACGCAACATTCGTAGCAGTGCCTTACATCGTCAGCTTCTCCTGAGTTGCGCATACGGCATAAGGGGAAGCCAGTTATACAGCAGCCACCATGGCCACCGTGGTCAATACAGCAGCCACCATGGCCCGTTTGCAGCTGCGCGAGTGGGTAGATAAACGAGCCGTGTTTAAGGCTGTATCATTTTTCGAGATCAGGGAGTATTGATTTTGTCCAGTATCTTGAATGGCCCTGCTGGAGTTTTTCTGAGGAGGCGGCGTATCGTATATCTGGTAGCCTTCCGCGCCCATCAAGGTGCGGCATATAGCATGATGCTTTCTACTACTGATGCTATAAAACGGCGCTAAAAGTCGGTTGCGGATTTTTCGCAGCTCTACTTTGGCAGCTTTCTCGCTGCATAACGCACATGAGCTGTTTTTGTTCGACCCCTAATCACGATCACGGGCAGGTACTTGACCATGGTCGTGGGTGTTACACGCAAATTTAACATCTGTAGAAGGCGCTGCAGGCCGTTTAAAATAATTGCTTCCGTTTTTCGTAAAACCGACTTAAGACCTAGGCGTCTGGAGGTATTGCTAGGGCTCCGTTGGCTGTTCCTTCGAGGAGATTCTTGTCACAAGCGGTAACAACCAGAACCAGGCCGTCTGCGTAGACGACGGGTATACTTCCTGGGGATGTGGGTGCCTAAGTATTCGACCGCATATTACATTCCAGAGGGTTGTTCCCAGTACGGAACCTTGGGGGACACCGGCTGTGAGTGCCTTTGTCGGTAGATTTTCAATTTTTTAGGTACAACGCTAAATAGGGGGACACTAAATAATAAATAGGCCTTTATTTACAAGTGCCTTGTTTGTGGCGTGCTACGAAAGCGGGGTTTGACTACGGGTTTTTGACATATAACAGGACAGACAGACAATGCGACCGGTTTAATCTTAGCGCATTTATCTGTGTTTCAGCTTTGTTTAGAACCTCGTGGAGTGTCGGGCTCTGAAACAGTGCCCCTTTTTCAATAAAATCTTTCTGTCTTCTAGTTATGTTGCTAGTCGACCGTTTATTATGTGTCAGGCTGTTTTGGATAGACATGGCTTATATAAGGCTCTCCTTATGATTCACCTAGATCCGGTATAAGGGCCGAACGTACCGTATTCCAAGGTTTTGGATAGTCTCCGCTGCTAAACAATTTATCCATTATGCGTTTGAAAACCTTTGGCTGGTTCTTCAGAAGTAGACGTACTGCCTACGGAGACTGCATTTGGGTCTAGTGCTTTTCTTGACTGCACGCGTTCGGTCACGATACTAATCTCCTGGATTTAGATTGGCTCGAAGGTAAGGCCTGATGTCTCTTCATAGAGCACCGGCTGTAGCAAAATGCGTGCCCCTTTGCCCCGAAGGTTTTTCGGCGTTCTCGCAGAGTTAGTTCTAGTGGTCTATTTCACTATTCTTAATAGATTTTTGTAGGGTTCTTTCCAAGATGAGGAGCTGCTTCCACAACGACTGTGTGCCACATTTAAGTTCCCTCTCGCAATCGCCTGTCGGCGTGCTTACGCTAAGGTCTAGTTCTTCGAGACAATCTTCGTATTCTGTAAAGTGAAGATCGGAAAAATATACACTGAGTATGATCGGGATATTGAAAGCGGCAATAAGCGAGAAGTGCGTGTCTTGTCCTATTGAAGTGCATAATGGTCTTGTAGTATATCAATATATCTACTGATAATAGTGATGATAAAACTTCTGATTAATAAATTTATTGTATTGAAATAGAAAAATATAATATGTTTTATCATTACTTTAAAAATCTCAGACCATTCGGTGAACACCTAACGTATATATATATATATATGAATATTCATATGATAGAAGGGTAGATTTCTCGGTTGGAGATCACAAAACGTATCGGCGGCTGGTCGGAATGATTGTGTTAACAACAAAAGTAGGAATAGCAGCCTTAGTCTCCAGCTGTTGTCACGATGTTATTCTTACTTATATATATATATATATATATATATATATATATATATATATGCAGACACTATTCATATCGACAGTCTCTGTTATTATCTCGATTGTAGAGACAATATACCGAAGGCAAGGGGCCATTGCGGTATGTTCAAGAGGCAGAAGCGCCACTCAAGTGGCTGCATGCCCCAAAGCATCGTGCTGTTCATATATATA